>JAMPIV010000325.1:0-600000 GCA_024509875.1 Oreohelix idahoensis | reverse complement strand
TTGCGGGGTGCATTCCTTAACCCCATGAATACGACCGATTATAAGATCCGCAATAGGATTAGGAAGAAGACATGCATGGACATCTCCTGTGAAGAAAGGAGTGTCAATCCTAATAATAGCAGTAGGATAGCTTTCCATAGTACCACCAAATGTAACACATTTGATTGTTTTTCCAGTGGCACAGCAAGGATCTATTAGAGACTCCTTAACCCCGACGGTAGTACATCCCGAATCGAAAAGTACTGAGACTAGCCTATCATTTATTAGACCTTTATGTAAGATGAGAGATCCTCTCCCATCATGCGCAACTGTAGCAGGTAGAGCAGGAAGAGGGTGACCACAACTTAGCGTAGATACAGTTGATGAGTCAAACAATGTTAAGCATTGGGGGCATTCAGTTGCTCTCCCAAAATCGAAAGCACAACCAGTGATAGCCCTAGAGTTACCACTATCATTTACTGTATTACAGGCTCCATCAAACTCTTGTTGCGCAGAGTTTGCCTGTTGGTAAGGTCTTTTTTTGTTAAACCTAGGTCTACCTCGATTATCATTTCCCCTGTAATTATTTCGACTATCATTTCCCCTGTAATTGTTATCATATTGCCTATTGTAATCATCATTCCGGTTTGAATCCCGGTTTCTAAATTCACCATCGTCATAATCTTGACGTCGAGAATGATTACCTCGAAAATTTGAATAGTTATTATTTGGATAGCCTTTACGAAAGTGTCTCAAATTATTACCACTAAAATTACGAGAACTACCATCTTGTCTCCACTGCATAGACGAAGAACCATCATGTGTTGGATTACTCCGCTTCTGAGTGTAATTTTGATTACTTCCCCTATTCCAATTTTGTTGAGCACCCTGAAATTTTTTTCTGAAATTAGGGCCATATGGTGTTGCCGAAGCAGCTGGCAACCCTTCTTTCACTTTAGAATTGCTAACTGTAGCATGGGGATGTGCTGTGGCATACTGACAACAGTATTCCTCCATTTCTTTTAAGTTTTTAGGCTTACGCTCATGAAGGAATGCAAGAAAAGAATCATTAACAGATGACAAAACCTTATCTCGCAATAATAAGTCCATTAGACCTTCATATGTTTTCTCAATCTGAGACAACTCAACCCATCGTGTAAATGTACGACGTATCTTTGTAACAAAATCAGAGAAATCTACTCCATTTTCTGGCAACATTGTCCTAAAACGAAGACGATAGTCTTCTTGTTTTAATTGGTATTTTTTTAGCAATGCTGCCCTGACAACATCATAATTAGTCCTCTCATGTTCGTCTATTGTCATAAGAGTAGTCACTGTGTCACCTGTAAAAAATGGCATCAGTTGTTCAACATATTTTTCCTTTTTTATGTTATGCGTATCGCACAAAAATTGGAATCTATCTAGATAATCTGCTACGTCATCCTTTAAAGGATTGAAATGAGGCAATTTAATCCTACTAACAAACTCCTTTGTCGTACTCGAAGTTGTTTGCTGAGCACCCGTACTCGCCAATTTCAATTTCTCTAACTCCAAAATTGCGAGTTTTTCATCAAGTTCCATCTTCTGTTTTCTTTCCTCATGTTCCATTTTTCTAATTTCAGCCTCAGCAGCAGCTTGAAGTTTTTTTTCCTCTGCAGCAGCTTGAAGTTTTTTTTCCCTCTGCAGCAGCTTGAAGTTTTTTTTCCTCTGCAGCAGCTTGAGCTTGAATTTTTTTGTCTTCCATTTCCATCTGGAATTTTCTTTCATCAGCTGCAGCTTGAGCTTTCCTCTCCTCAGCAGCAGCTTGAGCTTTTCTCTCCTCAGCCTCTCTTTGATACCTTCTTTCTTCAAGTTCTAATCTTCTATTCTCAGCTTCTAGCTTCTTTAGTTCAGCTTCTGCTTTCAATTTAATTTCCTCTTTTTGTTTCTTTTCTTCTGACTTTAATGCAATGGCGAATTGAGCAGATGAATATTCTTCCAATTCTTTACCAGACTTACCAAGGGTCAACCCTTGCTGGATGAAGAAATCCAATGTAGACATTCTGTCTAATGAGATCAGAAACCTGAAAAAAAAATTAAATAAATTACCTTATCCCACTTCAATGGGAGACAAGTCTGAAATGCTAGACTTGTATACTCACTTCACTTTATTTTACTGTCTTAGTCTTAGACAAAGACTTTGTATGTTCCTCTTGTTTATAATGTACCCAAAAAATCACTTGAGTACCTGTGGAAAAAAAAATTCCCTTATATCCCACTCACTATGGGCACAAGTCTTTTTTATAAAGAACTTGAATATGTATTTCACCTTGTCTCAATCTTTGTAGATAACAAGTTCTTTGATAAAAGACTTGTATAAATATCTTATATAATATTTTATTAAGAAACTCTATATGAAGAGTCTACCTTATCAATAATATCAAAACATGACCAAGTATGTGTATGTAGACTGTGCATGACAGTAATGTAGTACAACCAAAAAAAAAATACAAAGACAAAAATACAAAACAATACAAATGGCAACACTGTTTTAACCAAAAATGTGTAGAGAAATACACAAGAAAGGAGAGACCTACAGAATACAAACAAAACAAATCGACAATCAAAACTGAAAAACAGACAAAATATTACAAAAACAACGTTAAGTACAATTACATCACAGCTAACATCAATAGCGACCAATTGTCACTAGCAAATTTCCAAATTAAGAAAATTTGCACCTACAGACCGCTTACAGTAAGCCTCGATCAAGTGGCATATTTACCGTAAGACCCACCAACCGAAAAACCCGCAGAAAAATACACCAAAAACAGTAGAAGTGACATAAACATATAGCAATCAATTTCAATGTGTTGCAGAACAAGTTCAGTCACAGCTGAAACTAAAATAAATTTCTTGCTCCTTGCGAACACAGAAACGAAATGTCAAACGCGCACTGAACGTCAAATCCACTGTAACATAAAGTGGTATTCACGAACCAAAGTTACTATGACCTTCTCAAATTAGGGCTTGCACATTGAATGTTTACAATTTCACGTACTGTTTACAGACACTTGACCTCCAACAATGTAGCTTGAATGCTCTGACCTAGAAAAGTCTGTTGTTGAATGAAACGTGTCACAACCCGCAGTACTGTTTACAATAGGAACCCGCCTTCTATGCAGTTATGGTCCACGTAGCAAATGCCTAGTAGTTCACTTCAGTACTTGTCTTGTTATGCTTTATGTAGCATTATAATATAAATGCTCGTACTGTTTATTTGTGTCAACCGTTGATGACCTATATCTGTCCTGTTGTAGCCAAAACTTGCAAGTGTAGAATTAGTGCTGTGTTACGGCTGTCCCGTGTGTAGCTTAGACCCACAGATCAGAAGTGTAATGTGTACTTGTCCTTCTTGTAACTTTCTCGACAAAACTGGAGACATCATACATGTAACAGCCAACCAGGAATGTAAATTTCTGGATCCATAAATGTCAACAATAATGTCAAATGCTCGCTCTGTTCTTTTTAAACCCACAGGTCTGGTCCATCAGAAATGTAAGTTTCTAGGCCACATTGGCGACAAGAAATGTATCATAAGAGCCCACGTAACTGGTCCACCAGAAATGTAACTGTCTTTTTTTCTTGCTGAGGTGATCACTGGCCCAAGACAGTATACATGTTGTTAGATGTGTAGTGCGAGCGTATGATGAATTGAGTGTGGGTGCGAATGAAGACGCGAATGTGTTTAGGCTCGTATAGATGTAGATCCTGCAACCCATACTCTCACATGCAGTAATCAAGGATGCTTTGACACTGCAGGCATGTTTCAAGACATTTATTGACGGGAACACACATAGTATCAACAGGAACAGTCAGTGTAACAAGGTCATGCTGACCTGACATCGATAGGTATACATTTGGCATTCAAAAAGGTAAACATCAGAATAGACGTGCATGGTCAATAGCAAAGTTCTTCAATAATGACAGTTCGTAGCGTCGCCCTTGGCGTCTCTGACTAAACGCGTCAGATGCCTTAGTTACTATGACACATAGGTGCAACTTGGCACTCCCTGCCAATTGCACATATCAGGCTGTAGTATAATAGCCGGAAGCACAGGCCTCGTCCTAACGTCGGCCGTGTACTTCTGTTAAATAGGTTATCATCAACCCTGCAGTAATACTTATTGTAGGTAGAAGTTCCGCCAATCTGCGGCTCCCACAATATATCTTCGTCACTGGATTTCTGGACAATATAAGACTAACAGTCTTGGATGGCTACCTCGAGCACAAATATATATAAGTTCTGAAATGGCGGATCAGTGAGCTGCTGTTCACCCTAGGTAATCCTTTACATGTTCTGCCACCGAAAAGCGTAATAATGCATAAAGGTCGGTATTACCTGGTAAATGAATCCTCAGAACTACACAAGGAATTCTGTCGTCATCCCGACGCACAGAGATTCACTGGGGAAAACTGCCATAGCAGTTACTTCGAAGATTCTCCCCGAAAAACAATGGACTCTTGGTCCCTTCAGAAAAACAGGACCTCCCGGCTTCCCGGAAGTATATCTCACTCCCGCTTAAAAAACCTTCCCATAGGCCTACGCCGAACTGTCAACCTCTGACCCTACAGGTCAAACACAATGAATGAATAAACAAGGGAAGACAACCCCTAATCAACCTGACATCGCAGGTAAAGACACAATTATACTTATGATACAAACATAAGCAAATAACTTGACAGATGACTCCGTCGAAAATGACAGCAACAGCCACGCTTCTGGCATTGTTGAATGTACGGCATATAAAATATGAAGCATACGAATAAATAAACTGGTTTACACGTAGGTATTATTCCTCTACGGTAGTCTAATATGACCACCGACTCCGTCTGTCCATTCTAGGAAATTACATGCTAAGATGACTTCCCGCTAGACTACAACTGGGAGCGGCCTGATACTTTAGTTTACGGCAATAAATATACAAATATAACCGGGGCGACACTTACATGATCCTTCCATCATTGGCTTCGTCAAGAATACCAATTGAATCAATATAACCTACTGGCTCATACAAAACCGCCAGACAATTCCAATAATATATATCTCGGACATAACACAGTCCGCACTGCCCCGTTCAAAACATGACGTCACAATCCCCAAACTAGGTTACCCGTGCGTCCAAAGCAACTCACACTGCATTGTGCACGTCAGTGCGTGAATCAATCGAACGCACAAATAATATAACTATATAAAACTGGTGCGTACATTTGGCAGGACCGAGACTACCCCCGTAGGTAATAAATGTACGTAACAGCTCCCTTATCACCTCCCCTTAAAAAAAAATTAATTCTATTAATTTTTTTTGAACTTAATACCCGAGAGAGGTGAGTCAAAACTACCACAAGATATGAAATGCATAAAGTTATATCATATTAAGAAAAGAATATTAAACGAAATCAATATAACTAAATGATAGTATGCATTAAAGCACACATCCACAATCGACCTACTTTGGAACGATGTGGTAATATTCGAAGTAAAAACAAGTTTGAAAATGAAAATGAAAAAAAAACCATAACAAAAAATGATAAATAAAATTCTACTAAGTTTTCAACAAAATTTGAAACATATGATTTCAAAAAATGAAAATGAACAGCAACACTGATGATGATCAATGACAAGAGAATCAATGAAACAGAAAAATTGAAAATACAATGTGCAAAAATGAAGCAATGCAAAATTAAACACTTTAAGAATCAACACACTTAATGTTTTCTAACACTAGTACGGTTGACTAGTGATCTAACAGTGAGATATCATAACTAAGACCCGTGAATGCAGGTGTTACGTGACAACTAAGAAAGTTAGTATGTGTGTGATCCATAATCAATTAAATAGATTAAATTGAATTAATCTAATTTATATATTCCTTAATTACTAACAAATAACCAGTTACTAATATATTCTAAATAATTACAATATCACTATCAATATGTCAATGTTCAGTTTCGACTAGTTAGTAATCGACGAGACAATGTTCTCAATGTTCCATACACGATAAAATATTTGCTCAAACACGATATGTAGTGTAATATGTTCCATAGGAATAACAAATGTATATTTGTCGCTCTTAACAATGTTACCATACTAATAAAAAATTTTACTATAGTATCCATAACAATGTACAAAGTTATTCATGTTATTGGTGAGGATGTTCCAACATCTGGAAGTGGTTTAGTTTCGACACGTTCACTTGGGCATCTTGATAGACAGTCTGCGAACACATTCTGCACTCCAGGAATAGCTCGTATCTCAAAATGGAACGGTTGAAGCGCTATAGCGTAACGCGCTGACTTTGATGACTTAACGTTCCCTGTATTCAGTGCGGTAAGAGCTTTCTGGTCAGACTCCACCACAAAGTGTGATCCGAGGAGATAACGATCCAGTTTTGTGATTGCCCAGACAAGAGCAAGGAGCTCTTTATCCAGAACGGAATATTTCATCTCGCTCGGCGTGAGCTTTCTGGATACGTACATAACCGGAAATAAGGTGCCGTTATATTCCTGCATCAAAACTGCAGCAATAGCGTAAGAACTTGCATCACTGCGGAGAATGAAGGTGAGATTTTTGTCAGGCAACCTCAAAAAAGGTGCATTTGAAAAAAATTGTTTTTTATAGTCTAACGCCGTTTGGTGATCCTGCGACCACTTTATTACATTAGATGTGCCTTTCTTCAGTAGAGAAGAAAAAGGTGCAGTTATAGTAGACAAATGAGGGATGAATTTTGAATAGAACTGTATTAGTCCTAAAAGCGACCTAACTTGTTTTTTTGTCTTAGGTGCTGAGATGTTTAAAATTTTAGAGACGTTACTGTCTTCTGTATACATGAAACCATGACCTATGCGGTGACCCAGAAATGAGATGTCATGAAAACCGACAAAAGCCTTTGAAGGTTTCGCTGTTAAGTTATAATCCCGTAAGGTAGAAAGTAAAGATTTTAAACCCTGAATATGTTCATCCCAAGAGTCACTGAAAAGACAGATGTCATCTATATAAGTAATGACATCGGGACGATGAGACAATATGCGGCGCATCATGCGTACAAAGGTAGCTGGCGCATTCATTAACCCGAATGGCATAAAATTCCATTGAAAAAGACCCCGTGGTGTCGAGAAAGCGGTGAATGGCTTTGCTTTAGGAGTGAGTGGCACTTGCCAATATCCCTTTGAAAGGTCAAATTTCGAAAAGAATGTAGCATGAGATAATCTCTCCAATAAGTCATCTAAAAGAGGTAATGGTTCCGCATCGAATTTTGTAACTTTGTTTAATTTCCTGTAATCTACGCAAAGACGTATATTGTTGTCTTTCTTCCTAATGATTACCATGGAAGAAGAATATGGTGATGAAGATGGTTCAATTATATTTAATTGGAGCATCTCATCCAATTCCTTATCAACCTTATCACGAAAGTGTAAAGGAATAGGATATGGGCGAACTCGAATAGGCGTATCGTCAGTCAGAATAATGTCATGTTGGATGACTGACGTATGACCTGGGATGTCAGTGAGGACATCCTCATACGAGTGTAGAATATTAGAGACTTGCTGACGTTGATCAGCCGAAAGAGTAGATGAGATCGTAACATCATTCCATTTCTCAGTGGAATGGAGTGGTACAACTGGTATTGGTAGTTGTACATCATCGAAAGAAGATTCTTCTTCTTGGATGACTGACAAACTAGAATAGTGTTGAATAGGAGGTGTAGGATCGTCAGTTGCCTGAAACACTGACTGTAGATAATCAGGACGTGAGTAATACTCCTTCAACATGTTAATGTGGAAGGTTTTATGTTTACCATTAACATCAACGATGTAGTCGACATCGGATATTCTTGAGATGATCCTGAAAGGACCTCTCCAGGTAATTAAAAGACGATTGTTATGCGCAGGTAGTAAGACAAAAGCTTCATCACCAGGTATGAGCTGGCGAAGACGTCTATACTTGTTTGCAAATAGACGAGCTTTTTCTTTGGCTTGTTCAGATGATGCAGTAGCTAGTCTACAAGCATCTATGATTCTCTTTCTCAGAGAGATCACATACTCATAAGAGGATTGAGTTTCCTCTTCAATATTCTCGTCAACCAATAAGTCGTGGATTAACGACATCGGACCGCGTGGTTGCATGCCAAAAACAAGCTGGAATGGAGAAAACCCCGTTGCTTGATTTTGTACTTCGCGATACGCAAAGAGACAAGCGGGTAGGACCCGATCCCAGTCTTGGGGATGGTCTTGAGTCATCTTACCCAACAACTGCTTGAGTGTCCTATTGAGACGCTCAATTAACCCATTTGACATCGGATGATAAATAGAACTAAGAGATCTGTCTATACCTAATGTCTTCATAACTTGAGACATGGATTCAGAAATGAACTGAACCCCATGATCCGACAAGATTTTCCGTGGAAAACCAATGCGTGAGAAGATTAACATCAATGCCTCTGCTACACTGGCAGATGAAGTGTTCTTGAGAGGGATGGCCTCAGGCCAACGAGTGCACATATCAATGCACGTAAGGATATGCGTATGCCCTCTAGCAGATGGAAGCATCGGACCAATAATGTCAATGGCCATTTTATCAAATGGTCTAATCGGGATGTCCGCAGCTTGAATAGGAGCCGCATGAAATGGACCCCGTACCTTAACTTCCTGACATATCAAACAGGACCGACAATAGAGAGTGATGTCCCTATGAACGCCTGGCCAGTAGAATGCCGAAAGCACTCTGGATTTGGTACGCGAAAAAACCCATATGGCCCGCACATTGCGAGTCATGCGCATGTCGTAATATACGAGATCTCATAGAGGATGGGACTAAGATCTGATAACATAAGGATGAATCCTTTTCCCGTATTACTCTCACCAAAATCCCATTTTTAAGTATAAAGTCATGTCTAGATTTTGCAAGTTTGTTGCTTGTATTCTTTTTGTTAACATACTGAAAAAATTTTTTTAATGAATCATCATTCTTTTGCAATGTTGCAAACAACTCCCGTGAAATAGGAGCATCATCATCACAAGTGGTATGAACTGTAGGTTCAATAGGTGTATCATGCGACATATTAGTAGCTTGCGCTCTAGTCACTACTGCATTTGCAGTTTGAATATGTCGCTCTTCCCATTCAGCTATTTGCTGAGGTGAACACTCTTTAATACCATGTATGCGACCAAGTATTAAATCACAAATTGGATTTGGAAGAAGACAAGCCTGGATCTGTCCTGAAAAAAATGGTGTATGAAGTGTTATAATGGCTGTGGGAAATGTTTCCACAGTTCCGCCAAACGTCACACATTTCACAACCCTGCCCGTCGCACAACTAGGGTCGATCAGCGAAGTCCGGACGCCCACAGTGGTACAACCTGAGTCGAATAAAAGAGAGCATGAAATATTGTTAACAAATCCTCTGTTAAACTTAAGAGAGCCCTGTCCCTGGTGTACTGACGCAGCAGTGGCCGTACAGACTGCAGGTAGACTAGGCAAGGTATGTCCGCAACGCAGCGTCGTGATCGCCTTGGGCTGGAAAAGAGTAGAGCATTCTGAACAATCTTTGACTTGGGTACAATCAAGAGAACAACACATAGCATTGTGAGTTTCAGCTACTTTACCCTGTTCAATGTTAGCCTGTGTATCACTTAAAGCGACATTAGAATGTCTACCCGTATTATTTGACGATCTATCTCTGCGACGCGATCGATTTTGATTATTTGCATTAAAATTGCCATAATTGTCATTTCTACTAGAGTTAAAATTTGGATGAGTCCGATAGTTTGTATAATTAAAGTTATGCTGTTCTTTAAAATTTTTATTCCAAGAACCTTGTCTGTTTTGCGGACCCTGAGATCTTGATCTCCAGTTTTGTTTATTATAATGTCCTTGATTATTTTTAAAATTATTGTTACCAAAATCTCGTGATCTGTGAGTTTGGTTCCAAGAAACATTAAATGGAGCAGATTGTTGAAATTGCTTCCCTTTGTAAAAGTTATCATTGTTAAAATTGTAATTATTTCCCTTATTGACATACCTGTCAGCACTAAAGGAACGATTTCGTGAAAAATTGTTTTGTTGTGCTGCAAAAGCAACAGGCAATTCATTCTTAATCTGTGCGTTACTTAGATCCATGTTTGGGTGAGCAGTACAAAAATTTTTTGCATGTTCTTCTAAGCCTTTCATAGATAAAGGTTTCCGTTCGTGTAAAAATGCGAGAAATGTAGGATTTACAGACGATAGTACCTTATCGCGCATCAGTAAATCGAAGAGACCTTCATATGACTTTTCAATTTTGGATAATTCAATCCATCTTTCTAGTGTTAGTCGTATTTGTGACAGAAAATCATTGAAAATTTCTGCTAGATTGGGGTAGTAATGTATGAAATCTTAAACGATTCGTCTTCTGTCATTTGGAATTTTTGCAGAAGTGCTGCTCTAAGAGCATTATAGTCATTTTTCTCACCAATGCTGGTGGTATGATAAACTGCTAATGCATCCCCTGTAAGTAATCTGGATAAATATGTACAGTATAGCGCTTTATCCACGTTATAAGATCCACAAGTGGCCTCAAACCTATCTAGGAAGAATATTACGTCATCAGACGGGGGATTAAATTTTGGTAATTTAAGGTGAATTTCCTTAAAATAATCATGTCTGGATGGAGTTTGGCTTTCAAAAGTTCTCTGAGAATTAGCTTCCTGAGTAAACCTAATTCTCTCATATTCTGACTCTGCTAATTTCAGTTCATGCTGTCGTTTTTTTTTTCATTCTCTTCCATCTCAAGCTGAAGTCGTTTTACATTTTGTTCAGCTATTAATCTCCTATCTTCCATTTCTTTTTGTTTCTTCCATTCCATTTTCCTTTTGAACTCTCGTTTTTCTCTTCTAATTCAGCGGCTAATCTCATTTTTTTCTCCTCTTCCTCAGCTATAAATTTCCTCTTCTTTTCATGTTCCTCAGCATCAATCCGTTTTTGATCTACCTCAAATTTCATCTTCTTCTCTTGTTCCTCAGCCTCAATCCGTTTTTGATCTGCCTCAAATTTCATCTTCTTCTCTTGTTCCTCAGCCTCAAATTTCAAATTTTCCAATCTTAACTTTTCAGCTTCCAATCTTTGAGCTTCCAACCTTTGAGATTCTTTATATTCCGACATAGCGAATTGTCGTACCTCTTCAGCAGGTATTTGCAAAGCTTTTGCTTGCTTAATGAAATAATCGAGTGAATACATTATTCTATATAAGTAGTCACAGTACTCTAGATATTTAAAATGATAATTAATCAATATAAATTAGTTAACCTTGTTATTATAACAAGTGTTCTTCGTTCCTGTCCTTAGAACGGTTTTATGTTATCATATAATTATTAAATATGTTATTAATCAATAAATTTATGTAATCAAATGTCATGAAATGAACAACGTGACAAACAATAGAAACAATACCGACAAGACACGATAATCAAAGACGATAGAAAACAGTCGCAGAAATCCAATAAAAATAAAAATGTGAAACTAAAATAGAATGTCGTAAAGAGTTACGATGATAACTGCGATCAAATAATCAACAAGACAATAGACAACACAGTGTAAAAACATAGGTTTTGTAAAAAACTGAACGACAGGAAAGGTGAGATGGACGCAAAATACAAACAAAATTCATCATAAAACTAAATTACGAATAAAAATAACTACCAAAAACAACAAGTAAACGTGACGAAACAGCTAAACAGATACTATTATAAGAAGCAACTAGCGATCGGAACTTCGGCAAGGTTTCTAGCCTTGTACCGGAACTATCGCTCAATTGAAACTTACAAGTTGAGCCCTACAGAACGTCTGACGAAGAGCCCGAATTGGCTTCGAGATGGATCTCGTTCGTCAGATCAACCTCCCTACCTCCCACGACAAATGAACAACATATAACATATAACAAGGAAAATATAAATATGGACATAATTATTTAAGGCACAGCTAAACGTAATAAAGGGTACAACGACAACACGTTATACTCATCTCGCGTGCAGGAAAAAAAAAAAAACCAATGTGCCTCGTCTCCGTGTATGTACGTGTGAGGATAAAATACTTCGTTCTGAGTTATTAGACCACAGCTTGCACGTAATAGTGACAAAGAGATGATCCCAAGATGTTGTCGCCTTGAAAGTTCAGATCTTCAGATGATCCCAAGATGTTGTCGCCTTGAAAGTTCAGATCTTCCATTAATGATAATTGTATTGGGTACGTTTCCTGTGAAATTCTTGATTTCAAAACCAGACTGGCACACCAATTACTGTTGACTCCGTTTTATGGTTGAGTACAGTTTATACTGGTGAAGAGGTAGCTTAAAACGCGAATGGTTAAAATGAACGAATGTCAACAATATTCTTCAAACGAACTTCAACAAGTAGTGTTGAACTGGGTGAACTGGGCAAGTACTGGCAGTACATAAGTCGGTGATGACTGTACATAGATTTTATTCAACATGACACATACGGAGTGGACAAGACTAACATCGTCACAGGCGCAAAGATCATACATCAGCATAATGGTAATTACTTTTAAAGTTCCTGAAGATTCTCTACCAATAAAGTCCTCTGACTCAAGTGACTAAGGATCACAAACTGTTACCGTATAATATTCTTCTCATTCAAGTCCATTGACCTTCCTTCAAGGACGTCTATCATGGTAACGTATTCATACTCCAGGATAAAATCTTCCATATCATACTTCACAATCCCATACGTTCTCCAAAACATAACGTTAGATAGCATATAGTTTCAAACAAAGTCATACACGATAATACGAACAGGTTAGAGATTCCAGTTGACTAACCTCTCCCATTCTATGCCACGCTTCTGGCATTGTTGAATGTACGGCATATAAAATATGAAGCATACGAATAAATAAACTGGTTTACACGTAGGTATTATTCCTCTACGGTAATCTAATATGACCACCGACTCCGTCTGTCCATTCTAGGAAATTACATGCTAAGATGACTTCCCGCTAGACTACAACTGGGAGCGGCCTGATACTTTAGTTTACGGCAATAAATATAAAATATAACCGGGGCGACACTTACATGATCCTTCCATCATTGGCTTCGTCAAGAATACCAATTGAATCAATATAACATACTGGCTTATACAAAACTGCCAGACAATTCCAATAATATATATCTCGGACATAACACAGTCCGCACTGCCCCGTTCAAAACATGACGTCACAATCCCCAAACTAGGTTACCCGTGCGTCCAAAGCAACTCACACTGCATTGTGCACGTCAGTGCGTGAATCAATCGAACGCACAAATAATAAAATATATAAAGACTGGTGCGTACATTTGGCAGGACCGAAGACTACCCCCTTAGGTAATAAATGTACGTAACATTTGCGTAATAATAAAGTAATTTTACCTTGGACAGAATTCCAAACACTACACAAATAACACCTGTCGTCATTCCAGACGAACAGAATAACTCTGGGGAAATCACTAATATGACAAGACTATCTTTTCCCCAGATAATGCAGAAGAAGAACAACGGACATCTTCGTCCGGCAGAAAACCAGCTCATAACTCACAGACGGAAGTCTGTTAGGTTCGCGCTAAAAGCTAGCGCATGCGTAGACAGAACAGATTTGAGAACAGTTAACTATCTCGTCTTAAGAAAGAATAAACACAGGGAAGGTAACCCCTAATCAACCTGTGTCAGGGAGTTAACATACAGTTCTGTACCTTCGATTATCAAAAATATAAAATAGATTTACATCTTCTGGAACCGACAAAAATGACGATAACAGGAGCATTCTTCTTTTTTAATATATTGAGTGGCACAGCCAGCTGAGAGAAATTTTGAATTTACTATGGTAATAGTTTATCTTTATAAATGTCAGCAGGGTCAAGCAGTTGTTTTATGGCAGCAGCACTTGAGTCAGAATTGATCTTGACCAGCTATTAAACTTCTGATTGACAGAAGTCCAAAAACCAGAAAGATAGTATCAAGGGATGGAACTTTGTCTCGAAGCGCATTATGGTTGTAAAACTAAAAGAAGGAGAAACCATAGTCAACCTGGTCATTGTGTATGGGCCAAATGAGGATGAGAGAGCAGAGGTCAAGGAGGAATTCTTCGAGCTGCTTCAAAGGACAGTGGATGACTGCTTAGATGAAGTTATCATGCTCGGAGATTTTAATGCCAGAGTTGGAAATGACCATGCTAGATGGGGTGGAGTTATCGGAAGATATGGAGAAGATACTCTCAATGACAATGGAAAGCGACTCCTTAGATTCTGCAGTGAGCAGAATCTGATCATCACAAACACAAAGTTCCCCCATAAGCGCATACATGCATACACTAGATGTGAACCAACCAAGAATGAGAAGTCAGTGATCGACTATGCCATTGTTAGGAGAAGCTCATTCAAATATGTCCGGGATGCTAGAGTCTGGAGGGGGCCAGAGATTGGAAGTGATCACTACCTGCTAACAATCAAAAGAACAACTGAAAGAGTTGCTCAGCCTAGGAACTGCCCAACATCACGCAAGAAACCAAGTAAACGAGCGGGAGAAATGAGCATTAGGACCTACAAGCTGAAAGAGCCAGAAATTAAGACCAGATATCAGGGGCTTATTGCTGCAGCGGTGAGCAACACAGAAGAACGACCTGATGACTTGGAAACCCTCTGGAATAAATTCAAGGATATCATAAAGACAGCTGCAGCAGAAGCATGCGGTGAAGTCCGACTTGGGAACAAGAGAAAGAGGACACCTTGGTGGACAGAGGAAGTCAAAGAGAAAATAAGAGAGAAGAAATTGGCATGGAAACAATACTTAGGAGCTAGAAACACAACAGGACAGATGGAAAAATATAGAGAATATGTGACACTCAGAACAGAAGCAAAGAACAAGGTGCTAGCAGCAAAACAGAAGTCCTAGGAAGAATTTGGAGAAAAGCTAGAAAAAGATGCACAAGAAAACCAGAAATTGTTCTATAAGACCCTAAAGAACATGAGAAAGGAAAAACAATGCCCTCTCAAATTTATAAAGCTCTCCACATGTAAGCCTACCTTGCCGTGGTTGGAGAGCTTGAGCGCCCCAATGATCCCGGGAGCTATGCCGGCGGGAGTTTTACTCCTGGCAGGGTCACCCAAGCCGGACAGGTCCTGGGTGAGGGGCCGGACTAAATGGGCTGAGGAGTGGGTGGAACCCTATAGGTGTAGATGCAGAACCCACCGGCGAGTGGTACATGCTCTGGTCTGCACCAATCCACCCCCACTTCATGGGTTAAATGCTTTCTTGCCTCATTCTTCACTGTTTGTTGTCTATCGGGAGTAGTTTGGGACCCCATACAGTGTAGGCGCAGTGCCCACCGGTGAGTGGACCATGCTCTGGCCAGCATCAACCCAAACCCCAGGCATGGGTTAAAATCCCGGGTAGATGAAGCTCGTAAGCCTTGGAAGGCAGTTCGTCTAGGAGAAGGAAAACTCTGATCTCAAACCACCTGCTGCCTTGCAGGTAGGCTGGGGACAGTCAAGGGCTAAGGAACGCAACCCTACAGAAACGCTTGTTGAAATCGGATGCACTGGGCTACATGCTCAACGAAACAGTGCAACGTACTTCGCCTAATGAAGATGTCACGAATACAATTTAAGCGTTGTGGTGCTCGTCCCGTGGAGTCCCGCCAGGCGGCGAGAGTGCCGGACCCCCCACCTCGAAGGGGTCCAACCAATACTACTGGTGGTCACCTTCCCCTGAATTGTGGAGTCAAGGTACAGAGGGAAAGGGCAAAAGCTATTGACCAAACACCAAGAACACTCAACATTCTGCAGTGGAATGCAGAAGGAGTTCTGAACAAAAAAGTCCCCCTAAAAAAACCGCCTTTATGAGGATCAAATAGATGTGGCTTGCATCCAAGAAACGCATCTCAACAGCAACCACAGATTCTCAATAAGAGGATACCAGGCTTTCCGACTCGATCGAGAAGGACACAAAGGAGGTGTGCTATTACTTACCCGAAACTCAATACCAAGTAGCGAGGTATCTGTGAACTTCAACGACCAATCGGAAATTGTAGGGATTGACATTAAAATAAAGGACACGAACATGCGTATCTACAATTTGTATGGCCCACCGAGCAAAGACCTGTCACTTGAAAGTATGGAAATAAAGAGCTCAAACTGCATTGTGGTCGGAGACTTCAACAGCCACTCGGAAAGATGGGGATATCTGGATACAGACAGTAGAGGAGAGGAAGTGGAGGACTGGGAGATAGACACAAATCTTCACCTTATCAACAGGCCAGATGATAAACCCAGTTTCTACTCTAGAAGATGGCACACCACTTCCACTCCAGACCTAGCTTTTGCCACAGGGGACATATTTCACAAAATTGACCAACAGGTACTTGGCCAGCTAGCAGGCAGCGACCACAGACCAATAAAGCTAGTGGTTAATATGGAGTATGTTCCCCATGAAGTGAAACCATTGCCCCGATGGAATTACAAAAGAGCTGACTGGGGCAATTTTGCAGTGCTGACTGACAGCCTTTGCGAAACCATCAACACACGAAACAACAGCATGAAAAATATGGTTGAAAGCTTTAATAGAGCAATACTTCAAGCAGCTATTGAGACTATTCCGAGAGGGGCAAGAAAAAACTATAAACCATACTGGAATGAAGATCTGCAAAAACTTGAAGATGAGGTAGCACAAGCCAGAGACAAGGCAGAAACAGAACAAACAACTGAGGCAAACATCTTGCTCAAAGCAACCACTGCAAAGTACAGAAGAACATTAAACCAAACAACACGAGACTGCTGGAAGCAAACAACAGAAAATCTCAACCTAGATAAAGAAGGGAACAAGCTGTGGAAACTAGTTAGAGCTTTGAACAACGAAGAACCTTACAAAAATCACATCACAATCAAACAAGGTGAAAATATGCTCTCGGGAAAAAAAGCTGCAAATGCACTCATGGAACACTATGCTGGTGCAAACCACATTGATGTCCCTATAGACAGAAGAAAGGCCATCATTGATGAACAAAGGAATCATGATAACAAAAAGCTTGCACCAGAAGAACACATGATGGCAAAGTTAACAATGCAAGAATTAGAAGAGGCAATGAGGGCGCTAAAGAAAAAGAAGTCACCCGGAAAAGATGGGATAACCAATGAAATGCTAACAGGCCTAGGAACAAAGGCAAAAAAGAAGCTTCTGGCCATCCTAAACTGCAGCTGGAAAAGAGGAATAGTACCACAGGCATGGAAAGATGCCATACTGATTCCAATACCTAAGAAAGACAAAGTTCAGACAGAACCAAATGGCTACAGACCTATCAGTCTACTTAGTTGTGTTGGAAAATTGATGGAGCGCATAATAAATACCCGACTTATGTGGCATCTAGAGGAAAAACATCTCTTAGCCCCACAGCAAGCAGGATTCAGGAAACACAGATCCACTGAAGACCAGATCACTTACATAACTCAGAAAATTGAGGATGCTTTCCAAGAAAAAAAGCACACACTGGTGGTTTGGGTGGACCTAGAAAAAGCATTTGACAAAGTGTGGAAAGATGGACTGAAAGTCAAGCTGCAAAGAAGTGAAGTGTGTGGGAGAATGTTCAAAGAAGCTACAAGGACTAGACTAGGAAATGGTATAAACGGGTGTTCCCCAGAGTCCAACATTGTTCTCTCACATATCAGGACAAGACCACAATGCCTCCTTTGCAGACGACTATCTCAGAGGAATATATCTCTACGTGGAGGAGTGGGCCAAGGCATGGCTGTAAAGATAAATGAGGAGAAAACATCATTCACAGTGTTTTATATCTCTCTCTAACAAACCACAGATCTCCAAATTGGTGCTAAATGGGAAAAATCTACATCTGGATGAAAACCCAAAAATACCTAGGCATTACCTTTGATCGCCGCTTGACTTGGAAAACCCAGATTGAGAAAAACAGGACAAGAGCAAGGCAGAGAATGGCAATCATGAAAAAACTTGCTGGCACGGTTTGGGGAGCAGACGAGAGAGTACTAAAGAATCTATATACTGGGCGAGTGAGACCAGTCTTAGAATATGGCATTGCAGCATGGTCAACAGCCGCTAAGTCGAACTTTGACAAAATAAACAGAACCCAAAACCAAGCAGTGAGAATCATAACTGGGGGCATGAAATCAACACCAATAAAAGAGTTGGAAAAGATTACTCACCTCCAGCCTATGGAGGATAGAAGAGATAGCAGAGCCCAGCAACAAGCCGAGAAATTCAGGAGGCTGATAGATCACCCAATGCATTAGAGGATAAATGGACTTGGAAGGGGAAGACTGAAGCGAAGCAACTTTGTAGAGACAGTCAAAACAAAGATGAGAGCAGACCCCATAAATGCAATATCAACAGCTACGCCAATATGTACTGCACACAAGCTACCAATTTGGAAACAACAGTGCTTCCCTGAAATGATAGAAAATGTTCCTGGTATTGAGAGAAAGAACAGTCAAACTGAAACAGAAAGGAGAGTCCTAACCACAAAATATATAGAGAAACATTACCCAAGCAACACCTGGATCCATGCGTACACAGATGGATCAGCAACTAATGCAACAGAAGATGGGGGTGGAGGAGTCTTCCTGAGCTTAAGCAATGGCACACAAAAAAAGATAGCAGTCGCAACAGGGAAATTTTCAACTAACTTCAGGGCAGAGGCAGAGGCCATAAAAACTGAGTCAGAAATTCTAATGACAGAAAAAAGCTCAGAGAGACCAGTAGTTATTTTCTCAGATGCGCTGTCAGTGATTACAACACTGAAAAGTCAAAAAAATGCTGAACTGGATGACCTAAGAGTAACACTTCACAGACTATGTCAGCAATACAAAAGAGTTGTGATACAGTGGATCCCTTCTCACTGCAACATCCCTGGAAATGAAGAGGCTGACAGATTGGCAAAGGAAGGGGGAAAACTTCCTCAGCTGGACACAAATATAACCTATGAGGAGTCCAAGAGTTTTATCAAGCGCAGATACAGGCACAAGTGGGAAGAAGAGCATCCAGGCCACACAAAAAATGATCCGTATTACCAGCTCAGCAGAAGTGAACAAGTGGTAATCTTCAGACTTCACACTGGTCATAACAGATTGAGATACCATCTGTTCAACAAATTAAAGATAGGAACTATGGATGAGTGTGACTGTGGCACTGGTAAAATGACTGCCGAACACCTGCTTCAGAGGTGCCCAACATATGAGGAGCGGAGAAGACGCATATGGCCATCACCTGTACCATTCCTGGAGAAGATCTACAGAGATATCAACAGCCTCAGGCTGACCACCGCTTTCTTTGAACTTATTCAAGTTGACATCTGAGGGTGAACGAAGAAGAAATTTATAAAGGACAAGCAAGGCAAATTGCTTACTGCCCCGAAGGAAGTAATGGAAAGATGGAAAGAATATTTCTCAGAACTCCTGGATGGTGAGCATGGTGAAGCATCAGAAATGATAACCACTAGCACAGAAGAGAAAACCAATGATGATGAAGATGACATAAAGATGGAAGAACTGAAGGCAGCACTGGAGAAAATCAAGATGGGCAAAGCAGCAGGGCATGATGATATAACACCAGAAATGGTTAAGTACATGGGAGCATCAGGCGACCTATTACTCTTAAGGGTTCTACAGGCAGCATGGTACAACAAGACTATACCAAAGGATTGGGAGATTGCCATCATAACACCAATTTTCAAAAAGGGTGACAATCGACAGTGTGGAAACCATAGAGGTATATCCCTTCTCAGTGTCCCTGGTAAAATCTACTCTAGAATCCTAGAGCAGAGACTCCGACGGCTAGCTGAGCCACAACTGGATGAGGTCCAGTGCGGATTCCGAGCGAACCGAAGTACTCAAGACCTAATCTTCACACTCAAACAGCTGAGTGAAAAGGCCCTTGAGTATAAGAGTGAGATCCATCTTTGTTTCATAGATCTGGAAAAGGCGTTTGACAGGGTCCCCTGGAGCAAACTTTGGGATTGTTTGGCAAGGAAGAACATTCCAGCACCTCTGATTCATGCTATACAGAGCTTCTACAAGTCTTGCAGAAATTATGTGAGGACAGCAAACCATAAGTCAGAAGAGTTCAGGACCACCACTGGTGTAAGACAAGGTGATATCCTGTCACCTTACCTTTTCATACTCCTCATGGACGATGTCATTAAGGCATGTAAGGAGAACAAGAAAGTATTCAGTGGGGTACTGGAAGATGAGACAGGTCTATATTTCGGAGCTGGCATTTGCTGATAATGTTGCCCTGATTGCTAAATCAGAGGCACATCTCCAATCCAACCTGCAAGTCTGGAAGGAAGAGCTGGAGAAGAGAGGGATGGTCATAAGCAGCTCTAAAACAAAATCCATGGTGATATCACGAGAAGAAAGAAAACATCAGATTAAGTTGGGAGAACAGGTCCTGGAGCAGGTCGACCACTTTAAATATCTCGGAGCTATTATAGACCGAAAGGGAGGCATCAAAGAAGAGTTGGCCACTCGAAAAGCAGCGGCTGGGAGACTTTTTCAGGCCATAAATCGTGGATTCCTCAGCAAGAAAGAGGTTGGTAAGAAAACGAAGATGGCTGTATACCGCTCCACCTATGTCCCAGTCTTGACATATGGATGCGAGTCATGGGCAATGACTACAACCCACAAAAGCCAGATCCAAACCTCAGAAATGAGATATCTGAGGAAGGTGGTTGAAGTAACAAGAAGAGACATGGTACGCAACCAGACGATACGTCAAGGCCTTAAATCCCACCCCCTGCAGACCCAAGTAGAACAGTACCAACTAAGATGGTTTGGCCATGTCTGCAGAATGGGAGAAGACTGGCTACCACGACAAGCATGGGAAACAAAGAGCCAAGGATCCAGACCCCCAGGACGACCCAGAGTCCGCTGGGAGGACAACATTAGACAATCTTTGAAGGACCGAGGACTAGAATGGAACCAGGCCAGGAGGAAGACAGCCGATAGGATAGTCTGGCGCTCTCTCTTCCAAACCTCTACACCTCACGATAGAAGGGGAACGACTAAGTAAGTAAGTAAGTATTGACAGAAGTCACACTTGGACTGGTTACAGCAAGTCCATGTTGCTGCTCTTCTTTTGTTCTGCTGCCAGTAACAATAGTGTTATCCAGATAATTAGCACAACCATCCAAGCTAATAGTGAATTGTTTGATAAATCATTGAACAAATGCACAGACATTGGCTATTCCAAATAGTAATCTTTGACATTGGAAATTTCCATGATGGGTTTTCATGACAGCCTGAGATATAGCTTCATCATGCATCTCTATAATGTAGGCAGGAGAGAGATCAGTTTTTAAGAACTGTTGCCCATTTAGAAGTTTGTAGAAAAGTTCATCAAGTCTTGACAATGGATGCAGTTTCACATTCAAGTAAAGGTAAAGAGTTCAGAAATCACATATTTTGACAGTCCTATTTGGCTTTGGTACAGTGATAATAGATGCCACCAAGTTGCTTGTCTGAATTGGCTTGACAATTCCTGCTTGAATTATACATCAGATTAAAATGACAATCTAAGAAAATAAACTTGTGTGTAATGCAATACTTGAGACAAGGACAACTAAGACATATAACTGTCAAAAATCAATAGACCTATCACATACTGCAATAATATTAGCAAATTCCTACAAACTAAAACATGTTTGACAGTAGCAGTTTGTAATATTTTATTAATAGCGTTGTGGTTTAAGATGATATCTATTTTGATTGTAGTAGTCTTTTTTAAGTTCAGTCTTCAGTCCTAGGGGTCAGAGTGGCTAAGAGGTTTGGCATTTGCCTCGAATTCTAGAGGTACGAGGTTCAATTCCCAGTTGAGGGACTATAATTTATGGAAATTTATTTTTCAGATTTAGTGGTCCTAATGATGTCATACTCTCCCTTGGTCTCTTGGGTAGTGAGATCGGATGCCTAGCCTTCTCGGATAAGGGCAAAAAACTAGGAGGTTCCATGTGCAAGTTGCGCACGTTAAAAATCCTATGGCAGTTGGAAATCATAAAGAGTAGGCCATAAGGCCACTGTCCTGTCAAAATAAAAAATGTGAAACCTACCCAAATATATTTAAAGAGTGTGCAATTTCTATATACACACATTGGGATTCTCGCTGGTGCTATGGAGTTTGTGCACTGTGCTGAGATCCTTCTTGTGTGATCTAAAGGAGGAGTGTCGTGAGAAATTCTAATCCACATATATAAATTAAAAAGTAAATGTAAAGCCTAACAAATAAATTCTATAAAAGGAAGAAGAATGGTAAAGAACAGTGCTGTCACAATGACAGTACTCGAAATCCCCTTTGTTTTATGCTTCGTCTGCAAATTGTAACGTTTCCACGTTAAATATAAGCCACTGCATAATACAAGCGTTTCCACAACACATTAAAACGGGTATTGCATTTCTAAGAAAAAACATTGAGAGGCACACTGCGTATGACCTAAATTAATTACACTACGAATGGACAGATGGATGTAGGATGGAAAGAAGGGAGGGCTGAAAATCAGGAACGCATGCAACACTAAACACGCGTCTCGCTATTAATGCCACCCCCAACAAGCGTAATGCGATATACAATTACTACTATCACGCGTGTAAGGCCACATGCAATAACTTTTTTTCAGACGGACAGTGATAAAAACACTACCCTTCCCAGAGTTAGGTTTTAAAAAACCTGGAAAACGCTTATTAGGAAAGATGACATTAGATGGATTTACGTTTGAAAACATGACAGTACCCAGACACCACATGGGGATTGAAGTGAACAGGAGGTGGTAGAAAATGCACATTTTGAACGCAGCCACCTAGCTCCCTTAGATTGAGATATTTGGATTCCTTAGGGCTTGCTGACACAGAATATGTTAAGTGTTACGCAAATAGTCCAGGAATTAATAAATTATAGGCAAAAGAAAATAATGAGGGTGTCAGACAACCTAAAAACTCGGAGTCGCTCAGTGAAAGAATTTTAAACCACCATTGTACGGAAATAGGCCACAAGTTACATTTGAATTGATTGGATGGAATGATATGTAAGGCTAAACACGATTAGTCGGACTATAAATGCTATCTTTTGTTGTCAAGGGAGACGGAAGTAAGAGTACTTTTTTTCAAACGATTGGGTAGAGATGGCCTGATTGGTTAGGTCTGTTAATATAGTTAATTGATAGCGTTAGTTCGAGACCACTAGTTCAAATAAGCTTGATAAAGCAACAGTGCGTTGAAGCCAGCTCATATTTTTGCTAAATAAAAGCCTGGAACATAAGCAGATGGGAATTTGTGCCAGTATTTGTGCCTACATTCATTGCTAGTCAACGTATCTGTGTTTATTTCCTTGAATTTTGGGACTGTGGTCCTAGTATTGAAGCCGCACCTGGTCTGAGCGTTTGCTGAATCCAGAGGCTGACAGCATACTCTTGGGTCCCTATAGTAACCAGTGAGGTGTCTTCAGAAACAGTGAATAGTCGAGCAGAGGAGTCCTTGCCGGCCGCCATCACGAAAGTTAAGCCCACTGTGGCCAAAAGAGCTCAACACTATGTACCCCTCGTAAATGACACTAACTTAATTAAAGAGGGGCAATTAATTGTTTTAATGTTCGGAACTGAGACCATCTCCAATACTAGTTCCAAACATACACAAGCACATGCAGTCATGATGTCTAATAAGAATCTATCTTGAAGAACAAAACCAGTATTACCTCATATTACCACATCACAACTCACACACATAGAATACTAATATTGTATGTCAATGCAAAGACCACATTTATATCTGTGTACATAATATTTGAAATTACATGTTATTATATTGCCTGGTTCACTGTGTAGTTGAATCAGGATCACTATTGTAGAGAAAATCAATACATATGTACATATCTGAAATTTATCATTGAATCTTTTAAGATAGTCTTCTAGAGTGTTGACTGTTTGTGAGTGTCACAGTATTGTCAAGTATGGTGGAATAATTAAATTGTTTATCTGTTTGTTGTTGTGGTGACTTACACTTCATCATTTGCATAACCCTAGACATATAACGTTGCCAACACAATATTCCAGAATAATTCTGACTGAGATATAAATATGTGGCAGTAAGTAAGGTTATCTGTAAAACACTACACATATTAGATACAGATACCTTCACAGCTGATCTCAGTCAGTACACTAAGTCCCTATAAATATTTATATCATCCCACTTTACCACAATATATTGGGGTCCGGTCCGGGATATTGAATCCTTTACTAGTATAAATATTGGGGGTAATTCACTTCAGGGAATATAAAAAGTTTAAAGGTATCCTTGGGTGGAATTAAATAAGGTTGAGCTCTTGGTGCCTGTTTTGTCCATTGGATATATAATTACAGATTATATTGTTTAGTTAGATATTTTATTTAATTACCTGATATAAAATGGCGGACCTGGCCAAATTTCGATCTGCGGCTGTACAGACTGCAAAAGAGTTGGGATTAGATGGGCAAGTTATGATTACCTATGTCACTACTGAATGTGACAAATTTATTGAACGGGAAGAAAGAAGATTGGAAAAAGAGGCCGAAAGAAGGTTAGAGGCTGAAAAAGAAATTAAGAGGTTGCAGATTGAGGCTGACAAAGAGGCTAAAGCATTGGAGGCTGATAGGGAGATTAAGAGGCTCCAAGTAGAAGAACAAAAGGCAGAAAGGGAAGAGAAGAGATTAGCTGCAGAAAGGGAAGAGAAGAGATTAGCTGCAGAAAGGGAAGAGAAGAGATTAGCTGCAGAAAGGAAGCAGAAAAGGAGGAGAAGAGATTACAAAGGGAACATGAGCTACGACTAAGGGAGTTTGAGTTTCAGGGCCATGCTCCTGAAAATGGTGCCAGTCCCTTTGCCTCTGATGCTACTGCTACTCAGGGAGCCTCAACCTCAGCTATGAACTTTCATTTAGATCATTTTGTTGAGAAAGACGATGATATTGAGAGCTATATAAATAGATACGAATTATTAGCTACCACATATGGGTTAGAGAGAGAAAGGTGGAGCTTAAAGTTATCTCAAGGACTTCGGGGGGCAGCTTATGAAGTTTTTTGCCAAAATGCACAGAGATGATCAGGAAAATTATGACATGCTAAAGCAGGCTCTTTTGTTAAGATATGAGAAGAACGCAGAATTTTACAGAAAAAAATTTAGGAATGCTAAACTACTGTCAGGTGAAACCTATCACCAGTTCTCTGCACGGATAGAGACATACTTGGAGAAATGGACTTCTCTGGGGAAAACCCAAGATCTTAAGGAAATGATCCTTATAGAACAATTAAGAGAGTCCATGGCTCCAGACCTGAGAAAGTTTCTCATGGAACAAGGTGCAGAGAGACTGGGTGAGTTGCTAAATGTTGCAGAAAGGTATCAAGCGGCCCAAGCAGAAGTATCAGGTAATAAAAAGAAACAGGTGGAAAATTTTAGGGCACCACAGAACTTTAATCAATTTGATCCTAGGGATCAAAACAAAGGTAAGCAGCAGTTTGATAGGCCACGGTATGACAATAAAAATAAAAACCCACAATTCGATGAAAGGAAATATGATGAAAGAAAATCTTTCAACCAAGGAAAAAGGTGGTGTAAGAATTGTCAGATGAACAATCATGACACTGACCATTGCAGAAGGAAACCTGTGTATATGGCCACCATTCAAGACAGGAGGAGGATATTATGTTGGATACCACTCCAGAAGAGATGAGGAAGGCACAGGCTGGGGATAAGACCCTCAAGCCTTGTTTCAGGAAATTGTCAACTTGTCATACAACTCCAGGCAAGGGAGATTTTTACATGAAAAACAAGTTGATGTATAGGAAGGCCGGAACTAGATCCCATGGTCACGGACAGCTGGTTCTTCCAAAGAGATATAGGACAGAATTAATAAGGAGCCTACATGTGAAACCAGATGGGGACCATGAGAAAATAGGTACCATCATCCAAAAGGTGGCTCACAATTATTATTGGCCCAAAGCAAGATGGGACATTGAGAATTTTGTAGAAAGGTGTAGCATAGCACATGAGGGAACACCCACAAGTGGGAACATTGATCAGGACCTGGACACGCCAAGGGGCAAAATTAGGCCTGACCATAAAAAGAAATATAAATTTGATAAAGTGGACCAAATGAAATGGGAAGCCCCTTTTCACGGACAAGCTTCACTTAACTGTTTTACAATGGCCACTATGCAGAGAGTGCAAAAAGATGTCTTACCCCAGGATAAGCCAAAAATCCCTCAATCGGACTTAAACAAACGGGAGGAAGAGGATGTAGAGAGGAAATCTCTCATCAAGAATTTTAAGTGGGGAGAAAGCCCCAAAAGAAGAATTGGTAGCGGTCGTTTTGTGAATGATAATTCTGGGAGGAAAAATCATCACTATAGCGCTTCCAGTGGAAGAGACCATACCGGTGCATGGACAAATAGGTCCACAAAACTAAAGGTCCATATGTAACACTGTTAAGAACGTGGACGGATGAAAAAGCAGAGGAAAATATTACATCCTCATACCAATATGTAAATGAGCTGACCACTCGTTTAAAAACTGGCTGGAAACTTGCCAATGAAAATTTGAAACAAGCCAGGAAGAAACATGCTGCTTATTATAACAGGAAGGCAAAAGACAGAGATTTGGCTGTGGGAGAGAAGGTACTGCTTCTTTTACCCGGAAATCAGAATAAGTTACAAATTGGATGGCAAGGTCCATATACAGTTCTAGAGAAGGTGTCTAGAACCAATTATAAGATAGATAAGAAGGGGAAAGAAAAAATCTATCATGTGAATCTCCTGAAGAAATATTTGGAAAGAGAACATCAGGAAGAGACACACTTGCTAACCTTGTCCATTGCAATGGAGATGAAGAAGGAACCACTTTCATCATTTGAATATCCATTACACCCCTGTGAGACAGCGGCACAGGTGAAAATCAGTACGCATTTAACGAAAAATCAGAAGGAGAGAGTGCAACAGGTTCTAGATAATCATACAGAGGTGTTAACAGATCGACCGGGGCATACAAACTTATTGGAATATGATATGAAACTGATAGACCCCACACCTGTCTGTATGAAGCCTTATTCAATTCCTTTTGCTAAGGAGAAAGCTTTGAAGGAAGAGATAGACTATTTGTTGAAGGAAGGAATTATTTCACACAGTGAATCTTCGTATAGTTCCAGTGTTGTACTTTTAAGGAAACCCTCTGGAGAACATAGACTCTGTATAGATTACAGGAGACTGAATGCTATTACAGAAGGACAGGTGGATCCATTGCCGGATACAAATCAGTTGTTTGCCAGGCTAAATAAAGCTAAGTATTTCTCAAAAGTGGATTTGAGTAAAGGATACTATCAAATTCCAGTAAAGCCTGAGGTTAGACCATATCTAGCTTTTAGTACCTCAGAAGGACACTATGAGTTTAACAGATTGCCATTTGGATTGAAGAATGCACCTAGTGTCTTCTCTAGAATGATGAGAAAATTATTGGACCCTCTGAATAACCCATGCATTACAAATTTCATGGATGATATCCTTATAGCAACAGAAACCTTTGAGGAACACATTGACTCTCTGAACATGCTGTTTAATCGACTTAGGGAAGCGAATTTAACAGCCCGACCAACCAAATGTTGCGTTGGATGTAAAGAATTGGAATTCCTGGGACACACAGTTTATCAGGGAAATATGACCCCTGACCCAAAGAATTTGGAGAAACTAAAGAAAGCCCCGAGACCACAAACCAAGAAAGACGTGAGATCCTTTGTCTCATTATGTGGTTTCTACCAAAAGTATATCAAAAACTTTAATTCCATATGTGCACCGTTAACTGATTTGACACGTAAAGGAAACCCAGATCGAATTACATGGACACCACAATGTGAAATGGCTTACCAAGAATTGAAGGAAAAGCTCACAAGTAAACCTATTTTGAAACTACCTGACTTAAGTCAGGAATTTGTAGTAAGAACGGATGCCAGTAATATTGGGTTAGGTGCAACTCTGCTACAGAAATCAGATGCATTGGATGGGGAATTAAGCCCAGTGGCATATGCTAGCAGAAAGTTGAATAAAGCTGAAACCAACTACTCAACTAGCGAAAAAGAATGTCTTGCAGTAATATGGGCGATAAAGAAATTCAACATTTATCTGTATGGGAAGGCATTTAAGTTGCAAACGGATCACAAACCTTGTCGTTTCTAGCACAAGCTAGGCATGAGAACACTAGATTACTCCGTTGGTCATTATTGCTACAGCCATTTGAGTTTAGCATAGAGTATATAAGTGGAAAAACAAATCTGGGAGCGGATTTTTTAAGCCGCCATCCGTGTGATGAGAATCACCGTAAGCCCCAGAAAGAATAAATTTCTCTATGTGTATATAGAATTATAGACTGACATATAACGTCTGTTTTAAGAGGGGAGGATTTGTCGTGAGAAATTCTAATCCACATATATAAATTAAAAAGTAAATGTAAAGCCTAACAAATAAATTCTATAAAAGGAAGAAGAATGGTAAAGAACAGTGCTGTCACAATGACAGTACTCGAAATCCCCTTTGTTTTATGCTTCGTCTGCAAATTGTAACGTTTCCACGTTAAATATATGCCACTGCATAATACAAGCGTTTCCACAACACATTAAAACGGGTATTGCATTTCTAAGAAAAAACATTGAGAGGCACACTGCGTATGACCTAAATTAATTACACTACGAATGGACAGATGGATGTAGGATGGAAAGAAGGGAGGGCTGAAAATCAGGAACGCATGCAACACTAAACACGCGTCTCGCTATTAATGCCACCCCCAACAAGCGTAACGCGATATACAATTACTACTATCACGCGTGTAAGGCCACATGCAATAACTTTTTTTCAGACGGACAGTGATAAAAAACACTACCCTTCCCAGAGTTAGGTTTTAAAAAACCTGGAAAACGCTTATTAGGAAAGATGACATTAGATGGATTTACGTTTGAAAACATGACAGTACCCAGACACCACATGGGGATTGAAGTGAACAGGAGGTGGTAGAAAATGCACATTTTGAACGCAGCCACCTAGCTCCCTTAGATTGAGATATTTGGATTCCTTAGGGCTTGCTGACACAGAATATGTTAAGTGTTACGCAAATAGTCCAGGAATTAATAAATTATAGGCAAAAGAAAATAATGAGGGTGTCAGACAACCTAAAAACTCGGAGTCGCTCAGTGAAAGAATTTTAAACCACCATTGTACGGAAATAGGCCACAAGTTACATTTGAATTGATTGGATGGAATGATATGTAAGGCTAAACACGATTAGTCGGACTATAAATGCTATCTTTTGTTGTCAAGGGAGACGGAAGTAAGAGTACTTTTTTTCAAACGATTGGGTAGAGATGGCCTGATTAGTTAGGTCTGTTAATATAGTTAATTGATAGCGTTAGTTCGAGACCACTAGTTCAAATAAGCTTGATAAAGCAACAGTGCGTTGAAGCCAGCTCATATTTTTGCTAAATAAAAGCCTGGAACATAAGCAGATGGGAATTTGTGCCAGTATTTGTGCCTACATTCATTGCTAGTCAACGTATCTGTGTTTATTTCCTTGAATTTTTGGACTGTGGTCCTAGTATTGAAGCCGCACCTGGTCTGAGCGTTTGCTGAATCCAGAGGCTGACAGCATACTCTTGGGTCCCTATAGTAACCAGTGAGGTGTCTTCAGAAACAGTGAATAGTCGAGCAGAGGAGTCCTTGCCGGCCGCCATCACGAAAGTTAAGCCCACTGTGGCCAAAAGAGCTCAACACTATGTACCCCTCGTAAATGACACTAACTTAATTAAAGAGGGGCAATTAATTGTTTTAATGTTCGGAACTGAGACCATCTCCAATACTAGTTCCAAACATACACAAGCACATGCAGTCATGATGTCTAATAAGAATCTATCTTGAAGAACAAAACCAGTATTACCTCATATTACCACATCACAACTCACACACATAGAATACTAATATTGTATGTCAATGCAAAGACCACATTTATATCTGTGTACATAATATTTGAAATTACATGTTATTATATTGCCTGGTTCACTGTGTAGTTGAATCAGGATCACTATTGTAGAGAAAATCAATACATATGTACATATCTGAAATTTATCATTGAATCTTTTAAGATAGTCTTCTAGAGTGTTGACTGTTTGTGAGTGTCACAGTATTGTCAAGTATGGTGGAATAATTAAATTGTTTATCTGTTTGTTGTTGTGGTGACTTACACTTCATCATTTGCATAACCCTAGACATATAACGTTGCCAACACAATATTCCAGAATAATTCTGACTGAGATATAAATATGTGGCAGTAAGTAAGGTTATCTGTAAAACACTACACATATTAGATACAGATACCTTCACAGCTGATTGTAGTGGATTTGATGGTATTGTATGATGGTGATATTACTAAATGTAATGTATGAGGTCAGCTGTGAAGGCTCCTGAGATAAAATGTAGTTGTGAATTGTCAGAAGGCCTTTCTTGCTACCACTACGACCTCACACTTATTTTTTTTTTTCCTAATGAATGTAGCTACGTAAAATGTCTAGGGTAATGATATGTAATGTGGTGTGATAGTTTATGGATACACCCACAGATATTTAAGAAGACTAATAATATCAACAAATGTTATAATACACTGAACTAACTCAAGAGTGTAAAATTTTCGATAGAATTATCTTACATTTATTTTGTTCTGGATCACGTTTTATGTTGACCAGAACTTAAAAGATTTAGAAATTATGAAAAAATGCATGGTATATTACATAATAAAGGCAAGAGTGTACATATATAAGTACTAGACTAGTTAGTTTTATTAAAATGTTCTAGTAGTCATCTAATTGGGAGGATATGTAATGCTTGTGCTGTTGGGGTGGCCTCATCACACCTGTCTATATTGACTACACAGTGTCCAGTAAATTGATGGAGGTGCTAAACAGACCACCACCAACAGTAACACCTGATTTTAATAATGAAACACCCACAACCACCTTGCCAATAACTTGCGATGAATTCACGCTGGACGAGATCAAACAAGCCGTTAAAAGATTAAAAAATTTTAAAAGCTGCTGGAGTTGACGAAATTTCAGGGGAAATGATTAAAGCATTTAATGACAACAACCTCTTGAGAATTTTAGATATTATAAATGAAGTCTGGAGAGAAGAACAACCACCACAACAATGGAAAGACAGTATTATTGTAAAGTTACCAAAGAAAGGTGATCTATCAGACTGTAATAACTGGCGTGGTATATCTCTATTATCAGTACCTGGAAAATTATTATGTTGCATGATGTTAGAAAGACTTAAATTGCATGCTGACGAAAAGATCAGAGAAGAACAAGCGGGTTTCAGGCCGAAACGATCATGTATTGATCAAATATTCACACTAAGAACAATTATAGAAGAATCAGTGGAAAGGCAATCGCCACTTATTATCACCTTCGTCGATTTTCAAAAAGCCTTTGATAGTCTACACCGCCCATCATTGTGGAAGATACTTACAATCTATGGTTTTCCAACAAAATATGTGAATATAATCAAAGCACTATATGACAATGCAAGATGTTGTGTTAGAACAAATAAAGGGAATACAGAATGGTTTACAGTAGAAACAGGGGTGAAACAAGGCTGTATTATGTCACCACTACTTTTTGGAATAGCTATTGATTGGGTTATGAGAAACTATACCCACAATGAACAATGAGGTATAAAATGGACAAATGGAAAATTCCTGGGGGACCTGGATTTCGCAGATGATGTAGCATTCTTAAGTTCAACACCAAGATATTCCCAAGAAGCAATAAATAATTTGTGTCATCTCTCGGTTAAAATAGGTCTCCAAATAAATGCCTCTAAAACTAAAGCTATGAACTTTTCTAACGAGACCTTTGATATCATCTTGAACGGGGAAAAACTACAGAAAGTTGAAAGTTTCAATTATTTAGGCAGTAAAATGACTCAGGATGGTGACACAACAAGAGAAATCCATACTAGAATTGCTTTGGCAGCTAGCGCCTTCAATAGATTATCTAACATTTGGAAATTACGATCATTGAAATATACATACCAAGCTTCGTCTGTTTAATTCAAATGTTATCTCAGTGTTAACATACGGCTGTGAGAGTTGGAAAATAACAAAATCATTGGAGAACAAGCTGAATACATTCGAGAACAAATGTCTTAGAAAACTCATGAACATCAGTTGGAAAGAATTTCAAGACTAATCGACAAATAAGAGAAGACTCTAGGCAGAAATATGTCTCCGACTATATAAGGAAAAGACGATGGTCATATATCGGTCATGTCCTACGAATGCAAAACAACAGAATACCACTACAGGCGCTCACTTGGGTTCCTGAGGGTAAAGAGGAAAAAAGGAAGACCAAAAGAAACACTCAGAAGAACAATAATAAGAGAAGGAAGAACGTTGGGCCTAAATAATGTGCAAGAGCTAAGAGGAGTGGCGTCACAACGAACAACCTGGAGAGCACTGGCTGAGCTGCTGGCTATAGTATGGCGTCCCTGAACTTATTTCACTTTCTTTCATTTGGAAATCACCACACTTGTAAATCTGTGTCTATCACTGAACAACTATTGAGGAATGGCCCCACTTGCGCGTCTGAGCGCCGATAAAATGATTGTCTGTGGCCAATCACTGCCTAGGTTTATTTCAAATTCAAATTTCCTACACTAAAGTCATTTCAGTCATGCTTCAGTCAAGTATGGATGTTTATCTGTTAGTCTGTCCGTCTCTACTTGTTTTTTTCAAAAACGTACTTGATTTTTGAACCAACCTTTCTCTCCCCTCCAAAATTTTGTCGTTAAAAGTTATATTTAGACACAGCTCCCACCAATGTCCCTTCGCTTCCCTACTAAGTAGATTTGAACACCTGCGTCTCAAGGTCGTGTTTTTTTGTGCAAATAGCGACACTTTTTATTCAATACAGTCTGTCGCTGATGTGAACAACACTGTCTTTTGTCATTATCTTCAATATTATCTATCCGTCTGTAAAATTAAGAACATATTAGTTCACTGCTCAGAATGGGCCATCCGGCCAGCTAATTTTTATATTCCTAACATTAATATTACGAAAAAGTTACTTTTTAATTTTTGTAATATTCCAAACATCTGCGTTCTGCCGCTGAATTCAAATCAAAGGCTTGGTATCGCAAAAGCGACCAATAAATGACTGTGGCGTAACATATCCAAGGTCCCTTCTGTCGAGTTCCTTACTTTATGTCAACTTGGGAAACGTGACTTTTCTCCGTTTCCCCCCCAATTGCGTCTCCCTTAGCCTTTCTAGTCTCACGCAATCTTTCCAGTCATATTTTTTCCTTTTTATCCGCCGTTCTCATCCTGTCTAGCAAGTCAATTTTTATGGAGGGTGATGACCCTCGGTCCGGGCGATCATGTACTATCAGCAGCCTACGCATTATGTTTTTATCCTTACATGTTATCTTTGGAGGTATTTTACCGTTGTATCTCTGTCAATTTCACTACACTGATCTCAGTCAGTACACTAAGTCCCTATAAATATTTATATCATCCCACTTTACCTCAAGGAGATCAGAGTGCTGATGGAGTTGTCCATGTGCAATGAAGATAGTCCTCAAACCAAACCAAGTTCAATCTGCACACATAAATATTATATCTGAAATTTGAGTGTGAAAAAAGCTATATAAATTCTTTCTGTTTTAAGTTTTCATGAGATTTGATCTCTTAAAGATTACTATTTGGTGCATTGAAAGTAAATAAATCCTCATGTATTGATTTATACAATAAATGTCATGCATTATTATTATTATTATTTTTCTTTTTGGTGGGAATTAGAATGCTATCGAAGGCAAAATGAAGTCTGCCCATGACTGGCTGGCAGATCCAGCAGCACTGGTAGGAAGCCTTGGTAAGAAAATAAATGAGGTTAATTTTAAGAAAACTTAATCTTGTTAATTTTAGGAAGATGAAAGCAGAATTAAAGATCAGTAGTACTGGTAACAACAGGTAAGATGGAAGGAAAAAGAGATAGGGGAAGACAAAGAGAGCAAATACTGGACAGTTTGACATCGTGGCATGGAAAGAAGTCAGGAGTAGAATTGATAAATTGTACTGGAGACAGGAAGTTGTGGAGAGGCATGATCTCCTATGCCACTAGGCATGGTACTTAAAGAAGAAGAATACTGCAACAGCCACATGTAGTTCCTGAAGGGGAGGGGGTCTCTGATGAAACGAAGAAAGATTTGGACTATTGCTCTTTAATACGAGGTGACTAATATGAGGTTTGTCCTGGGGTCAGCAACCTTATCACATACAACGGGAGCCGCGCTAGCGTAGTGGTTACAACACCGTTCTGGCGACCGGGTGATTCAGGATCAAACCCGGGTGACGGCATTTGAGGATTTTTCGTCGACCGGGAATTGGACTGGATTAACTCGAGACCTGGCGAAGACATTTGAAGGAGTGTCGTCGACCAGGGATTGGCGGCTCCTGAGCCGACCCAGCTGCAATGGGTACCTCCGAAATCGGAGAGTATTTGCCTGAATGGCGAGGGACACCTGTCTCTGTACAAGAAAAAAGGGATACTCACGTAAAATCAATGTCAGGTTAGACATTAGTAATAACCTGAGATTTCGCCTCGAGTATTAGCGGGCGTACGAAAAAAAAAAAAAAAATTTAAAAAATCACATACAACTGCAGCATGAGCATGTGAATGCTTTGTGAAGGCTTCCTGTCCTGCAAGAGGGCCAGCAACAGTGCAATCTTTATGCTCCATATGGAGCAAACAGGAAAATAAGGATGAGTACCTCAACGCACCCACGTGTTACAGAGGCCTGAAATTGAAGCAAAGAACAGTAACACTGTAACCTACTGGGTATATTGTAAGAGGCTATTAAGGAACATTGGACATAGGGCCAACTACCCGATCCTCTAGAAAATTAAAGCCAAAAGAACTTTAGCAGCATTAACCAGACATCCAGAGTGAGTAATTCAGATAATTCAATTCAGCCATGCAAGCCAGAAGAAGGGTTTTCTATCAAAGAGCTCAGAGAAAGCTGAAAGATTTCTGGACTGCTGTTCTTCTGGGAAAATATCCATATTGGACACTTGGAATGTTCAAATACTAAATCAGTCAATCAGTACCCTTTAGCTCCTCCAGGAACCAACAGACACATGCCAATTCTTCTTGACACGTGCCAACAGACACATGCCAATTCTTCTTGACACGTGCCAACAGACACATGCCAATTCTTCTTGACACGTGCCAACAGACACATGCCAATTCTTCTTGACACGTGCCAACAGCTCAAGTTCTTACATCTTCCTCATCATTTTGACTTCTGTCTCCAGTTCTCTTCTCCATGTTTTTCTTGGTCTACCTCTGCCCCTCTTACCCTGGGGGTTCCAGAAAATGGACTGCTTTGTAAATTCTAAATGAGTAAGTGAAAATTTAACACAAACAAGCATCTCGTAGGTCCACATCTTGGAAGGGCATAGGTACGACAATTTGTTCTTGATCTGGTCTGTAACACAAACAGACTTGGCCAATTTATTTCATTAAAAGAGGATTTTTCTATAATCCCTCCAAAAATAGTGAACTAAATGCAAGGAGAAAAAGACATGGGCCATTTGAAAGACAGAATCTCAGTACTTTCGTCACATCACTCCCACCTTCGAAGATTGAGCATCGATCTCATTACTGAAATCTCTGTGTTTCACACTGGCCCTTAACTCTGTCTACAAGGCTGTCTGTCCTTACCCCTCCTATTCAGTGTTCTTTCGACCTTCCTCTTTTGCGTTTCCTCCTTCTTCCTCTCCTAGAATGAGCTCCTATGCTCCGTTGGGAGAGTTGATCTCTCTTCGGACCTGTGCCGTCTAATGGCGGGTCTGAAAAACTTTCTCTTGCTATGACCGTCAAAAGGCTGTCCTGGTCAGCTGATGTGACCCGACGGGCGCTGTGGCGACCTGCGATGACGACTTCCTCGCTGCGTCGTCAGCAGGGTTGTGACTGCTGGTACCATGCGAGAACGATGCAACGTCTCGGGGTTCCTCTGGTGTAGAGCCTCTCCGATTTCTTGCTGGGTGTCTATTGGATCACGATTGACCTCAATAGCTTCTATCCTTTGAAGAAAGGTAGGTAAGATCTGCCCCTGGCAGTGGTTCTGGACTCGCTCTTTCCCCTACCAATCTGAAGCGGGACAGAGCTCTCCAAAATAGCTCCTTGCAAATGCGTAAGGTCGCTTTTCTCACTCTTTTCTGGCCTGAAAAGTTTGGTGAGATGAAAAATGTAGACCACGGGAGCTCTCCGTCTAACACCCTGGTTCTACCTTCAACCTTGCCCTCCCCCTGTGAGAGTTACTGGCGTCAGTTGGGATGTGTCCTGCAGTGACACTTGACGGTTTAAGATCCCGTTAGATCGCGGAGAATATGAGATAAAGCTCTCAGTGACTGGTTCCAATGTTCCTTGAATACAGTTCTTGTCAGTAGTCCCTCTCCTGAAGGAGCTAATACCATCGGGGGCCTAATTCCCGACGACAAAGAATGTAACTTCCACAATCAGCACTGTTTTTGCCATTAGGCTGCACAGGGATGTCAGGCGAATGCGCCTCTGCCTGTCGTTTTTTTTTTTTCGCTGTCCCACTGGGGAGCTGGCGAAACATGCCTTATTAGGGATTCGAACCCTGAACCTCGAATTTCCGTGTCGAGTATGTTGTGCTCTCTCACGAGCATGGGAGAATCGGTAGCCATCCGAATTATAATGCTTGCTTGCATTATTCCCCCTGTTATGCAGTTTCCACGCCTGGGATCGCTTCGTAATCTTCCCAGCGTTGTAAGGGCTGCTTTCCTTAGCTGAATCCTTTCCTTGTTTGGGCTTCGGGTCCATTTCCAACGGAAAGTCCTTTTCCTGGAGTTGGGGTGCAGTTTGAGCCGACAAGTTATCCTTTACTGGCACAAGATTTTCAGAGGGGTTGTCCCTTTCTAGTCGCTCCTTTTCCCATTGTTGTCTTTCTATTTCCCGTTCTTGTTTTCTTCTTTCCAATTTCTGGACCATTTCTATTCCTTGTTCTATGAACTCTCGGATGAATGCTTCGCTGTCCCCAGCTTTTGCACAGGTCCATGCCAACGCTAGACGATTGCCAAATAAGTTGTCTACCTCATATTGCCCCTGCAGGCTTTCTGCATATTCCAGAAGGGGTGGAATTTCGCTGTCACCATACTCCATGAACTTAGCTACCTCAAGTGCAATCTTATGTACTTTATCGAGATCAGCCATGTTACCTGCAAATTCTGCCGTAAGCTCACAAATATAGAGACGTGAAGGCCCCATAACTTCCCGTTACCTACTAGGAAAAATGCTGTCGCAAAAACCCGAACTCAGACTAACACCAAGTCTGACTAATAACTACCTGAAAAAAATTCAAGTTATCCAGCTACCCAACAGAGAGAAATATAGTGCAAAATGTGAAAAGTTGAGACCATTGGCTCCGAGGTTGAGAACCGAGGTTGATTCTTTCCTCGCCACTTCGGACGTTTAAATTGCTATGGCCTCGAACCACCTCTAACTACCCTATGGGGATAAGGTTCAATTAAGATTCACAAACACCAAGGTACAGACAACATATAGCTACTGTACTAAAGGAAATGACTGATGCCAGCTACAATTTATACAAGTTTATTATACACCTATACACAAACTCATATACATGTCAAAATACATGAAGTGCGAGGATGCACACCTGAAACAAAATCAAGCACAGTTAAAAATGCATCAACCCCAACCCTTCTCCCACAATTGCAACCTGTATGGAGAAAGAAGGTAAGGTTAACTGAAATGAACTACACTGCACTTGATGTCGCCTACACTCCAAACTAGCTGTTCTAAATTCTAACTCTAACTGATAGCTGGAACGACTGCGAAGTGACTACACAATCTCTGCACAGACTTCGGTTCTACACAGCCTATCCTGGAATCTCCTGAACACAACTAACTGCACCTCTAAACTTCAGCAGCTGTCCTCTGCTATGATTCACCAAAACTAACAGTTCTGCCTATCTGTGCTGACTTCAGTAGAGAGAATGTTTACCCTCTCTCTCTCCACTAACTCTGGAATTGATGACTGAGGTTTAACAGAACCCCACTGGATTCTGGACTGGAACTGTAGCTGACTTCTACCACTCTGAAATTACCTGCCCGAGTACCTATAACTGGGCCGTCGGCTTTATTATGGCCGTGAAGAAACGAACATAAAATTACCACAACGCTGGCAGCCTGCCAAATCTGCGTGTGTAACGAGCGTCAGAGCTCAGGATTTATCCACAAAAATCCTATTCGCTGGAAAATGTCTTCCCCTGGCTGGGAAAACGTATTTTCTTCCTCTCCTTCCACTACTGGCAACTAATGTAAAACCCTTGCGGTTCTGCGAATGCCCCAACTTTGCCGTGGGAGAAATTTTGTGGTCTCAAAATTCCGCTCTCATTCCCACAAAGCCGGTACCTGCTGTTTTAGACAAAACAAAACAACAGCTAAACAAACCGTAATAATACATTTCAAATAACAATTAACTCCCTTACTCTTCAACACGTAACTCCCCTCTCTTCTCTCTCCCCGTCTCTACCTGAGCCCCAAAATAAACATTTCCCGGTAATACAATCACGCAGACCGTCTGACCCAGGGTTCTGCATGACTAACTCCCAGCAACAACAATATTTTCACTGGCCCGTCTGGGCAGACGTACTGTGGCCTACTTCTTACGCTGACACTAATGCCGTAATGTTTAACACAAACTAAAACTAGCCCTCTCTAGGAATTCCTAAAATTCCCGTCAATAATAGTAATCACATTCAAAATGTAATAAAATATTATTCCCTTAACATAAATAAATTTCATCTCCATCTTCTGAATACACAGAATAACAAAGCACAATCAATAACCTATAACCCTGTTTACGCTAGCATCTACATGCCGTCAAAAGTTATACATAATCCCCGATTATCAAATTGAAAACCCCGTAGTTCAGCCACGTGGTGCCGCAGTTTTTCAACCACGCGCTCCTGCATACATATTCATTACTGATAGCACACACGTGCTCCAATTAATACCTCTATCACTTCCGTCCACAGATATATGCGTAACTATATAAATAGCGAGCATCAATACTCTCACTAAAATCACAAATGAAAATACACATTACACGCTCCCGACTATTCTGTAAATACATATGATTCGCAGATGCGAGTTTCTCTCCCGACCGACTTTGCAATAATACAAAGCGGTGATATCTCAACTTTTAAACCATGCCGCTATTCCTTCAACAAGGAATTAAATGGACCTATAAAGTTTCTCTGTAGGATAAAGAGAGAGGGATAGTACCTCACGGTGAGAGACAGCCATGTCCTTTTTAGGATAGTCAGGATCCTATTTGGTTCTCCTCTCTTTGTCTAGCTCATGTATGGCTCCTAGAATACCGCTTGTGTACGGCGGTGGCCACATCCCGGGCAACAGTCTTGGCTGACTGGCTAAACTACATGGGTGGAGTAGGAGCAATCTTACTCAAGGGAATGTCCATCCCTAGTACACAAAGACTGAGACGGTGAGTGAGGCGGAGGAATCTGAGAAGATCAACGGCTCGCAAAGCGAAACAGCAAAGTGTGTGGCGCACTAGAGGCATGTCGGACATAGAAAAAAGACAATGGCTAGCCACCGTGGAAGAGATTGGGGCCTTACCACGTACTTCCTACAGAAAGTAATGGAATCACAACAACAAGATAAGAACCGATATGTAGAGAACTCTCTGTCCCCTGGGGAAGAATCTACTGTACAAATTAACAGGGAAGAGGCAACTCCTCTAATGAGTAAGGAAGTACATAATGACGAGTGTTCCTTAAATTCTGTTGAAAGGGAGCATTCTGAGAAAGACCACCTAAAAACTAGTAGGAGAAGCCTAAAAATAGGAACATGGAATGTTAGAACTTTAAACGGAGAAGGAAAGCTGGACAATCTTATATTAGAGGCAACCGACATGAAACTCGATATACTGGGAGTTGCAGAGGCAAGACTTTTGGATACAGGCTACATAACAAGAGACCAGTACACGCTTATACACTCAGGAGGAGAAAAACACGAAAGAGGGGTAGGAATGTTGATAAAGAAGGAGTTAGAAAAATACGTATGTGGATACTGGACACACAATGACAGAATGATGTTACTAAAGATGAGAGCAAAGCCATTCGACATATCAATCTTACAAACTTATGCACCAACTAAAGATTACAGCGAGGAAGAAATAGAAGAATACTATGAAGAGCTACAACACACACTTAAACCAGTCAAATCTACAGATGTGTTGATAGTAATGGGTGATATGAATGCAAAAGTAGGAAAAGGAAAATACAAGAAAATAGTAGGACAGTATGGATTAGGGACAAGAAATGATAGAGGAGACAGACTTATCCAGTTCTGTGAAGAAAACCAGCTGGTCATATGTAACACCTTTTTTGAACATCACCCAAGGAAATTATACACATGGAAAAGCCCAGGAGATGTAACACGTAATCAAATCGACTATATCATGATAAAACATAGATTTAAGAACAGTGTCACAAGTGCAAAGACACATCCTGGCGCCGACATAAATTCAGATCACAATCCAGTTGTCATCAAAGTAAATATAAAGCTGAAAAGAGCAGGAAACAGAAGACAGGAGGAACCCCAGATAGAAATATCAGCGCTGAAACAACCAGATATAAAACAGAAATATTTAATCGAAGTCAAAAATAAATACCAACAGTTATTGACAGAAAGCATGGAGCAGTATAGAAGAGAAAACCCAGAAGAAAAAGCAACCGCAAAATGGGAATGCTTAAAAACAAGCATACAATCAGCAAATGCAAATTTACCTAAAAAGGAGTCTAAGAAAAATCAAATTTGGATGACAGATAACATCTTGAATAAAATGGCAGAAAGAAAGAAAGCAAAAAATACTCCAGAATATAAAACAATAGACAATGACATACGTACTATGTGTAGAGAAGCAAAAGAACGGTGGATAGAAACAAAATGTAAGGAAATAGAAGACTTGGAAGCGAAGCACATGACAAGAGATATGCATGAAGAAATAAAGAAATTATCAAATCGGTCGCGGTTTGCACAAGGAGGAAGCTGTATCAAGAACAAAAATGGTGTAATATTACTTGATGAGAAAGACATATCAAACAGATGGGCAGAATACGTAAAAGAACTATTCGAGGACAACAGAGGTAAAAAACCATCACCAGATTCTAATGAAGGCCCACACATTCTCAGATCAGAAGTAGAGAATGCCATTCATATGATACAAAAAGGAAGATCAGCAGGCATGGATAACATAAACATTGAAATGATAGAAGCTCTGGAGAGCTTTGGTATAGATACAATCACAGAAATATGCAATGATATATACAATACAGGATATTTACCACACGACATGAAGACATCAGTTTTTATAACATTGCCCAAAAAACCAAATGCAACAGAATGTTCAGACTTCAGAACAATCAGCCTGATGAGTCATGCAATTAAGATACTGCTCAAAATCATACAGGAAAGAATAAAAAGTAAAGTAGACAGCGAAATCCAAGAAGAACAGTTTGGTTTTAGACAGAACAGTGGAACAAGAGAGGCAATATTTTGCCTAAGAAGATTAGCAGAAAAATATACAGAGGTCCAAAAAAGTATGTATATGTGCTTCATTGACTATAAGAAGGCTTTTGACAGAATCCATCATGAGAAAATAATTGAATGCCTCAAAGACATAGGTATTGATGGAAAAGATATAAGAATACTCAGTAACCTTTATTGGGAGCAAACTGCCACAGTAAGATCGGGAAGGAATTATTCACCATACATAGACATAAAAAGAGGTGTCAGACAAGGTTGTGTGCTGTCCCCCTGCCTATTTAATTTATACACCGAAAAAATTTTCAAACAGATACAGGAAATACCAGGACTGAACATCAGTGGAAGATCAATAAACAACCTTAGATATGCAGATGATACCGTGTTGTTAGCTGAAAGCGAACAGGAGTTACAAGAACTAGTGAAGCAAGTGAACAGTATAAGTCATGAATATGGACTCGACATTAATATTGAGAAAACTAAAACTATGATAATTAGCAAAACAGATGATAAACCCACATTAAAGATAAGCGTAAATGGGAAAATCCTGGAACAAGTCAAGAGCTACGTATATCTTGGTCATATAATAACAGAAGATGGCAGATGTGAAACAGAAATCAAGAAGAGAATAGGAATGGCCAAAGCTACATTCAACAACATGAAACATATACTGACATCCAAACAGTTATCTCATAAATTAAAACTGAGAATCATAAAGTGTTATATATATTCTGCATTTCTGTATGGTGCAGAAACATGGACGATGAATAAGCATTTGGAAGAAAGAATTGAGGCTCTTGAAATGTGGATATATAGAAGAATGGGGCGTATCTCATGGAAAGAGATGAAAACAAATAAGGAGGTCCTAGAAAATCTAGGTATGAAAAGAGAACTAATGAGAGAGGTCAAAGTTCGGCAGCTAAAATACTTTGGCCACATAAAAAGGCATAACACCTTGCAGAAGACCATAACAGAAGGGAGAGTTGAAGGTAAACGTGCAAGGGGAAGACAGCGCTATAAGTGGGAAGATAACATCAAGAGATGGACGGGAAAGAGTCTATCAGAGTGTACCACCAAGACAAGAGACAGAAGACGTTGGAGATCCATTACAGCCAACCTCCGTTGTGGAGATGGCAACTGATGATGATGATAAAGTTTCTCAAGTCTATCACTAAGATCGTATTTGATGGCTCTGCCGATGAGAATTAACGTTAAACTAAAACTTCCCAAGAAACTTAAATGATCGGCTAGGACTAGAAAAATTAAATAAAGTCCTCACGCAAAAATTCATGCTTACCAAATCTCGAATGTCCAACTGAAGGCAATCGACAATTTGCTTCTGGCACCCAGCTTGGCAATTATTTCATTAAAAGAGGATTTTTCTGTAATCCCTCCAAAAATAGTGAACTAAATGCAAGGAGAAAAAGACATGGGCCATTTGAAAGACAGAATCTCAGTACTTTCGTCACAACAGTCTATATATTAATACTCTGTGTATTTTGAAGATAACAAATCATATCTGATCCCTTAACTCATTCTAACCCTGGCATTTTTTCGGTTTTACCCAGGACCCAAAATGCAGACATTTTTTTTTCTACAAGTGATCTTTTAAAAACAGGCAGTAGACATATATATTAATTTAGTAGATATATGTATTATGCATAAAACTTGAGGAAATTGCCTGCAGAATGTTGTGACATACTGTTGAGTTCTTATGTGATGTTATAATTGTTTGTTATATCTTGTGAAGTGTAGAAACAATAAAAAATCAAAACAACAAAATGAATTAAAATTATGCACATACACATAAACATTTCAGCTCTACTTAATCCCATGGTAGTAGAACACTGGGAATTGAAATGTATATCCAGTTGACAACTAATTCAAGAAGTTTGATAAAAAATAAATGAAAATATTCTAATTTATATAAATTTTCTTGTGTGAAGTCACATATTGCTGAACTGGAATCTCTTACACATTCCTGTCCCATACAAATTAATTAATTTATTACTTAAAAATATCACATTTGTTCAACATCCTTATCAGAATCTAAAATAGGTTATTGTTGCTATCGATATCGCTAAAATTCATTTAGAAATTATATATTGAGATTGATTCATTAATAGTTTATGAGTGTTATGTATGTGACTACTTTACATTTAAACAAATAACCCCATGACATCATTAATTGATAAAAGTGTGCAAAAAATAAGCACCATTATAATTATTTTGCTACCAATTCACAATATGTTGTCCACAGGAAGTGTTTACATGATATGAACACTCTATGGCCACTTATTTTCTAAATTTTTGTTCAATTTAGGAATCTTATAAAGCGGGTGTACCACGTGGCCCACTGCTAGATCTATAGCAACTCTAGCAACAGATGTAAAGCACAGAATTTCAGCTTCAGAATTTATTTTGTTTTTTTCACTCACAAGCGTTCACACACGTGTGCTGGATGTAATGAAACTGGCTTCTCGCTAGATATTTTCTAATTTTCTGCTCCAGTGCGACATATATCACGCTGGCACAGGATGCACCAATGGGTAAAAGTAAAGGCCAGTCTGACGCAACATACGGCTCTCGGGTTAGAAAAAATTAGAACCCAAGAGCCATATGTTGCGTCAGACTGGCCTTTACTTAAGCAGTATTTTGAAGATAAAAAATCGTATCCAATCCCTTAAGCAGTATTTTGAAGATAAAAAATCGTATCCAATCCCTTAAGCAGTATTTTGAAGATAAAAAAATCATATCCAATCTCTTAAGCATGTCAACTTCAAGATATTTGTATCGTATTTCTGCACTTATTCCTGAATGTTGTTTGATCCAGTTGTTCTGTGCACATAGTTACTTATAATTTATTATATGGCTCAGGGAAGCAGTCCACAGGCTGTGACTCTCTCCCGGGGTATCCAAGAAAAACTGAAAGAGCTGCAGCAGCAGACAGCTCATGGAACCATAAGTACAGAGCGGAGTGGCATTCGCAAGCCTGCACCTACAGTGGATGGCAAAGTTGAACAAGCTAGACAGTGGCTGGCAAACCCTGGACTTGATGATAAAGGACTTGGTGAGTGAATGTTATCCCTCAAATATGGTCTTACTTACTTAGTCGTTCCTCTTCTACCTTGAGGTGTAGATGTTTGCCAGAGACATGCTATCCATTCGGCTGTCTTCCTCCTAGTATGGTTCCAGCCCAGTCCTTGGTTCTTCAGGGATTGTCTGGTGTTGTCCTCCCAATGAACTCTAGGTCACCCTGGAGGTCTGGACTCCTGGCTCCCATATTTGTTGTGGTATCCAGTCTTCCTCCAGCTCTGCAGACATGGCCAAACCATCGTAACTGGGACTGTTCCACTCGGGTCTGCAGGGGTTGGATTTTGAGGCCATGACATATTGTCTGGTTACGACTTTTCTCAGATACCAAATTTCTGAGGTTTGCAGCTGGCTTTTGTGGGTTGTAGTCATTGCCCATGACTCACACCCATAGGTCAAGACTGGTACATAGTTAGAGCAATATACATCCATCTTTGTCTTCTTGCCAATTTCTCTTCTGCTGAGGAATCCTTGATTTATGGCCTGAATGAGTCTCCCAGCTGTCGCTCTGGGTAGCCAAATTTTCTATGATGCTTCCCTTCCAGTCTAGTACAGCTCCATCAAATATAATTTTTATTGTTTCCCCTTTCTTGTTCGCTATAGAGCATGTTCCACCGCTGTGCTGATCATCCTGCAGGAAGCTTTCACCAAAACATTCCCAAGAAGCTCGCAGGATTTGGTTCATAGTTTGTTGCAGTACTTTCAGTTAGACAATTAGTAATAGGGAGATAATTGGACAGACGGATAATGCCATGACCATGTATTGGATATTGAGCATATTATCTGGAATTAGAGACACCATATATCCAAATTATAACCCACTGGAGGTTGAATGGGATATTTTTTTTTCATAAATTGATATTAACAATAATGATATACAATTTCTGGTGCTGCAGTATCTGTTTGAATGTAGGCATTTGTCTTGTGATGTGCAAGGTTTGTTTCCATTATATAGGTACTTTGATCTGATAGCATAATCCAAATTTTTAATTGATAAGTTTTTTTCCCTTTTTAAATATAGTTCTGTTACTTGTTCTATATTATTCTGACAGGTGAATCCGCCACACGTTTGGTAGTCTGTGAAGGACGGAAGGTGGCCAGTTGTTGCACTGGTCCCCAGAGACAGGAACTGCTGAGACTGTGTGATGAATCTGAGATTTTAACCAATCAGCTTGCAGACCTGGATAAGAGAGGCCAGGTAAAATAAATGTGTTCCATGTCACCATTAATAGCAACCAATATGACTGTACTGTAACAATGTCAGGTGGCAGAGAAAAAGTAGAGGAAGAAGGAGGGGGGAGAGAGGGAGAGGGAGGTGTCAACAGGGTACAAAGGCATGCTCCCGCATGTTTTAAGAGAAATATTTGTATTTATCGTTACAAAATACCTGTAGCAAGGAAAAATGTTAATGTGTTTTTCTTTTAAACTTTTTGCTAAATATTGATACCTCCCTTATAAGCCAAGAGGTTAAACTCCTAGAGCATTACTTTAAACTAGGGCTAGGATTGATTTTAAACAATCTTAATCGATTAATCAAATTTTAAAAATAAAAGATTCATCAATCAATTTCGAACAATTTGAAAAATTATTTTTTTAAATTATAAATACATTAAAAAAAAAAGCAAAGGACTTTATTTATTTTACTTGTAATTAAGGCAACATCGTCCTGAAAATGTAATGAAAATACTGAAAACTTACAACGAAACAATTTATAATTATTGACCATACTTGCTAAATTCCAAATCACAAACCTCTACCATAGCAAATGCTCTCGCATTTAAGCGATAAACATTGCTAAAAATGGAATAATCAATTATAACTTGTTTTATCAATGAACTGATTAAAACATTTTTTAACTGATTAATGGGTTAATTAATCTTTCACGATCCCAGCACTACTTTAAACTAATGTAAACTGTTAACTCAAGGATGGCAAGGTTAAATGGCAGCTGAACATTTTTATATACTGAAGCACATTAAAAACGCACCACCTGTATAATCCAGGAACAGAGTGTGAAATGTAAATACAGTAGAACTCCATTTATCCGAACCCCATGGGACCGAGCATCGTTCGGATAATCAAATGTTCGGATAATTGGATTACATGATGTATCGAGTACATGTACACATATTTCTAAAAATAATTAACAATCACAAGGAAAATACACTATAAAACATATTTACTTGTACTGTAATAATAATACCCACACTGTATTAGATCACTGTATCACCAAAATCTTTCATTACACTGCAGTGCATGTACTACTTGTATTAATTATTTTTGTTAAGAAAGAGAAATGTTTTCAAAATAACATTACAAACAATTCAAAACCAGGCGCAACTTACGTATACATGTACTTGCACAGATGTAGCCCACTATTTAAAATAATGAGGAATCCTCTTTTGCGCCAAACTGGATAGTCTGCTTTTGGCTGCTAAGTCCCGCATTCTCTTCAACAGCAGAAGCTGTGTAGGACAGCTGTCATCTTCTTGCTCGTACCAAGCCATCGCTGTTTCTAGTGCTATAAAGGCCTCTTCAGGACTTGGTCGACGTTTTGGGTTTTCTTCATAATCTACAAGTACATCATGTACTTCTGAGGAGTCTTCATCATCGGTCACTACATGTATTTGGTTTTCTTCTTGCACAAAAGACAAAATTTCTTCGTCATTCAAAAACTGAAAACCAGAATCATTATCATCTTCTAGCCACATGTGTGCATCATCTTTGTCACAGTCCGAAAATCCGGGCATTGCTTGAAACAGTTCCACAACTTCATTTATACAATCATCATTTGTGTCCACTGCAGTAGTTTCATTTCCTCCTTTTTTCCCAAGCAATCTATTCCAAGCCTTGTTGAGATTATCTTGTGACAGGGTGGTCCAAGCATCAGCTTACATATAGCAGCAGTCTTTGAGATTAAGCTTTTTTTGAAAACGCCACCACACTTTCTTCATCTTCAGCCAACAATAAACGACGCAGGACTTCCTTCTTGTACATCTTTTTAAGCTTTGCTATAACACCCTGATCCATTGGTTGAATCAGTGCTGTTACATTGGGAAGCAGAAAAATTACTTTAAAATTTGCATCAACTGCATTCAATGTATCCGTCTCTGGATGAGATGGTGCATTGTCCAGTAGAAGAATTACTTTTCCAGTTTTCTTTTCTTGTTCTTTCAACCTCTTCACATTTGGGATGAACTGATTTGTATACCAATCAAGAAATATTTCACTATTCATCCAAGCACTCTTCTGTGCTTTGTAGCACAATGGGAGACATGTCACATTCTTTAAACAACGTGTTTTTTTGGCTTTGCCGATCATTAGCACCGGTAAACGATGACTTCCACTGGCATTCGCGGCTACCAAAATTGTTACTCTCTCTTTGCACTTTTTAAACCCAGGGGCAGCTGCTTCGCGCTGAGATGCAAGTGATTTTTGAGGCAATGATTTCCAGTATAAGCCAGTCTCATCGGCATTATACACATCATCGAGTAAATAACCTTCTTCTTCCAAAAAAGCCAAGAATGTTTCTTTAAAATTTTCAGCGGCAGTTGCATCGCTAGATGAAGATTCCCCTTGAATCTCCAATTCTCGTATGCCATGACGAGATTTAAAGTTTCTTAACCATCCCTGGCTAGCCTTAAAGTCAGGAGGACCGTCAAGTTGACTGTTGAACTGAAGTGCCTTTTCACACAATAGAGAGCCAGAGATAGGTTCCCCTTTGCTTCTTCTTTGCACAAACCATATATACAAAGCCTCTTCCAATTTCAAATCTTTCGCATTTCTCATGGTTTTATGTTTCTTCGACCCATTTTCACTATCCAATTTCGATGCAAAACTCATAATTTTATCCTTGTTACTTTTGATGTCAGAGACGGTAGCTTTCTCAACATTGAAAATCCTCGCAAATGAAGACACAGTTTCACCTTTTCCTAGTCTCTTGATAATTTCTGTTTTCGTTTCAATTGACAAAACATTGCGGTTCCTTTTATATGCTTTAGGCCTACTGGAAGATGCCAGGTCGCACAGAGAAATACGTGTACACCAAAATTATTCTGCTGTAGTAGCAGACACAATTATTTTAAGTTGAACTGTCTGTTTAGCCAGTGTTCTGCCTAGAACTCACACGTACACTGGATTGGTAAACCAGATATTAACGGACTTTATGATCTAACTGACTTCATGTACGTAAGCGACCGTCCATTAGCCCATCTCATTGTCTACAAATTGTTCGCACACATTTGAAGCTTGCCGCATCAAAAGATTCAGAACTGTAGTCTAACGTGACTGGTGGAGACTGATTTTTTTTTTTTCTGGAAAAAGTGTTCGGATAATTGGGGTTCGGATAAATGGAGTTCTACTGTATAAGTGTTTACAAGTTTACATATTTGGAATCTTTATTCATTTTCCTATGAATCCATGCTGGTCATTAATTTGTACATTTGATTGTTATGAAATTCATTGCATTCTGTGCAGGCAAGGGAGAAAACCAAAAATGCAACCAATAAAAAAATTCATTCACACTATCCTCAGTATCTGGTATGTCCACCGCGTGCTTGCAAACAAGCTTGGCAGTGGCTCCGCATGGAACGCACAAGTCTCTGAAGGAAATTCCGGGGAATCAAGTCCCATTCACGTGTAAGAGCAGCTTCGAGCTGTTGCAGATTAGCTGGAGAACCTTGCCTGTAGACTCTGCGTCCAAGCTCGTCCCACAGATGTTCTATAGGGGACATGTCTGGTGATAGGGCAGGCCAATCAATTGTCACAATGTTCTGCTGCTGTAGATATTGCTGCGTAATGCATGCGGTGTGCGCACGTGCGTTATCCTGCTGGAGAAGTTGCAAGTCTGGATAATTTGTGAACGCAGGAGCAACCAATGCATCCAGAACCTCATCTCGATATGTCACAGCATTAACATTTCCACGGAAGACGTGAAGAGGCAAGCGATGGTGGAAACTGAATCCTCCCCAAATGTAAATACTGCCACCTCCAAATCGGTTGTGCTGACGAACACAGCAATCTGCAAAGCGCTCTCCACACAGTCGCCAAATCCGCATACGTCCATCAGCAAAAGATATGTTGAATCTGCTCTCATCTGTGAATAGGACAGCATTCCACTGCAGTCTAGTCCATCTGACATGTTGCTCTGCCCATTGCAGGCGCTGCTGGCGATGTCTGTGAGTCAAGTTTGGCCCAACATAAGGTCGTCTTGCAGTAAGGCCTGTATCTCTGAGTCGTCGTATGACTGTCATTCGAGAGACTAGCCCACGTCTACCCACTATTGCTTTTGCTGTTTGACTTGCCTGGAGAGAACGATTCCTTAGGTGACTCAGCACAATATGACGATCTTGCGCAGGGGGAGTATCTCGCGGTTGGCCACTCCGAAGTCTATCCCAGGCATTGCCAGTGGTTCCGTAACGTTCATTGAGATGTACAATAGTGCTGTGGTGGCAATTCATCCTTCTGGCAATGGCCTGCGAGCTCATTCCAGTCTCCAACATACCAATGGCTCGTTGGCGGTCGTTTTCAGATAGTCGTGGCATTTCAAGCACATGTACTGGGTGTTTTGTCTCAACGGCCTTTTTATACCGAGTATACTGCCACAATGCGTATACATTTTCAGGGTCATAGCTGTTGGGAATCGTGTTGCACGTGTAACTTTCATTGTTTTCATGTATTCTGTACACAAACCCGTGAGTTGAATCATGCACTTTTCATTCCAGCAGCCATTTGCTCTCTGCCTCATGACAAACACGGGGAAAATCCATTCCCACACTTTTTTTCCAGCTTCTCGGCATCAGTATATATAATAGTGGTGCGTTTTTAATGTGCTTCAGTATAATATGACTATATAGTCTGTGAATGTTATATTCAGTAGCATTAAAGATTTAAAAAAAAAAACTGCTTTTCAGATTATGAGGGATTTGTTGTGTGATGCACACAAGTCATTACGTAAACTCTGTTGATAGTTACATGCACAATAACAACGTCCAACTTGTAGAATTCACATGACGTAGATGCACATTAAAAGAGTTGTGATAGGTGATAAACAGCTCAAATACACATATGAGCAGTGGTACAAAGATTTGTTTGTATATCTCAACAGTGGTGCAAAGATTTGTTTTTATATCTCAACAGTGGTACAAATATTTGTTTGTATATCTCAACAGTGGTACAAATATTTGTTTGTATATCTCATCAGTGGTACAAAGATTTGTTTGTATATCTCATCAGTAGTACAAAAATTTGTTTGTATATCTCAACTGTGGTACAAAGATTTGTTTGTATATCTCATCAGTGGTACAAAAATTTGTTTGTATATCTCATCAGTGGTACAAAGATTTTTTTGTATATCTCAGCAGTGGTACAAAGATTTTTATGTATATCTCAGCAGCGGCACGAAGATTTGTTTGTATATCTCAGTAGTGGTGGACAGATTTTTTGTATATCCTAACTGTGGTACAACAATTTGTTTTTATATCTCATCAGTGGAACAAAGATTTGTTTGCATATCTCATCAGTGGTGCAAAGATTTGTTTGTTTATCTCATCAGTGGTACAAAGATTTGTTTGTATATCTCAACAGTGGTACAAAGATTTGTTTGTATGTCTCAACAGTGGTACAAAGATTTATTTGTATATCTCATCAGTGTTACAACGATTTGTTTCTATATCTCAACAGTGGTACACAAATTTGTTTGTATATCTCATCAGTGGTACATAGATTTGTTTGTATATCTCATCAGTAGTACACAAATTTGTTTGTATATCTCAACAGTGGTACAAAGATTTGTTTGTATATCTCATCAGTGGTACAAACATTTGTTTGTATATCTCATCAGTGGTACAAAGATGTGTTTGTATATCTCAGCAGTGGTACAAAGATTTGTTTTTATATCTCAGCAGTAGTGCAAAGATTTGTTTGTATGTCTCAGCGGTGGTACAAAGATTTGTTTGTATATCTTAGCAGTGGTACAAATATTTGTTTGTAAATCTCAGCAGCGGTACAAAGATTTGTTTGTATATCTCAGCAGTGGTACAAAAATTTGTTTTTGTATCTCAATAGTGATACAAAGATTTGTTTGTATATCTCATCAGTGGTACAAAGATTTGTTTGTATATCTCATCAGTGGTACAAAGATTTGTTTGTATATCTCATCAGTGGTACAAAGATTTGTTTGTATATCTCATCAGTGGTACAAAGATTTGTTTGTATATCTCATCAGTGGTACATAACATGGTAAAAGATTTGTTTGTATATATCTCATCAGGTATATCTCATCAGTGGTACACAAATTTGTTTTTATATCTCATCATAGTGGTACGAAAATTTGTTTGTATATCTCAGCAGTTTGTTTGTATATCAAACAAAATTTACATCTCAAGTGGTTTTGTTTGTATATCTCAACAGTGGTACAAAGATTTGTTTGTATATCTCAGCAGTGGTACAAAGATTTGTTTGTATATCTCATCAGTAGTGCAAAGATTTGTTTGTATGTCTCAGCGGGGGTACAAAGATTTGTTTGTGTATCTCAGCAGTGGTACAAAGATTTGTTTGTGTATCTCAGCAGCAGTACAACGATTTGTTTGTATATCTCAGTAGTGGTACAAAGATTTGTTTGTATATCTCAGCAGTGGTATAAAGAATTGTTCGTGGATCTCAACAGTGGTAAAAAGATGTGTTTGTAAATCTCAATAGTGATACAAAGATATTTTCATATATCTCAAAGGTTGTACAAATATTTGATTGTACAGCATATCTCAGCAATGGTACAAATATTTGTTTGTATGTTTCAGCAGTGGTACAAATATTTGTTTGTATATCTCAGCAGTGGTACAAAGATTTGTTTGTATATCTCAGCAGTGGTATAAAGTTTTTGTTTGTATATCTCAGCAGTGGTACAAAGATTTGTTTGTATATCTCATCAGTGGTACAAACATTTTTGTGTATATCTCCGCAGTGGTACAAAGATTTGTTTGTATATCTCAGCAGTGGTACAAAGATTTGTATGTATATCTCAGCAGTGGTACACAAATTTGTTTGTATATCTCATCAGTGGTACATAGATTTGTTTGTATATCTCATCAGTATTACACAAATTTGTTTTTATATCTCAATAGTGGTACGAAGATTTGTTTGTATATCTCAGCAGTGGTACAAAGATTTGTTTGTATATCTCAACAGTGGTACAAATATTTGTTTGTATATCTCAGCAGTAGTACAAAGATTTGTTTGTATATTTCATAAGTAGTGCAAATATTTGTTTGTATGTCTCGGCAGTGGTACAAAGATTTGTTTGTGTATCTCAGCAGTGGTACAAAGATTTGTTTGTGTATCTCAGCAGCAGTACAAAGATTTGTTTGTATATCTCAGTAGTGGTACAAAGATTTGTTTGTATATCTCAGCACTGGTATAAAGATTTGTTCGTGGATCTCAACAGTGGTACAAAGATGTGTTTGTAAATCTCAATAGTGATACAAAGATATTTTCATATATCTCAAAGGTTGTACAAATATTTGATTGTACATCATATCTCAGCAATGGTACAAATATTTGTTTGTATGTTTCAGCATTGGTACAAATATTTGTTTGTATATCTCAGCAGTGGTACAAAGATTTGTTTGTATATCTCAGCAGTGGTACAAAGATTTGTTTGTATATCTCAGCAGTGGTATAAAGTTTTTGTTTGTATATCTCAGCAGTGGTACAAAGATTTGTTTGTATATCTCATCAGTGGTACAAAGATTTGTTTGTATATCTCATCAGTGGTACAAAGATTTGTTTGTATATCTCAGCAGTGGTACAAAGATTTGTATGTGTATCTCAGCAGTGGTACAAAGATTTGTTTGTATATCTCAGCAGTGGTCCAAAAATTTGTTTGTATATCTCATCAGTGGTACAATGATTTGTTTGTATATCTCAACAGTGGTACACAAATTTGTTTGTATATCTCATCAGTGGTACATAGATTTGTTTGTATATCTCAGCAGTGGTATAAAGTTTTTGTTTGTATATCTCAGCAGTGGTACAAAGATTTGTTTGTATATCTCAGCAGTGGTACAATGATTTGTTTGTATATCTCAACAGTGGTACACAAATTTGTTTGTATATCTCAGCAGTGGTACAAAGATTTGTTTGTATATCTCAGCAGTGGTATAAAGTTTTTGTTTGTATATCTCAGCAGTGGTACAAAGATTTGTTTGTATATCTCAGCAGTGGTACAAAGATTTGTTTGTATATCTCAGTAGTGGTACAAAGATTTGTTTGTATATCTCAGCAGTCATATAAAGTTTTTGTTTGTATATCTCAGCAGTGGTACAAAGATTTGTTTTTATATCTCAGCAGTGGTACAAAGATTTGTTTGTATATCTCAGCAGTGGTACAAAGATTTGTTTGTTCATAATTAATAAAACAACTGATATGGCTGCTATCAAAAACAAAGCCAGGAAATATATTCAACAAATATCAAAGGACAGTATTACAGTGTACACAGACGGATTTAAAGGAGATGTTAACAAATTGGGGATAGGAATTGATGTTCCCATGTGGCAAATGGTTGAAAGGATACAGTATAACAGATCGTACATCTGTTTTCACGGCACAGATGGTTGCAGTGCTGAAAGCTCTGGAAATCTTCTCTAGCAACCCTCCTCATAAATTGACAGTATTAACAGACTCACTTTCTGCTATTCAAGCTATAAGAAATGTACGAGACTGCAGTAGACCTGATAAAGCAGAAGAGATATTACTGGCAAATACTTACCTATGCTCCAGAGGATGTTCTGTTCTAATAGCTTGGATACCTTCACATGTTGGCATATAAGGAAATGAAAAGGCGGATAAAGAAACTAAAAAAAAGTAGAAATAATAGAAACCAAATAAATGTGGGGATGAGTAAAACAGAGATCAAAAGCTTAATTAAAAGAATAATAACTGAGGAATGGACAGTAGAGTGGGATGGAAGTCTGAAGGGCAGACATGCATATAAATGATTCAAGGCTCCAACAAGAACATGTCAGGTATCTAGAGAACTAAAAATTCCTAGCAATAAGAAACTTTTTAGAATAGAACCTTACTGTGCAGAGTGTCTAGAAAAATTAATATAGAGTTGTCTGTTCCTATTTTCGCATTTAGGTCCCCCATCAAAATTGTGATGTCCTTTCTTTTCTTATTGTCCAAGACATTTTGTAGTCTGGTGTAAAAGTCTTCTTTCACAGATTCTTCTTTATCGTTTGTTGGTGCATAACAGTGGATGGTGTTTATATTTACTTTTCTTTTTGGCTGATTTAAACCTTGCTGTTATAATTCGGGGTCCCATTGCTTCCCATTCTATATGTGCCTTCTGTGCTTCCTTGGACAGCATTAGAGCCACCCCTTCACTGTGGTTGGCTCTTTCCTCCTCATGTCATGAGGACAACACCATTTCTCCTGTGATCAATCTCCTCTTCTCTATGCCTTTCCACCATGTCTCGCAGAGACCCAGGATATCAATCCTGTAATTTTTCATTTCTGCTGCTACCTGTGCAGTTTTCTCTTGTTCACACAGAGTGCGAACATTCCAGGTGCCAATCCTGGAGATTTTCCTAGACGAAAAAAGGTTAGTCGGAAACCCAGACTCCTTTCGGCCTTCTCTAGGCTGCTTCATGCGCCTCCTTTCCAGAGGACCTTCTTCTGTCTTGGGCGGCTGAGTTGATTTATATTCTTTATTTGACTTGTCCATGTTTGTTGAAATTTTTGTGGTAAAAAACCCTCCCAACCCTCCTTAGTCAATTTTTACGACATGTCTGGTAGGGTACAGTGTTACTATTCTTTGCTCCCCTTTCAGGTCCCTGTAACACATGGGTGTATAGAGCATTTCCTATTAAAATGTAGGAAGTTTGAACAACAGAGAAAACCAACATTAGATTATTTACAGGCATGCAATTCATCCATAACTGTGGAACAGGTGTTGAGAACAGATAGACCTAGAGAATTGCACAATATAATAAAACAGTATATAACAAGAACTAAAATTAATGTATAGGAATCGATGATGGTGTGAGGAAGAGGGGTGGTCAATGGGGTGCTTGAATGGCTGATGACAGATAATTGGTGGATTTGGTGTAATCTCGGACACCCTCTGGCTTTCTCACCCCTTTTCGCCTTGTTACAACAGGGCAGTTATGAGAGATTTCATTTTAGTTTTTTGTTTGTTTGTTTGTTTGTTTTTTTAATTCATTTGAAATTTATTTTTATTGTTTGTTTCTTGGAAAGGGGAGGTCACACACAAAAACATTCATACAAATTTGGTTTTGATTTACTCTATTTGGACTGAGTGGAGGGGGGAGGAATGTAATTAATTTTCTGACTTCATTTTCTTGAATTAGTACTCCATATGTCCTAATTATAACCCATCAAGGGTTGAACAGGATACTTTATATATATATATAAAAAAAGATTTGTTTGTATATCTCAGCAGTGGTACAAAGATTTGTTTTATCTCAGCAGTAGTACAAGGATTTGTTCGTATATCTCAGCAGTGGGGAAATGATAATTAAACACACACACACATATATATATATATATATATATATATATATATATATATATATATATATATATATATATATATATATATATATATATATATATATATATATATACAAATAAAACGGTATTGAATCAGTTTTACAAATTAACGGTTCACAACATTAATGATAATTAAAGCTGGACAGTTGTTATGCATGTTTGAAACAGGCTAAATGAACATGAAATTCAGAGACAATTACAAATGAAATGTGGTTATAGCACTTTGTGTACCTTCTTTCTAATGTTTTCCTTCATTCCATATAACTGAATCAATCTGTTTATAAATATTTAATATTTAGTAAATGATTTTATAATGGGACTATGAAATAAATTTATGTCAGAATATCTAATTTGGAGGAAAATGCTAAAATCTATTTTTAATAACCCCAAAACAGTGTGAAAAGTATGTATTGGTATGGAGTAGAGTCTCTTACACCTGTCCTGTTGTTTACAAGTATATAGCAAGAACAGAAATTAATATATAAGGATTGTGAAGAACAGCACGCCACTAGTCTCATAAGTCATGTGACCAAAATATAATGAGAAATAGAATAAAACCAGAAATGAACATTTCCAGATTGTATGTGTGGTTGTTTGTTTGCTGTTTTTCCTTTGCCTTAAAATGGTAGTTTCTTCATATGTGGTATGATTCTTGCTTTATCTTCTTCTTTCTTTGGTCCTTGGCGACTGACAAGGCAGTCAGTGCCCATCACACCTGGTGTCTTGTAGGGCAGCAGTAAACTGTCTCCACTTTGCTCAGTCATCAGCCATCCTTATTGTGCTGCCCTGGCTCTGGTTCATGCTTAGCATTTCTGCTTCCATATTCCTCCACCAGGTGGCTTTTGGCTGGCCTTCCTTTTTGCTTTCCTTCTGGAGTCCATAGCTTGGAAGTTCTGGTGATGGTGTCGGGTCTCTTCTGAGGATGTGGCCAAGCTGCTATTGTTTAAACACCAGGTTTCAAAAAATCGCATGCAGCCATGTTTACTCAGCCTCCCCATCTTCATAGCACTTCTTATAGCCCTGTACTTCCTTTTACTGTGTATCCTTGCTTATCTACCTTTTCATGTTTTCTAAGTAAGAAAAATCAAAAGAAATCTTGCTTTATCCTGTGTTCCTAAAGACTGTGTGCAATAATGGTTGTGCTATGTTTATCCACTCTTCTGCCTCAGCATCAGTTTTTGATGCTGTGTCTGTGAACGTGTTTTTCTCTTGTTGCAGGGCAATGGACTCCAAGCCAAGGCAATTGCACGTAACTTGGATGAGAAACTGACATCTCTGAAAATCAAGGTTCAAGAAGCATTGGTCAGCCAGGTTAGTAAGTCATTATAACAATTTAAGAACTGAAGGTTGATGTCAAAGATCTCTTTTGCTGTCTTAATTTGTACTATTCAAGAACACTGTTGTTAACTGACTCCTAACTATTGTTTTATATTGTCTAATTAAGCCTTGTTATCTCATGTCCTAATGGATCTTCAGTCTGCTTTTGTAACAAGAATATGTCTAATCCTTGTTTGATCACATACCCAAATCGTTTTTTGATTTGTTTCTTTTTTATAGTTAATAATTTTTAAGATTTTAATACAATAGCTTCTGTGTTTAGGATATTATAAGATCCTTTTGATTAACCTCATGCAACATGTAAATGATTCTGTTATTTTCAAAACACGTATACCCTCACCTTCCATTGAGTTCATTTGGAGTATAGTTTATTAGAGGTGCAGCTGTAGCTGTGTAGCATTGTTGGTCTTGACATTTCTGTATCACGCCACGTAAGTTCAAGTTTTCTGTACTAACTCTTTGACTCTGTTACAACGCTCAGAGCATTGGACAGATTTGACGCCTGTGCCAATGAATAAACCCAAAAAATCATTTGTTTAATGCAGTTCTTATTTTAAAACGTGTAAAATGACTTAACTATTTAAACAACTAATTTGAGTGTAGTAAAGCAGCATGCATGTTTTGATGTTATTTTTACAATTTGTGTCACGATTCATGTGTTTGTGTTTTAGTTGTTTTTGCAACAGAAATATATCAAGTTTTATATTTACAATTTATAATAAACCTCCTAAGAGAATAATTGTGTCAAGCTACTTAGAAATATTGTTGACATTGACGATGATCGTTTGGTAGTCACAGTTTGCTGTCAAATAACGGAATCGGTGCTGAAAGGCTAGACACATTAGATTTAGTTGATGAGTGGGCGTAGTCCTATTCTGGCCGATCGAAAAGCAACAGAACTAGGCCTACAGTAACATCTAATCACTAGTCCTAGGTAGAAGATGAAGCTAGGGACACTATTAAAATCTTAAACAAGTGTAAAAAGTTTTAATATAATGTTATTCTTCTTTATTTGTTTGAAAATTATGTAATTGTTATGTAAAAGGTAAAGATAAAGGATCCCATTACATGCCCATCGAGGCATATTGGGAATATGGTGTTAGGCCTATATTTTCTTGACCATCGACACAAGAAGTGATGTGGTCAGCATCACGCCGGCCGTCTTAACCTTCCCAGAGTTACTCTGATACCCAATTCATGAGGCTGGGTTGACCTCGGAGCCATTTGCGGTCTAAAAAATCCCACCTCAACTGGGGATCGAACCATGGACCACCGAGCTAGGAAGCCAGTGCACTAACCATTGTGCTACCGCGGCTCCTAATTTAAGTGTTACGAGATGGACCAGAAAAGTGCCAGTCCTCTCGCTCCTTGTCTTGGTTTAAAAAGTTACTTTCATGAGCCAGCCACTACGCAAGCGCCAACCACTATACGCGCCCTGCATAATGCAGTTATTGGGCCTATAAAAGACAGGCCCAGGAGAGGCCGAGGTGGGTGTGCTGAGCGTCACAGTAAAAGCAAGATGCAGAAAGAAGACACAAAACTAGGCACCCAGTGTCGGTAGAGTGATGAACGAAGACACGTGGACATGTTAGACCATGAGCACTGGCTGGGTGTTTGTTTGTTTGTTGTTTGTTTGTTAGTTTGTTAGTGTGCTTTGTGGGTTTGGATCACTGAAAGGGCTGTATGAATAAATACAACCCCAGCCTTAGAATCAAGAGTTTTATTGTTGTGCAGGTTTGGTGCGAGTGTGAATTGACCGCAAGGCAATAAAGTGATCATATATCACAACACATATCCTCACCCAACCTATCACAGTTATATGTTTTGTTATATATTTAAACAAACTGTATTCTTTGTTTATAGTGAAGTAATACACTGTTCACATTATAACATAAAATTACTATACTGTACAGTAATGTATTGTAATAAGTAATTAAACATAAGCTTACAGTACTTCTGGGATGACCATCATAAGTACGAATAGTCATACATTGCATACGTTGTAAGTTGAGGATAATCTGTATTCTAGTTTCATGAATCCAATCTAAATATCATTTATTTAAACAATAAGTTAGATAACATTTAGTAAAATATTAATCCACGGGAGACATTATGGCAAACTCAAAGCTGAATGCAAAAATTATCTTGTCATTTTTGACATACAGGTGACAGATGACTTCATTGACACAACAATGCCCATCAAATACCTTAGTGAGGCTTCACTTGTGCTGATAGGTAGGTCTTGTTGCGTGGATCATTTGAACTGGAAGTTATCTCGTAGAGTATACTACTCAAGCAAGAAATTTAAACTTTTGGAGGTAGATGACACCTGTTTTATCACGGCATAGAGAGAAATGTAGCACATAATAAAGTTCATACACAAACAACATTCGACACTTGAAATAAGACATTTGGCCTCCAAGACAAGTGTCGTGTGCAACCATTGAAAAGTTTACTTTATGAAAATATTCTGTTCCCTGTCAAGCCTAGTTGCTGTATATAAATATATCTGACTTTGAGTGTCATTGGATTTCTTAAGTAAATTTATTTAGCAACATTAAAAATTTTTTTTACAGTATGGCCATATCTGTGGTTAACAGGCCAGAAGATTAAAAAAAAAAGTAGTCACCCACCCCACCCTGTAAGTGCCTAGTTGAACTGGTTCTGAGAATACTTGATAGAGACATTGTATTGGAAGTAAACTACAACTTTGATCAACTGGATAGATTTGTTGAAACAAATGAACCTGTCTTAGTAGGTGATCAATGATCGGCATACAACATTGTTCTGGGTCTGATCGGAAATGGTTTATTTTTCTTTCTTGATGCGCCTGGTAGGATGGAAACAAATTTTCTTACAACCAATCGGATTTCATTTCCATTAGATTTTTGCAATGTGGTCCCATCAGTTCCAGAATTCCACAACAGTATTTTTCTGAACATTTGCAACAATTGTCAAGGAGCACTGGAATAATAACCATGTTGAAATAATAACCATGTTGCAGTAATAAATGTTACAAATAGCAATAAATAAATAAGAAGCAATGTGATAAATTTTTTTAATCCTCACCTATGTGAATTAAAAGAATAAACAATATGAATGAATCAACATATCATCGTTTGATTTTTATATTTTCAGAAATCTTGATGCTATAAGTTTCTATTAACCTGTAATGTATTAAGTATTGGTTTCCCCTTTTTAGAAAAATGAATACTAGGGGAGGCTATGCTGAACAATTGACAGTTATGTAGCGACGTGAATAAACATGTGAATTGTGAACGCTTCATCTTGTGTTATGAATATTCTATTATAGTCGACATCACAGAACATAACCAAACCATTACTATAAAACCAGGGCAAAGCTGGGTACTTAACTCTTAGTATACGAGCTGCCTTTCATGACTACCATTACAGATTTTGCAATAAATAATTTATTTATAAAGATAACATAAGTGTTATATATCAAAATGTGAAGAAATGAAACCCCTACATCATGCACGTAACTAAATTGATCAGTGGTTTGAAACATGCATTCAGCTATAAATTTTCGCTATTGACGGGGATCGATCATCGGCCTCTCTAGAAGGCCGCTCGTATACTAAGAGTTAAAGCTAGTATGTAACAAAAGCAAGAAAGGAAATAGGTTAGCTCACTTGGTAGATACAATTTTAAAACACAAATCACACTCGATATAAAAAAAAAAAAGAAAACAAAATCAAACACTATGAAAACATTTAATTAGGTTGATGTTTTTTATTTTGAGATTTTAGTAGTTTGCTACAAATTCATATTAGTTGTTGTTACTTCTCATGTGTTTTATTTTGAGATATTAGTTGTTGTTACTTCTCATTGTTTTATTTTGAGATATTAGTTGTTGTTACTTCTCATCTGTTTTATTTTGAGATATTAGTTGTTGTTACTTCTCATCTGTTTTATTTTGAGATATTAGTTGTTGTTACTTCTCATGTGTTTTATTTTGAGATATTAGTTGTTGTTACTTCTCATTGTTTTATTTTGAGATATTAGTTGTTGTTACTTCTCATCTGTTTTATTTTGAGATATTAGTTGTTGTTACTTCTCATGTGTTTTATTTTGAGATATTAGTTGTTGTTACTTCTCATGCGTTTTATTTTGAGATATTAGTTGTTGTTACTTCTCATCTGTTTTATTTTGAGATATTAGTTGTTGTTACTTGTCATGTGTTTTATTTTGAGATATTAGTTGTTGTTACTTCTCATGTGTTTTATTTTGAGATATTAGTTGTTGTTACTTCTCATCTGTTTTATTTTGAAATATTAGTTGTTGTTACTTCTCATGTGTTTTATTCTGAGATTTTAGTAGTTTGCTACAAATTCATGTTAGTTATTGTTACTTCTCAAGTGTTTTATTTTGAGATTTTAGTATTTTTCTACAAATTCCTGTTAGTTGTTGTTACTTCTCATCTGTTTTATTTTGTAGGCACACCAGGTCGAGATGACAACTTTGAGGCCAAAGTTCAGCAGTTCCAGGATCATGCATTCCGTTTGGCTGACACTGCTAACTCGGTAGCAACAGCTGGTGGTTGCAGGAATAAGCAGACAGTTGAGGCTATTTTTAAGAATTCAAACCAGGTAGGATGTTGACATGGAGGTTGATAGAATGGACAGAACAGTAGATGCAAGATGTCAAAAGGTTAATGCAGTGGCTTACAAATAAACTTAATTGCAAGGAACACACACCTCCATGGAGGAAACGTGACAGCTGATAAATAGCATCATCATCATCATCATCACCCTTCAGCTGTCCAAGGAGCATAGGCCTTCAACAAACTTATGCCACATCTTCCTGTCCTGTACCGTCAACTCGTTCATTCCATTTCTTCTTCACCTCCTTCATATCTGCCTCCAGTTCTCTTTTCCATGTGTAGTTTGGTCTCCCTATACTTCCCTTACCCTGGGAATTCCAACAACAAAGATTGCCTTGTAATTCTATCATTAAGGTTTCCTCTTGGTATGTCTTAACCATCACCATTGTTTTCTTATCGTTTATTATTCCACTGTTATCATTTATTATTCCACTGTTATCATTTATTATTCCACTGTTATCATTTACTATTAATTTCTTACTACTTAACTCTCAGGTATTCTCCATGCTTCTTTTCTTTACTTTTCTTTACTTTTCTTTATTTTCTTTTACATTGATACAATACTTTAGTTTACTTCATTATAGTTTAATTATACAACATCTTACACATATTACATTGATTATTTAGTTCTCGTATTATTCCACTGTTATCATTTCTTACTCCCCCGGCACTTGTCTGGTTCTTGTCTTCATTTCCACATTGGTGATCTAGTCATGCCATTTCAGTCCTATTCTGCACAAGAACCCATTTTTTAATGAAAGATAATTTAGTATGTTTGAGATAGACAGATGAACAGGACTAACTAAATACACTGTCGTTGCCGCTTGTCACAATCTTCTTCTTCGCGTACCTTGCCTAGTGGCGTAGGAGATCATGTTTCTGCACAACTTTCTTTCTCCAGTACAATTAGTCAATTCTGTTGTTGACCTCCTTCCATGCCAGAATGTCAGACTGTCCAGTATTTGCTCTCTTTGTCTTCCCCTATCTCTTTTTCCTTTAATCTTACCTGTTGTTACGATATATTCCAACTTTCCTCTTTTCATAACATGCCCAAACAAGTTGTGAAATTTCTAACTTGTGAAAAAGTTTCCTTTGTTCATTGGCCTGTTTTAGGACATCCTCATTACTCTTTTTGGCTGTCCATGGTATTTTTAGCATTCTTCTGTGGCCTCTAGTACCTTCCCTACTTTTACTAATTGTCCATGACTCACTCCCATATGTCAGGACTGGTTCTATATGAAGATTGTCACAATTAGTGATGTTTAATTTATGCCTGAATATATATACAGGTCAGTCAATCAATACCTTTCAGTTCCCCATGGAGCACAAGTCCTCAGCAACTATGTGCCCAGCCTTCCTGTCCTGTGCCATTCATTCTAGGGCTTTCCATGTCTTCTGTAGCCTTGTCATGCTTGTATACAGCTCCCTACTGCAGCCTTAAGATGGCTAACTGAAACTTCATTAACAAAGGCAGTCATTGTGTCAGACTCTCAATCCATGCATCAAAAGGTTCAAAATGGTTCACTACGGACGGCATGAGTGGAAAACATTCATAGAAGCTTCAAATCTGCAGGAGCTGGTGTGGATCTACTGTCCTGGTCATGCAGGGGTACGTGGTAATGAGAGAGATGACAGATTAGCATCAAGAGCACCCACAGTGTGGACACTGCATATGGATAAGGGAGAGATACTGCAGCATCATCAGCGAATAACAAGTCTCTTACAGTGACCCTTCTGATTTTTGTTTTTGCCTTCAGCCTTGCGAGATTAAACAGACGGCCATCTGACCTAGTGTGAAGGTATATTCCTTCAGTTGCATCTCTGAATGCATGTTTCAAGATGTTCAACAATAACTTTACAGTTCCCTTCCCCATGTGATTTTCAGTCTATACCTCTATATTTCTTACCCTGGGGATTTCGGAGCCTTGTAGTGCTATCAGCTGGGTTTCTCAGTATCCAACAAATTCCTAATAATGGCTTACATAAAATGAGGCTTTTGTTGAAGTAATTGCGTTTAATAAATTTTTAAATTGCTTGTCCAGTTTTAAGTAATTACAAATTTTTATTTTCATGTAGCAAGTTAGTACAACTAGCACTTATCACACATGAGATTTAGAGAGGAAAGAGGGTGCAAAGGTGCAGTATTAATACTAAGACAGTTTAGTTAAAAAAAAAAAAAAAAAAAATTAAAAGATTATTAATTAGGGCCGGGATCTTTAATGAATAATTAATCGATTAATCTGTTAAAAAAAATTTAATCGATTAATTGATAAAAAAAATTTGGTAATTTCCTATCTTTCGTACCTTTTTGGTCCGCAGTGAATATACTTGTATGTAGTTAGGTGTTGTTTCGTAGCAGTTAGGGTTAGGATTAGGGTTAGTATTATGGTGCGGAGCAAAAAGGTACGAAAGATAGGAAATTACCAAAAATTTAATAGATTATTCAATTTTTAGCAATGTTTAAGTTTTTTCTTAAATGTGAGAGCATTGGCTATGGTACAGGTTTGTGATATGGAATTAGGCAAATATGGTCAATAAAAATAAATTGTTTGGTTGTAACTTTTCAGTATTTTCATTATATTTTCAGGACGATGTTGCCTTATAACAAGTAAAATAAATAAAGTCCTTTGTGATGTTTAAAAAAATGTTAGTTATAATGTTTTATAATTCATCAAATTGTTTGAAATTGATTGGTTAATCTTCAATTGAAGAAATTTGATTAATCGATTAAGATTTTTAAAATCAATCCCAGCCCTATTATTAAGAGCTTATTTTGCTGTTATAATATTAGGAGAAAGTTTTTAGCTACACACATTGAGGAAATCTGTAGATACCATTACCAGACAGTCCTTGTTCTGGAATCACCAGAGTAAGAAAGGTAAAGGAAGACCAAATAACACATGGAGAAGAGAACTAGAGACAGGCATGAAGGGGATGACATGGACAGACCTGGAGCTGATAGCACGGGACAGAAAAACTTGGCATAAGTTTGTTGGAGGATTATGCTCCTTGGGGAGTAGAAAGGTGATGAACGAATGAAACGGACACAAACTATGTCAATTGCTAAGAGAGCATGAGAATGATAGAGCAGCTTGTGGACTGTATCAGAACAATATATCTAGAGTCTCACAACAAAGGCAGACCTTTCAGAATCATTTTGACTGTAACACCCAGAACAAGACAAGCCTGTGTCTCATCACTGTAATGTTATGATGTATGTATATAAGCATTACCTCGTCATCTACACAAGCACACACATGTTTCAGAAGGGACTCAGTAAAAGCATGTTCAGTTCGTAGCCATGTTTATTTACAGAATATCGTACATGTCAAGATTCGCATTATATTACAATGTGTGGTTCGTACTTTAATGTATTAATATTACATCCCCCCTTTTTTGAAAAAAAAAAATGTGTGCAAACATTTCCAACGAAATGTTTCATGTGAGAAAGGATAAGTATGTGTAATGCTCAGTGTGAGTATATATGTCACTGTCTGTATCGGCTGGGAGGTGTCACTGTACGGCCAGAACGAGTGGTGTAAAGTGCTGGTGGTTCTGCGGAAGTCCCTTGTTTAGCTTGAGTTGGTTGTGATTTCGGCCTTGACGCTTGTTGGTTTTGTGGGGCACCAAGGTCTGGAGTTACTGCATTGTCTGTTGAAAGCATGGGAATTCTCTGTTCTGTTGTATTCTGTGGGATTTCTCTTATGTCCACTCTGTTTCGCCTCAGGAGGTTGCTGCTGCTGTCTGGTCTTAAAGTATAGCTCCTGGGTTCAGGGTTTCTGGAAATGATTGTTGCTTTTGACCATGTGTCATTGTTGTGGTTGTAGGTAGTCACATGCTGACCAGGATATAATGGTGGTAAGTCTTTAGCACATTTGTCATAGTTGAATTTCTGAACTTGCTGACGATGCTGAAGTTGATCATATGTGCTGTCTCTATGTTGTGGACGGAAGTGGACCTTAGATGGTAGGAGGTCTTTAATTCTTCTATCAAACATAAGTTCTGCTGGACTGTCGATCTTACTGTCTACCGGTGTTGTTCTCCATCTCAAGAGTGCTAGGTGTACATCCTCTGTTCTTGTTTTCTTCATGATTGACTTGATAGTTTGTATCTGTCTCTCAATGAAACCATTAGATTTAGGGTATCTAGGTGATGATGTTGTGTGTTTGATCTTCCAGTCCTTAGTGAAGTTTCTGTATGCTTGACCTGAGAAATGTGGACCGTTGTCTGATCTAATTTCATCTGGGATGCCAAACATGCTGCAATACTTCTTTGTAATGTCTGCAATAACAGCTGACGGTGAGGGTTGTGGAAGTTTCTCAATGATGGGAAATTTGCTGTAGTAATCAGCAATAATAAGATAGTCATTATTGTCGATTGAGAAAATATCAGTTCCTATAATGCTCCAAGGGCTCAATGGTATGTCTGATGGTATGAGAGGTTCTCTGCACTGCCTATTTGCATGTTCTTGGCAAATTGAACAGTTTTTACATAGTGTTTCTATGTCCTTGTTTATCTGTGGCCAGTAAACATCTTTCTTTGCTCTCAGTTGTGTCTTCACAATACCAAGGTGACTATTATGGAGCTGTTTAAGGATGATATCGCGTTGTGTTTCTGGTACAACAATGCGATCTCCTTTAAGGATCAGACCATCTTCGATGCTTAACTCGTCCCTCATCGAGTAGTATGGACGGATGTGTGTTGGAACTTCCCTGATAGAGCTTGGCCATCCATGGTATATCAGTTCTTTGAGAGAGTTAAGGATAGGATCTCTCATTGTGTCTTCTCTGATGTGTTCAAGCCGATTATCGCTAAACTTGACAAAATCAACTTTGATGTTTGGGGTAAGATCTGCTGTCTTGTTGGGGTTTGGTAGTCTGCTGAGAGCATCTGCAAGACCTATATCCTCTTTAATGTTGTTAATAGTTACCACACTCAGCTTTTCGCACATTGGTAAACCCAAAATTGCAGGTCCTTCAACATCTACCAAGTAAAATGTTGACGATGTCCATTCTGAGCCTCTGTATGAACATTCAAGTGTTACTGCTCCAAAACAGTCTATACTTGTTCCATTGTAAGCTCTTAGCTTTGTCCTGCCACTCCTACGTTTTACATCCCTTGTGGGAAATCCTTGCTCATCCACCTTGTCAGGCATGATCTGTCTGAATATTCTTAAGGGTAGAGTGTTACCTTGGGCACCTGTGTCTATCTTGAATCGAATATATCTTTCTTTGTGCCTTTTAATTCCTGGTATTCGGAATTGTACCTTGCAGAAAGCCTGCGTTCTCTTTGGTTCATTACTGAAAGTTAGTATCTTCACAGTATCAAATGTGGAAGGATCACTTTCTTCACTGGAGTCAAGGTCCTCAGTCATCATAGAGTGTGTTTGTTTTGACGACTTTCTGCTGTGAAGTTTGTGTTGAACACTGTCTTGTTTCCTCTTGAAACATAATTTTATCCAGTGGCCCCTCTTTCTGCAGTAATGACATGTAGAGTCTTTAGCTGGACAGTGGTTTTGTATGTGGTTTAGGCCACAACATTTACACATAGCACCTCTGCTTGTGTTGTGTTTTTCTTGTTGCTTCGAACCAGTTGCTTTGTTTTGTTTGGGTTTAGGCCTATAGCTTTTTACTGCATCCACCTGGGCTGTTACTGTACCTTGCTGAATTTGTTTAATGTTTAGTGCTTGTGCCTCGTGTTTCCTGCCTTCATCCAGAAGTTGTTGTAAAGTTAGTGTATCACTCTGGCTCAGTATCCATTTCTGGAACTCTGGCATTGGTGTGCTGAGAAGGATCTGTTCAATAATTCGCTCTTTTTCTTCTTCTTTGTTAAATTTGCATACACTTGTTTTCTCCTTGATGCGAGTGAAGAAATCATCTAGGCTTTCACCACGTTTCTGTCGCAGGTGGTGAAGCTCTAATCTTGCCGCTCTAAAGTTTGTGTGCTTTATGATCAGACGCTTTTCAAATTCGTCCAATATGGCTACGGGGTCGGTTGCCGACTCAACCGGCATGGCGGTAGCAAAACTGTTGTAGATTTTCAAACCTTCATCGTCCAATGCTTCTAGGATATATGGAGTTAGGGTTTGTCCTTCCAGACCAGTGGTCTTGGAATATAGATCTATGCGTTGGCGCCATAACAAGAAAGCTTCACTCTTATCACCTTGACCGGCGAATCTCATTTGCGGTGCGTTGCGATATTGTTTCACCGCCATGGCTGACCACGATGACGAAAATTAGCCGAATACTGTACTCACGTGTTATCGTGTAGCTGTTTTGCGTCAGTCCGGTATCGACCGCTGCCACCATGTAATGTTATGATGTATGTATATAAGCATTACCTCGTCATCTACACAAGCACACACATGTTTCAGAAGGGACTCAGTAAAAACTAAGGATCAAAGAAGTGATGTCTCTCTTACCTTGTGATCCTTTGACTGTCGGGAGCTAAGGATCAGAGAAGAAGTGTCCTGTTCTTTGATCTCTCTTACCTTGTTCCTCAGCACGTGTCCTGTTCTTTGGTCTCTCTTACCTTGTTCCTCAGCACGTGTCCTGTTCTTTGGTCTCTCTTACCTTGTTCCTCAGCACGTGTCCTGTTCTTTGATCTCTCTTACCTTGTTCCTCAGCACGTGTCCTGTTCTTTGGTCTCTCTTACCTTGTTCCTCAGCACGTGTCCTGTTCTTTTGTCTCTCTTACCTTGTTCCTCAGCACGTGTCCTGTTCTTTGATCTCTCTTACCTTGTTCCTCAGCACGTGTCCTGTTCTTTGATCTCTCTTACCTTGTTCCTCAGCACGTGTCCTGTTCTTTGGTCTCTCTTACCTTGTTCCTCAGCACGTGTCCTGTTCTTTGGTCTCTCCTTGTTCCTCACCTTTCTTTGTCTCTCTTACCTTGTTCCTCAGCACGTGTCCTGTTCTTTGGTCTCTCTTACCTTGTTCCTCAGCACGTGTCCTGTTCTTTGATCTCTCTTACCTTGTTCCTCAGCACGTGTCCTGTTCTTTGGTCTCTCTTACCTTGTTCCTCAGCACGTGTCCTGTTCTTTGATCTCTCTTACCTTGTTCCTCAGCACGTGTCCTGTTCTTTGGTCTCTCTTACCTTGTTCCTCAGCACGTGTCCTGTTCTTTGGTCTCTCTTACCTTGTTCCTCAGCACGTGTCCTGTTCTTTGATCTCTCCTTCCTCTGCACGTGTCCTGTCCTTTGGTCCCTCTGACCTTGTTCCGCAGCACGTGTACTGTTCTTTGATCTCTCTTACCTTGTTCCTCAGCACGTGTCCTGTTCTTTGATCTCTCTTACCTTGTTCCTCAGCACGTGTCCTGTTCTTTGGTCTCTCTTACCTTGTTCCTCAGCACGTGTCCTGTTCTTTGGTCTCTCTTACCTTGTTCCTCAGCACGTGTCCTGTTCTTTGGTCTCTCTTACCTTGTTCCTCAGCACGTGTCCTGTTCTTTGGTCTCTCTTACCTTGTTCCTCAGCACGTGTCCTGTTCTTTGGTCTCTCTTACCTTGTTCCTCAGCACGTGTCCTGTTCTTTGATCTCTCTTACCTTGTTCCTCAGCACGTGTCCTGTTCTTTGGTCTCTCTTACCTTGTTCCTCAGCACGTGTCCTGTTCTTTGGTCTCTCTTACCTTGTTCAAAAGAGACACTTTTAAATTATTTTAACACCATCTACAAATATTGAGACAGTAACAACAGAAACAGTAAAACTAAGTTAAATATTAAAAGTGAGAGGTATCACAGTTGATAATACCAAACATAAACAAATAGAAGAGTTGAACATTTCTTGACTGTGTTTTTGTTGCCACAAATGAAAGATGAGACACAGACTTTGACATGAGAATGCCATGTCAGTATTTTGACTCTCATCTCTTGTGTGTCCTTTCATTGGTAATATTTTTAATAGCTCCTCTGTTACAGTGAAGTCATTAAATACCATTCTCTGACCATGAAGGCTGACAGAGCAGTGTCAGGCATATCTGAAGACTTATTAAACTTAAGTAAAAAAGCAGTCACAGATTTCTAAGTCCATTATAAGCTGTGCTTGCCGCAATTTTGAAGCACTCAAAAGTCCATATGACCACCTAGAACTGAGACATACAATATTTATACTAGCATTATGTAATTTATACCAGTGCTTTTTAACTTTTTAGAGTTCCTGTACCCCTTTACAGTATTTTTATGCAAGCTCGTAAAATATGACAGAAATGTAAAATATGACAGAAACTTAAAATATGACAGAAATGCAAAATATGACAGAAATGTAAAATATGACAGAAATGTAAAATATGACGGAAATGTAAAATATGACAGAAATGCAAAGTCTTTTTGCATTATTTAACAAGAAAAATGTTTTATTTACATATTTAATGCATGTAGAGAGCCCTGAAAAGTTTAATGTATGTGTGTGTACATTTTCACTGAAATTCACTAAAAAGTTGTAATTTCATTGCAGAAAATATAGGGCCTGCAGCAGAAGAATCATTCTGTATTTTGTTATTGTTTTTCATTGAGCAAAGGCTTGATTTTGTTTGTTTGCCCTGACTGAAGTGTCTCTTCCTTGTCTTGTGTTGCATCAAGACTTTAAATCTCTCTTTCATTTGGCCATGTCCAGCTGAAGGATCTGACACCACAAGTCATTCATGCAGCCCGTGTGGTATTTTTGAATCCCAGCAACCAAGCAGCTGTTGAGCATTTTAACCTGCTCAAGAAACAGTGGTCAGATAACATGGATAAGGTTAGGTCCTTGGTGGATGAAGCTTTGGACTCTGAAGCACTTATCCATGCACAAGGTGAGACATCAGTTTCATTGTTATGGTTGTTACGTGTTGATGTTGTAACATTATGGTTTGCAGATACTAAAGGTGTGAGTAACAGAAATGGAATCCAGTCGACTCCGACTAAACAGCTTGATGATCTAAATTTTGCTGAAGACCTGGCTCTTCTGTCCCATAATCTTAATCAGATGTAAGACAATGAAAATACTTGATGAGAGGTCACGTCAGTTGGGTATTAAAATACTTACTTACTTACTTAGTCGTTCCCCTTCTACCATGAGGTGTAGAGGTTTGGAAGAGAGAGCGCCAGACTATTCTATCGGCTGTCTTCCTCCTGGCCTGGTTCCATATTAAAATACACGGGGAGAAAATAAAGATAATGAGATTAAATGCAGGAAATGATAACAATATTGCACTGGAAGAGACACCACTACAGTATGTAAAATCATACATATCTTCATCTTTGATCCTTAGCCTCTGACTGTCAGAGTAGTCAGTGGCCATCAGCAACAAACTGCTTCCACTTTGCTCTGTCGGTGGCCATCCTTCATGCAGTGCCCCAGCTCTGACACCACTACAGTATGTAGAATCATACATATATCTTGGCAGCAATATAGACAAAGTGGGAAAGACGGACAATGGCATCGAAATCAGAATAAAATAAACTAGAGGAGCTTTCATTGCATTGATAAATATATGGAAATCATAAGAAATCAAGTCCATCATAAAAATCTGAGTCTTCAATTAAAAAAAATAAGTCATTATGGCTCCATAACATCATCATCATCAGCTGCCATCTCGACAACAAAGTTTGGCTGTAATGGATCGCTGTCTTCTGTCTCTTGTCTTGATTTCTGTTTCACATCTGCCATCTTCTGTTATTATATGACCAAGATATGAGAAGCTCTTAACTTGTACCAGGATTTTCCCATTTATGCTTATCTTTAATGTGGGCTTATCGTCTGTTTTGCTAATTATCATAGTTTTTGTTTTCTCAATATTAATGTCCAATCCATATTTGTGAGTTATGCTGTGTACTTGCTTCACTAGTTCTTGTAAATCCTGTTCACTTTCAGCTAACAACACGGTATCATCAAAGTGATTGTCTGAGACTTCATTATCAAGGACGGTTATTGGAAGGTACAAAGTGGATAGTTCTGGCATGAATGGAAAACCTCCATAGAAGACTCGAATCATCAGGAATTGGTGTGGATCTACTGTCCTAGTCATGCAGGGATGCGCGGCAATGAGAGAGAGCTGATATACCAGTTTCAAGAGCACCCATAGAAGGCTCAAATCATCAGGAACTGGTGTGGATCTACTGTCCTAGTCATGCAGGGATGCGCGGCAATGAGAGAGAGCTGATATACCAGTTTCAAGAGCACCCATAGAAGGCTCGAATCATCAGGAACTGGTGTGGATCTACTGTCCTAGTCATGCAGGGATGCGCAGCAGAGAGAGAGCTGATATACCAGTTTCAAGAGCACCCATAGAAGTAGCAATGGATATGGATAAGGGAGAGATACTGAGGGCAATTAATGATCGCCTATTAGAGAATGACACTGCAATAGATGAATCATCAAAGCTAAGACTGCTGGAATTTGGCATCAAACTTAAGACCAGCAGGGATGGACAAATGAGAGGATGCATACTCTGTGTGTGCAACCAATGCGCAACAGGAACAATTAGCATTCATACCCTTTGACATTTACTGAGGGAAACTGAGCACCTATGGGTTTGCCTGGAGTGCAGTGATGTTGGTTGTGATCAACAATAACAATAACAACAACAATAACAATAACTTCTGATCTGAGAATGTTTGGGCCTACCTTAGAATCTGGTGATGGTTTTTAAAATGTAACAAATACAGTAAATTTCATATTTAAGGAGGCATAATATTTTGTTGAAAATAATAATTGAAAGAAAGGTTAAAGTCAAATAGGCAAGTGGAGGACATTGTATGTGGTAAAGGAAACATCATGAGGTGCATAGAAATTTAAGTGATAAGGAGACATCAAGATCTGGATAGTAATGTAAGTGATAAGGAAGCACCAAGAAGTGGATAGTAATGTAAGTGATAAGGAAACATCAAGAGGTGGATAGTAATGTAAGTGGTAAGGAAACATCAAATGATAGATAGTGATGATAGTGGCAAGGAAACATAGAGAGGTGGATAGTAATGTCAGTGGTAAGAAAACATAAAGAGGTGGATAATACTGTCACTGGTAGGAAACATCTAATGGTGGATAGTAATGCAAGTGATAAGAAAACATCAAGAGGTGGATAGTAATGAAAGTGGTAAGGAAACACCAAGAGGTGGATAGTACTGTCAGTGGTGAGGTAACATCAAATGGTGGATAGTAATGTAAGTGGTGAGGTAACATAAATAGGTGGACAGTACTGTCAGTGGTAAGGAAGCATCAAGAGATAGTCAGAATTCCAAGTGATAACCATTAGGAGGTGTACAGTATTCTAAGTGATAAACAAATGTTAACAGGTGGACTACTGTCAGTGGTAAGGAAATATCAAAAGGTAGACAGTATTCCAAGTGGTAAATAAATGTCAAGAGGTGTACAGAACTATCAGTGGATAACGTCAAGAGGTAGACAGTTTTCTAAGTGGTAAAGAAACATCATGTTGTGGACAGTAATATCAGTGATAAAAACACCAACTCATAATGACAAACTGTAGGACAAATAAAGTATTAAATACACACTTAGACAACATGAGAGAAAGAAAGCATGAGGACAAAATTTTCATAGAAAATAATAACCATTTTTTTATATTCAGTTGTAGTTACCAGCCAGATTGGCCTTGCATGTGTTATATCATCATCATCATTATCATCATCATCATAATTTTCCTTTGCACCCCTATGGAGCACGAGTCAACACTACAGCTAGTCCCCTGGCAGGAAGCCAGCCCCCACCCACAACCTCATATTAGTTGCCTTGTACAACATGCCTGATGGTGCAGTAGTCTTACCCCTTGTTTGTCTTTTCAGAGGTCCCCGGGAGCTTGACGGGGGCAGTGTGTTATATATTGTGACCTAATTTCTGATTACAGAGGAGGGTATCTTGAGAGACACAGAGAAAGTAGAGGAAGGAATCCGAGCTCATGATCCACCAAAGATTGTTGCTGGTGCCTCCAACATTGCACGTCGTGCCGATAGAGTTCTACAAATGGCAGAGATGGAGGCGCAGAACAGTGAAGACCCTGTTTTTGTGAACAGGGTGAGCCAGGCTTCTGTGGTTCTTTCTGCAGGTAAGTGCTGACTGATGATCATTGAGTTTCATAGCAAAGACAGATGTTTTTTTTTTAAAAAGACATAAGAACATCATCATCATCATTATATTTTTTGCTTCCTATGGGGCATAGGGCCCACGCTTGAAGCAGGTTCCCTTGCAGGAAGGCTGCGCCCAACATGCTCTTGCAGTGGTGGTTTCTGTAGTTATCTGTTTCACATGATGAGGTTGCCAGGCTTGTGCACAATTTCATATTAGTTACCTTGTACAACGTTCGTTAAGAAGCGATACAGGCATACCTCAGAGATATGTGCCGATGGTCAAGAAAATATGGGCCTAACACTATATTCCCAATATGCTTCAATGGGCGTGTAACGGGATCCTTTACCTTTTTTCAGAGATACTGTGGGTTCAGTTCCAGACCACCGCAATAAAGCGAATATCGTAATAAAGCGGGTCACACCCATTTTTTTTGGCTTCCCAAGTGCATATAAAAGCCTAAAATCGTGTTTACACTAAGTTTGTTAAGTGCGCAATAGCACTAGGTCTAAAAAAAAAAAAGAAAACTTGTACTGTGAAATTAAAAATACTTTATTGCTAAAAAAAATGCAAATTTTCATCATCTAAGCCTTCAGCGAATCGAATTTTGCTGGTGGAGAGCCAAAATCTATCGGAAGAAGAAGGCACATTCTAATAAATAAACATGAATAATTTGAAGAAAAAAAACGTAATATCTGCAAAGTGCAATAAAGTGAAGCGCAATAAAGCGAGGTATACCTGTAGTCCTATTCTTTCTTACTCTCATCAGAGACCCCCCCCCCCCACAGAACTACACTGGGCATATAAGAACATGAAGGGGGGAAAAAAATAAGCAAGATGGAGTTTCTCTGTTTATTGGATTTGATTTGAAAATTGTTGTCATAAATGTCAGTTAAAGGCACCTCTGAGACCTTGGCAAAAAAATGTTTTCCTGCCTGCAATTTGCTCCCGTTATTTAACTTATGATGATCATCAAGGGCTGCTTCCACAGACCGGAATGTTTATATTTCCCACAGTCTCTCTTGAAGTTCTTCTGCGTTCCATCTTCTACCATTTGGCTATATTATGGAATATTTCCTTCTCTGTTCTCCTCTTCTTCTTTATTGCATTGAACTTAACCAAATTTTGTACTTGATTTCTGTTTATGATGTGTCCAAAGAACTTTGCTTGTCTAAACCTGATCTTAATGAGTAGCTGACAACTTTAAATAAAAAAATACTTCATCTAACAGAGAACTATAATTACAAAGATAAGGAAAAGGCATTGTGCCTTCAGTGGACATAAATGATTAGGCAAAACCATCAAAAACATCACAAGTGAACAAAAAAAAGATGGAAAGAGTAGTAGAGGAAAATAGGGAAGAATAATAGGCAGCTTTACATTATGGCTTAAGAAGAAGTCAATTAAATACCAAGAACCAAGATCTATGGAAAGACAAAATCACATTTCGAATAGCACACTGATGACAGTTTTTTCTGTGAAATTTCTCCTTTGATGTTTTCCCCCTCTGTTCTGAGCATGCATCACATACTGGACAACCAAAATTCACTAGCTTTTAATTTCTTTGTCAGTTGTTATTTTTCTCTGGGGTTCAGAATGGCACATAGGTATGGCGTCCGCCTCTAATTCTAAAGGTACCAGGTTCGCTCCCAGTACAGGGAATATAATTGATTTAAATTTTTTTCTGAACCAGTGGTTCCTAATGATGTCATATTCCCCCCCCCCGATCTCCTGTGTAGTGAGATCGGATGCCTATCCTTCTCGGATAAGTGCAAAAAAATAAGAGATCCCGTGTGCAAGTTGTGCACATTAAAAATCCCTCGGCAGTTGGAAATCGTAAAGAGTAGGCTGCTGCCCTGGCAAAAATGTAAAAATTAGGAAACCTACCTACCACAAAAAATATTTATAGAATGTGTGACTCCTGTATACACACATTGAGATCCTCACTGGTGCTGCAGAGTTTGTGCACTGTGCTGAGATCCTCCTTGTGTGATCTAAGGGAGGAGATTGAAGCACTTATGGAGTTGTCCATGTGCAATGAAGATGGTCTTTAAAACCACACCAACTTAACACCTGTCTATAACCATTTGTCTACCTGTGATATAGTTTACTTGTTTAATTGCTTAATTTATAATTCCTTTTAAAGTTAGATATATTTATATTATTTTTTTTCCTTTGTGAAGAGAATTACAGATAAAACCTGCCTCATGTAATTGGTTTATCTTGCAACTTATATTAAAATTTCCTGATCAATAACCAGCTATCGCGCCCAAAGTTCAGAGTGCAAAGATTGTTGCTATGAACCCAGCAGACATTGCAGCTGCTGCAAACTGGAGAAAGAATAACCAGGCTGTAAGTTTTTATCAGTATATACTGAAAGTTTGTTTTCAAAGTTGCTTTTGCTACAGAGGACATGACTAACGCCACCATTTTTTTTTTTTACATAAAGCATTAACCAAATGTTATGGAAGGTCATGGCTATCAGTGCCTCATGTCTAGCCAATCATACTTGTGTTGGGGACTGTTTGTAGACAGCTTTATATATCTTGAGTTCATTGTTCGTTCGTTCGTTCGTTCCCCCATCGGGTTCATGAAAGTATATCATGACCATTATTATTTATTAAATAAGTTCGTTCTGACGTTTTCTTGAGTTCTAGTGTTATTATTATTATAATTGTTTGATTCTCATTCTGAAAACTTGAGCCAAGGTTTATTAGGGGTTTGTATTCATTTATGGTGAAAACGTTCTTAGATGAATGCCACAGGCAATATCAGCGAAGGTCAAAATTAACGGTCAAAATCACTTAAGACGTTGTAATGAACTCAATTCAGTAAGAAGAACTCCCAGTGATGACGACTGACCACAAATTTAGTAAACGATCACATTTCTTGTGCAGCATGAAACACTAGAACTAAACTCTGTTACTGTCTTACACAATCTTTACCGAGATTACGATTTATAAACATGCATATATACTTGTGCCTTCATTATCATTGTCAGAATACACAGATTTCTATAACTCTGCTGTCATTTCATCAAACATTGTTCAATTCTAATCTTACACATTATTTACCTTATGTCTGCAAACTCATTACTAGTCTGGCTAGTTTAATTAACTTCTGAATTCATATTTATTTGTATTTGGTTACCACGCCATATTTACTTCTCACACGTTATTTACTAGTTATTCTGGCAATGTTGCCATTACACAACATCTTTCGATAATTAACGAATTATCAATAAAGCTAAGTGGCGCTGGCCACACTTTACTCTATTTTGTCATTTGGTTAAAACAACATTAATATAACACACTGTTACTTGGCCCGAAGGGCATAACGCAGACTTTATCTACACTTATATCAGTGGACAAACCACATATTCTAAAACACATATGATAGGCACTAAGGCCACATACAGGCTCTTTTGTAACTGTCTAACGCATCATCATACTCTACGCGATACGTCTAAGTAGTCGTTAGTTGGGGATGCCATATGGTGCAATCATCCCAACCAAAAATAAACCAGCCAAGATGACTACACACCATGGAGCAACACCCAACATCTTGTACTGTTTACTAATCTGACTTCAAATTACAGTTGTCATACTTTCTGTACGTGCAATGTTGCTAATGCCTCGTGTAGTTCCCAGGGGTCTCAGAAGAGGCAAAGAAAGAACAGAACTACTGAGCCCTCAGGTTTGTCGTACAAGGTGACTAATATGAGGCTGGCTACCTCATTATTTAAAACAAGTTGCCACAGAAAACACTGCTGCAAGAGCATGTGTAAATACTTGGTACAGGCTTCCTGCAAGGGGACCTGATGCAGTGGTAGCTCCATGCTCTATAAGGACGCAAAAGAAAATGAATGATGAATTAATTGGACTAATACACGGGAGACCAAATTCTTACTGCTGCTTTTTATATTCTAGAAGGGACCAAAGATGCAGCAAAAGAGATGATGCAGTCAGCGACTCATAGCTTGACTGCTTGCATCAGGGTCAGTGAACCATAGCTGACAAAGACCCTACTCCATCTCCAAGTGGTGGTCCTGGAAACAGGCTGCATCACTGCAGTCTGGCCGAAAGAGTAGGGATCAAAGAGGGAAGGCAAAAACCGGTCCCAGAAAATGCTGTGCGGAAGTCGGATGTGTCGGGCCGAAAGGTGAAAATATCGCAGCTTCACTGTAAACGGCGACACAACGCAACCAACTTCCTTGTCAGGACGAATGAGGAAGAAGAAGAAGAATATGCTAGAAAATGTTGCTGTTATGTGATATCTGTGCGGTAAAGTGCAAAGCGACTGGCTGCTGCAGCACTTTCTACTTTCCCACCACAGTGTGCATGCCACCATATGGCACACATGCTAGTTTCATGCTGGAAACCAAGAAATATGTGAAAGACAATGAACAAATTACAAAATTGTCAAGATATTATTTCAGCTAGAGTTCTCTTTCTGTTCTTATATGTTGCCTGAGTATTTGTTTAAAAATTAACAAAGTCAGTCATTGTGTCAGACTGTTAGTCCATGCTTCGAAAGGTTCAAAATGGTTGGCTAAGGCATGAATGGAAAATATTCATAGAAGCTTTGAATATGCAGGAGCTGGTGTGGTTCTACTGTCCTGGTCATGTGGGAGTACACGGTAATGAGAGAGCTGACAGGCTTGCATCAAGAGCACCCACAGTGGGGACATTGGATATGGATAATTGAGAGATACTGAGAACAATTAATGATCGCCTGTTGGAGAATGACACTGCAAATAGATGAATCATCAAGGTTAAGACTTGGAATTTGGCATCAAACGTAAGGCTAGCAGAGATGGACGTGTTAGAGGATGATGCATCCCCTAACACGTCCATCTCTGCTAGCCTTACGTTTGATGCCATCATGTAAATAACCAGCGAGCTACAGGAACAATTAGCATTCACACTCTTTGACATATACTAAGGGAGACTGAGCACCTATGGTTTTGCACTGGAGTGTAACTATGTCGATTCTGCTCAACAATAGCAATCAACAATATCAATTGTTTACAAATTATCATTTTCTCATCTCATTTTTTTGGTATATATAAAGTTTTGCCTCGTTTGGCGAGACGCGTCCCGCTCAACCTAGTCGGTTATATTAGGGCGCATGTCCAAACATAAATGACCCTTAGGTCTGAGATTATCATCAGTGCTCTCATCTCATTAATCTTTTCTTAGAACTAAAAAAGTGAGGACTGCACTTGTTATATTATTACATGTCAACATCATTAATTATTTTCGATGTTTGTCTGCCTTGTGCCAGAATATGTGTCTCCGCAGAGGTTTTTTTCTTTACAGTTCATTTCTGAATATTGTCGGCCCAGCATGTCTCTGGACTTCTGCTTTGGGACTGTCCTTTTAAGTATAGTATCGGGCAGTTCATTTGATCTTGACACAAGGCCATACTCCTGTAGTTTGTGTATTGCGATTTTTAAATCTTTTTATGATTCTGCTGTGTGCTTTGTGATCTTCCACAAAATGTCATTTGTGGTATGATCCATGTGTGATATTCCAAGAATCTCTCTCAAGAATCTTGTTTCTACTTTTCAATTGTTCTTTTAAAAAAATATTTTTTTATGTTCTAGTTCAGCATTTATTGTTCAAACTTCACATGCATACAAATTTGCAAAATGGCCAATGTTTGCATTAATTTGATTTTGGTTTTAAGATTTAGTTTGCAAGAATTGTTGTTTATTGTTCTGTCGTTGCTGTTAGTTCTTGTCTTATTCTTTCATCACTAATTATGGTTCCTAGATATTTGAACTGTGTTGAGTCTACAGTGAGATCAAAATTCAAACTCTGGCAGTAAGATCACAATTCAAACTCAGACAGTGAGATCATAATTAAACTCGGACAGTGAGATCATAATTCAAACTCTGACAGTGAGATCATAATTCAAACTCAGACAGTGAGATCATAATTCAAACTCTGACAGTGAGATCATAATTCAAACTCGGACAGTGAGATCATAATTCAAACTCAGACAGTGAGATCATAAGCCGGTCTGAGACAGTGAGATCATAAGCCAGTCTAAGACAGTGAGATCATAAACCAGTCTAAGACAGTGAGATCATAAACCAGTCTAAGACAGTGAGATCATAAACCAGTCTAAGACAGTAGATCATAAACCAGTCTAAGACAGTGAGGTCATAAGCCAGTCTAAGACAGTGAGATCATAATTCAAACTCAGTCAGTGAGATCATAAGCCAGTCTAAGACAGTGAGAGCATAAGCCAGTCTAAGACAGTGAGATCATAAGCCAGTCTAAGACAGTGAGATCATAAACCAGTCTAAGACAGTGAGATTATAATTCAAACTCAGTCAGTGAGATCATAAACCAGTCTAAGACAGTGAGATCATAAGCCAGTCTAAGACAGTTAGATCATAAATCAGTCTAAGACAGTGAGATCATAAGCCAGTCTAAGACAGTGAGATCATAAACCAGTCTAAGACAGTGAGATCATAAGCCAGTCTAAGACAGTGAGATCATAAGCCAGTCTAAGACAATGAGATCATAAACCAGTCTAAGACAGTGAGATCATAAGCCAGTTTAAGAGAGTGAGATCATAAACCAGTCTAAGACAGTGAGATCATAAACCAGTCTAAGACAATGAGATCATAAACCAGTCTAAGACAGTGAGATCATAAGCCAGTTTAAGACTCTGTTCCAGGTACTCTTGTACCCTCAGTATTTTGATTGTTGAATAATATTGTAATTATGGGAAACCAAGAGCCAGGGATCCAGACCTCCAGGACGACCCAGAGTTCACTGTCAGGACAAAATTAGACAATCTCTGAAGGACCGAGGACTAGATTGGAACTAGATCAGGAGGAAGACAGCTGATATAATAGCACAGCAATCTCTCTCTGGCTAACCTCTACATCCCAGGGTAGAAGAGGAATGACTTAGTTAGTAAGTAACAATAATATTTTGCCCTTTTCAATCTACAGATAATCAACCCAGTAACACTTGGGTTCCCAACCTTTTTTTGGGTCCCTGAACCCCTTTGACTTTAAGTAAACCTTCCCATAGACCCTATTCAGTATGAGAGAGAATAAATTCTGGAGTTTACCATGTATATGGAGAAAATAAAATAAATAAATAGATTAATTAATTTTTCGTGCAGGAAACTTTCTACAAGTTTTTACATGCTTATCAATTTCATCATGAATACTTAACAAGATATTACACATTAAAGACACTTGCTATCACAGTTCTAGAGTTCATTTCTTGCCAGACATTGTATGTCTGTCATGTAACCGTTTTCATATAGTTTATGTCTTTGACCAAGTCTATTTTATTAAGCATTTGGTACAACTATACTGCTCAAAAAAAGTTAAAGGCCACTTTCAATTTTTAGGTCATTTCAACTAAGCTGTTTTTTTTTTAAACCTGAACACTTAGTCAAAAAAGTTTTGCTGCACTTTGTTGCATGCTTAAACAATGTTTGTTAATCTGACAATAAATCAAATCTGTGTTACGTGTGTGTACCTCCAAGGTCAATCAAATGTACGTGGTGGAAAGGGAAAAAATGAATGTTTGAAAATGCTTCCTATGGCAAAGCCTGTTGATAACATTGCTGAAATTTGCTTTTCACGTGCAAGTCGTGACTATGGTGAACACATTTCATTCACTTTTTGGAAGGAACGGGCAATGGGTATGTTTGTAACATTTACCATTTTAGCCATGGCTCAGCTAAGACGCTTGACCAATGTTGACAGATGGAGAGCAATGGCATGGCTGCAGGATGATGTAGGGCTGCGAGAAGTTGCTAGATTAGGAGTTGCCCACTCTGTCATACAAACTCTGCGTGATCGTTACAATACAACCGGCAGTGTCGCAGAACAACGCAGGTCAGGACGTCCAAGGTCTACCACAAGACGGCAAGACACGCACGTGAAAAGCAAATTTCAGCAATGTTATCAACAGGCTTTGCCATAGGAAGCATTTTCAAACATGCATTATTTCCCTTTCCACCACGTACATTTGATTGACCTTGGAGGTACACACACGTAACACAGATTTGATTTATTGTCAGATTAACAAACATTGTTTAAGCATGCAATAAAATGCAGCAAAACTTTTTTGACTGAGTGTTCAGGTTTAAAAAAAAAAACAGCTTAGTTGAAATGACCTAAAAATTGAAAGTGGCCTTTAACTTTTTTTGAGCAGTATATTATATTTCTGATTAATAGTGACATAAAGGAGTGATTCACACATCCAACAACTGTGTCTATTATATTAATTCCCTTTCGACATTCATAGCCAGGCTCTATCAGCCTTACATATTCTACCTGCGATCGTATTTCACGACTTTCGCGTTTAATAATTATTGCGGTTAAGAATACCGACTTATATAATTCCGGACTCAATGGTCCTTACACATTATAACTTTATTGCTTTATCAGCATTACATTTATGGTTATACACTATCATAAGTTAGTGGCCATGCCACATATTCCAAACAATGCCATAGGGCTTGAAGGCCACACAAAGACTCTAGTAACTAAATCTAACGCGTTATACATCGCTACACGCAAACTATTTCATTTTATTTAGTAGGAGTGTTACATGGTGCGACCATCTGAATCAAGTTCAAACCAAAATGCTCGCTGACCATGCAACAATCCTCAACATCAAGTACCATGCCTAGTAGCATAAAAGATCATTTCTCTCCACAACTTCCTGTCTCAAGTACAATTTATCAATTCTGTTGTTGACCTTCCATGCCACAATGTCAAACTGTCCAGTATTTGCTCTCTTTGTCTTCCTCTGTCTCTTTTTTTTCAATTTTACCTGTTGTTACGATATATTCCAGCTTTCCTCTTCTCATAACATGCCCAAAAATGTGGATAATAGGATAATATATACCATATTGTCCCCATGCTCCATAGACAAGCTTCTCATACCCCAGGTTGGGAAACACTGCAGTAGCAGAAATATTTTCTCTCTCATTAACTTTGACACTATGTTATTGTCTCCTTTCATTCCATACGTAGCTCATTGAAGCTGTGGGAGGTGTGAAACAAGCTGTAGGTGTTCAGCCCAAGAGTGACTACTATGATGACAGGTTTCCACCCCCTCCTGACATTTCACAGCTTCACATTTCAGGTACTGAAATAGGATAATTTGCATGATACCCTATACTATCTCATCATCATCATCTGTCCTTTTAATTTTTCCATGGAATAAAGAGCTGTATTCATTTTAATGTTTGCTCCTTATGGAAATTGTAACCACCAGTGTAGTTGGTCGCTTTTTGCAGGAAGCCTATAACAAACATTCACATGTTCTTGTGGTGGTCATTTCTGTAGCAATGTGTTTTACATGATGAGGTTGCCATCCCCGTGTAGAACCTCATATTAGTCACCTTGTACTTTGTTCCTGAGGGAACAGTTGTCCTATTATATCTTTCATTGATGAGGTTGTCTTCCCCATACATAACCTCATTTTAGACACCTTGTCTGAGGGAACAGTTATCCCATTCTTTGTTTATCTAATCAGAGACCCTCCACTAACTAACCCCCTCCCATGCCCAACCTCATGCATTATGATATGTCAGAGAGAGCAGTTATCCAGTTCCTTTATCATCTTCTCAGAGTCCCCGGGAACTACATTGATCTGTGTTTGGGTGATGTGACCTACTTACTTACGAATCTTGGGTTGTTTTTTTGTTGTTGCTGCAGTGTAGTTAATTTGTTATTGGTACTTTTCATGCTTTTGATTTGTGTGTTTATTTATGTTTTCTTTTTGCTTTGTTGTTTTCCTGTAAAGGATTACTTCAGTGGTCCTTAATGTTTAAGTTTTATTTGGTTTATTATTTTTAAATTGTTGTTTTTCTTAGTATTTCTTGTTATGCTAAATACTACATATGTAAAAGGAAAAGGTAAAGGATCCCATTACACGCCCATTGAGGCATATTGGGAATATGGTGTTAGGCCCATATTTTGGCCTATAAATTTATATATGTATTTGAACATTATTTTTAAATTAAATAAATGTTTATTAATTTTTTTACTTTTTGCTTTGTTTTCATTTGAAGGATTACAGTAGTGGTCCTTATTGTTTCATTTTTAATTGGTTTATTATTTTTGATTTATTGTTTTTTGAAGTATTTATTTTTAAACTAAATTTTACAAATATATAGGAATGCTATCTGTGTATTATAAATATTTATTAATATTTTATGTTTTGCTTTGGATTTCTTTAATAATATTAATGTACTCTGTTCCTAGTTAAAACAAAAAAAAAAATTTGTCACGTTTATTTCGTTTGTTGTATAGTTTTTAAAATTCATGTAACTGGTACTATTATTATTATTTGGTAGTGGAGAGGGTCTTCGGATATTTTTTAAACAGCATACATGGGTTAGTGTCTATCAGGAAATGAGGTAATTCAATTATCAAGGCAATTCAATTCCATCATTCCCCGTTCATTTTCCACATTGTCTTTTCTGTCCTTTTTGTTGGGATTTTGAGAGTTTGTCCTTTCTTGAGCATTATTTTGTTGACATGGAGTCTATACTACTGTATGTGTGACACATTTCTCCGTAGCATCATTGAGAGAAGAGAAAAAGTTTTACCAACAGACAACGGCCTGCTCTCCAGCAGCTCCACCAGTTGTGCCACCACCAGTACCCCCACTGCCGAAGGATTCATATGGATATTACAATGGTCAACAGAATTAACTGCTTAACATTTATACATATATTTAAATTCCTTGCATTTTTTAATGGCATTGCAGTGCATCATCCAGTTTTGAACTAGTTTTAATTTCTAGTTGCCTGTTTTCTCATCCATGAATCATACTGATGGCACTTAAGCTTGCTTTGATCTTTGTTCGCTGTTGTCTCTGAACATTTTGTAGTTGTTGATGTAACGATGGAATCTTTGATACAGAAAGATTAATATTTGAAGCAAAAAGAAAATTGATTTCTTAACTGCATATGTGTAATTGTTAGTTATTGTTAATCAGAATCGACCTCACCCCATAGGTGCTCAGTCTCCCTCAGAAAATGTCGAAGAGTATGAATGCTAATTGTACCTGTAGCACGCTGGTTGTACATATGACGGATGCATCCTCTCTCACATTCATTTCTGCTAGTCCCACGTTTGATGCTAAACTCCAACAGCCGCAGCCTTGTTGATTCATTCATTGCAGTGTCATTAACCAGCAGGCGATCATTAATAGCCCTTAGTATCTCTCCCTTATCCATGTCCAGTGTCCCCACTATGGGTGCTTTCGAGGCCAGTTTTTTGTTGGTAGCTGTGAGGAAAAAAGATACAATAGCAATGAAGAGACATGTTTGATTAATATTACAGAGATATGTATTGCCTGATTGGATGTCTCATGCTTCACAATATCTTAAGTTGAATTTTGTCAACTATTATTGTTTAAATTTGAAGATACTCTTTTGTTTTGTTTTAACAGTGAATGAAATTGCTAACATGTAACATTGGATGTTTGTTACTTGTAACACTTATGATTGTTAACAGTGATTAGTGAATTTGTAAATATTTAACATTCATCATCATCATCATACCCCTCAACTTCCTAAACCTTCAGCAAATTAAATCCACGTTCTTGTGCCATCTGCTCATGTTCTTGTGCCATCTGCTCATGTTCTTTTGCCATCTGCTCATGTTCTTGTGCCATCTGCTCATGTTCTTGTGCCATCTGCTCATGTTCTTGTGCCATCTGCTCATGTTCTTTCCATGTTTTCATTATCCCTTTTATTTCTGTCTCCAGTTCTTCTCTCCATGTATTTTATTTTGTCTCCCTCTCTTACCCTGTGGATTTCAGAACAAGGACTGCCTTGTAATGCTGTCAGCAGGTTTCCTCAGTGTGTATCCTATCCGTTGCCTACATCTTCTTTTCCTCTCCTGTTCTACTAACACTTGTCTGGTTCTTGCTATCAGTTCCACATTGGTGATCTTGTTAAACCATTTCAATCCTTTTATTCTGCATGAGTAGCCATTTATAAAAAAAAATCTGTTACTTCTTAGTTGTTACTTCTGTTCTCCATGTTTCAGAGTCTTACAGTAGGACTGACTTGACATTTGGGTTGAAGATTCTGATTTTTGTCTTCATCATAGTTCCTTCTGATTCCTTATATTTCCCACTGCAGTGAAAGCTCACCTTGCCTTTCGTTTTCTTATTTTGATATCATTCTCTGTCCCTCCAGCTTTGTCCTGCTGCTAAGATACATATATGATTCTACATCTTGTAAGGGAGTTTCTTCAAGTGGTGCCTTGTTATCATTTGCTTCATTTATTTTCATAAATCTTTGTCCTGTGCCAGTGCATTTTTCAGACCCACTTGATGCGACTTCTCATCATCACGTTTTTCATTATGTCTTGCATCTGGTTACAGTTATGGGACAGAAGAGCCAATCAAATCTAGACACATAAATGATTGCCCTGTTCATCACCATCATTTAGTGTCATGGGAGTCGGCACTGACAAACATTTCCATCTACTAATGTCTGCCTTTTAAATCCTCTAGTACTTCAGATATTCTATGTTTTCCTAGACACCTCATCATGTCATACCAGGTCTTCCCTGCTTTTCTTTACTTCTGTCGCCTTTGATATTTTCCCCTTGTCACCAGATTTCTCAGGTCTTCCTTAAAATGTTTTAAGTATGTGGCCAATGAATTTCATAAGTTTTGTTTCCTTACTTTTGTGAGAGACCAATGAATTGTGCAATTTTTTTCCCTTTTGTGAGTGGACAATGAATTTCAGTTATTTTCCATTTCTGAGTGACCAGTGAATTTCACCAGTTTTTGCCCTTACTTGTGTGAGTAGTCATTGAGTGTCACCAATTTTTTTTCCTTTTATGAGTAGTCATTGAATTTCACCACATTTGTTTTTGTCCTTTCGTGAGTGGCCAGTGAATTTATTTCATTAGTTTTTTCCCTTACTCTTGTGAGTGGGCAGTGCATTTCACTAGTTTTTTCCCTTACTCTTGTGAGTGGCCAGTGAATTTCACTAGTTTTTTCCCTTACTCTTGTGAGTGGCCAGTGAATTTCATTAGTTTTTTTTCTCTTACTCTGTGAGTGGCTAGTGAATTTCATTAGTTTTGTTCCCTTACTCTTGTGAGTTGCCAGTGAATTTCATTAGTTTTTTTCCTTTACTTATGTGAGTGGCTAGTGAATATCACTAGTTTTTTTCCCTTACTCTTGTGAGTGGCTAGTGAATTTCACTAGTTTTTTTCCCTTACTTTAGTGAGTGACCAGTGTATTTCATTAGTTTTCTTTACTTTTATGAATAGTGATTTGTTAATATTGCTTTGATATTTTCTTATGCAGTTTGATTTCTGTTCATGTTACGCATAGTATTCTACTCAGGTTGATTTTTAAAAACCCATCGTCCATGATTTGCATCCATTAACAGTAGTGGTTCTGCATAACATTGCATGACTGTGTACATCACTTTTATTGCAAAAGACTGGTTTTGTTTGCTAATATGTAATAATATCTGTGTGTTTGTAAGTCTATAATAGTGAAGTGTGTTACTCATATCTCCCTGAGCATGATTTTTTGCTACTGGTTTAAAATGCTGGTCCCTGGATTCAGTGCATTGTTAAAAACATTGTTAATCACATTCTTTTTGTGGGTCATAGATGATTCTCAACCCTGGCTTTCAACAGAGGGCAGAAAAACAGGCACAGTACAATAGTGGAAAAACAAGAACAAATAGGAGACGTGAATAACAAAATAAACATAGGAAATCAAACCTGAACACAGGTTATTGTTTCTTGATACAGACAGATTTCTTTCTCTCCTTACCTAGTCAGATTTTTTTCTCTCTTACCTTTTCAGTATATTCTCTTCTTATTACAATCCAGAATCCGAACATCTGAAAACTGAAATATTCCAAAAATTGAAATTTTTTTAGGGCCGACTTTTGGGTGATTTTCATATTGATTTTTGGGTGACTTGGGCTACTTTTTGGACTTATTTGGGCGGATTTTTGGGAAATTTTTGGGCTACTGTGGGCGAAATCCAAAAACCGAAAAAAAAATTTGAAAACCAAAACACGGCCATCCCCAAGCATTTTGGAATCTGGGTTGCCAACCTGTACAAGCTTAAAATAACTTTTGCTAAATAGTAGTTATTATTTAAAAAATGTATGTAACAATTTATATGTGGTCAGGCATAATATTATTGATTATATGTTTTAGATCTCAATATGCAGCATTACTTTTGATTATAATTGTAATATAAATCTACTTAGTTGAAATGTCAATCTACCTATGCTTAAAATAACTTTTGGGAAATGATAGCTTTAGTTTAAATCTACATGTAGAATATATTTTAAAAAAGAACAAACTTTCTTTTGTTAAAGTTTAAACAGATTATCTATTTATGTGGAGTCTGGCATAATTGCAGTATATGACATTATTTATGACTAATCACTTTTTCACTGTACTATCTTTGAAGTGAAGACATTCTAGAAGGTAACATTAGTCAAGCTAAAACCTCACGTTACTCTCTTTCCACAGGTGAGGAAGCACCACCACGACCACCCTTGCCTCATGACCAGGCCCAGGCACCATCATACCCACCTCCACCAGAGACAGAAGACGAAGAAGAAGCTGTGTTTCCAGTACCCCAGGCTAACCAGCCTATTATGGTAAAGGCTTTCTCTTCCAGGCTTCAGCTGTTTTTTTGGTCAGTTTTCTTTTTCTTTCTACAGTTAGACACCCGCAGCTGAGGCTCAAAGATGTGTGCAAGAGAGACATGAGTGCACTGGACATAAATCCAGCAACGTGTGAGGATGAAGCTGCCAGTCGCACCAAGTGGTGATGTTTTCTATGACGCCACCTCAGATTGGGCGAAAAGAAGCTCTCACAGCAAGCAGAAGAGAGGAGAAAATGTCGAAAGGAACACCAGGAAAATAAGCAGCTGAGGTCTGTCACCTCAGGGGCACATTTCCATAGTCAGTTATGACTGAAGGGGCTATTATTGTTTTTCTTTGAACCGAAAGTGTTCTCTTGTGGTGTAGTTTTTTTTGTCTACAAATAAGCATGTCAGATCTAGTGTGAGCTAAATTTCTCACAAATATGTGCATAAACAGATTAATAACTAGCAAATACAAATTGAATATGCTCAGCACCAAATATGTTTTATCAAATTTCCCCTAGTTTGATCACTGTATCATTCTAGCTCACTGCTACATATACTTAGTGTTAATTTACTTTTCTTGGTCCAAAGCTATATCTGGGTGTTTATGAGCCTTTTTGCACACCACATAGGGTCTTGTATTTGAAAGCTATGTGATGCACAAGAGGGCTTGGATGTGAATGTGTTTATGCGTGGTTGTGAAGGTGATGTGAAATTGTTTGGAGTAGCAACGAGAGCATTATATGGAATATGTCCATCAGGACTAGCTGTGTTTTTGCATTGTTTGGAATATGTCCGTATGGACTGGCTGTGTTATAGGCAATGTTGAATCTTATGAATGAGACATCTCCCAGTGATATAATATTTCAGGAAAATGTTGGATTCATGTACATGGATAAAAAGGGAATACAGAAATAATACAGATGTGTCAGAATCATTATAATTGATTGATATTGAATAATTACCTGCCTGTGGACTTGACATGGAATATGTGTATAAAATATTTATGTGCAGAGAAGCACTGAGATATTCGATGGATGACTGAGTTATAATTAAGTGGATTATGTGATATAATGATGATCAAGGATTTTATATGAAGAGAAGCTTAAGTGGATATTATTTAAAATGTTACGTGTGATCTGGAAGTTCAAGAGTACTGTTGATCAAGTTGCATTCGGCCGTTTCATTTTGAAGTATTGTGTCATTGTTTATTGACACCCCACCAACACCAGATCACAAAACCCCTACCCCCGTAACACTGGGATTAGTTGGAAGTCCTGAAAATATAAGGCAGCGATGTCAAAGTTCTTGTCTTGCAAAAGTGCTAGTTTCCTGATAGTGGTGGCCAAGCTAAGGTTGGCCGAGGGTCAGATTAAGGTAAAGGGTAACACCAGAGGGCCAGACCTATAAAATCCTTAAAAAATAACGTTCTGAGATTTAGTTTTACATATATAATGAACCACGTACAGAAAGCAGCGGCAAACTGCTGTACTGCACATCTCACAAATCAGCTCCAATTGCTTCTGTTGTGTTGATGAATGGGTCACATTGGAGTTCACATAACTGTAATTGTAGTTCTGCTGGCTGAGACTCCATTGTGCACTTGAATGGGTTGTTAAAAAGTTCCATTTGTGGACGAAACATCTCAAAATCTTGAAATCGACGATCAAACTCAGAAATCAGCTGTTCAATGTCATCTGTGTACCTCCTGAAGTTAACCCTCTCTTTCTCAGACAGCTGTTTACAACAAGGAAAATGAAACAAGTCATTCTTTTGCAAAGATAGGCTCAGTTTCTTTTTGAAGCCATCAACATAGCCCATCATTTGAAAAATTGTTTGCCTTTTTCCTTGTAACTGCAAATTCAGTACATTCAAATGTTGTGTTATATCTGTGAGAAATGCCAAGTGCTGAATGAAATGAATATCTTTGAGTTTATTTTGAAGATCAATTGAACATGGTAAGTTGTCTCGCAGGAAGTCAAATATTTCATCCTTCAGTTCACAAAATCTTATTAAACATTTTCCTCGACTAAGCCATCTCCCCTCAGCATGAGGCAGGAGATCACCGTAAACAGAATCCACTTCTTCTAAAAATGCAAGGAACTTCCTGTGAGTTAGAGAGCTGTGTCCTCCTCTGATAATTTTCGTTATTTTCACTACAGTAGCCATAGTGTCATTTAGGTTTATGGATTTTGCACAAAGGGCCTCTTGGTGAACTATGCAATGTAATGTAGGCACGTCAATTTTATTTTGCTTCAAAAGTCCAACAAAACCAGTATTTTTCCCAACCATAGCCTTGCAACCATCGGTACACACAGCAGACAATTTTTCAAACCCACCATATTCTTCCATGGCATTTTGAACTGCAGAAAATATGTCATCCCCTTTACTTGTACCATGCAAAGAGCAAACTTTCAGTAATTCTTCAGAAACAGTAAAGTCTTCCCGGATCACTTTAACAAAAATAAGAAGCTGGCTAGTGTCTGTGATATCTGTACTTTCATCAATTGCCAGTGAAAAGTATGGACAATTTTCAATTAAAGATTTCAAGTTCTGGGACAAATGCAAACTAATATCTTCTGTTCTCCTAGCTATGGTTTGTTTTGAAAGAGGTACATTTTAAAATTCTTTTACTACTTTTTCTTCATTGAACCCTTCTGCCATTTGAACTGCACACTTTTTCACAAACTCTCCATCAGTAAACGGCTTTTTTGCTTTTGCAAGCTCATAACTAATCACATAGGACGCCATTCCTGAATCTTATTTACATGACTAAATATACTCTTTTGCTGATTCAGATTTTTCTTGAGTTGTTCAATCACAGGCTTTCTCGACTCGCTGCTATGCTCGTCGCTGTTTTTCTGATGATTTGTGATGTAGTGACGTTTCAAGTTATATTCCTTCACTACGACTAACACTTGGGCGCAAACTAAGCACTGAGGTTTATTATTCTTATTGAGAATGAACAAATAATCGAACTCCCATTCTGGTTAAAATGCGCGATTTTCACTGTCCACTTTTCTATACTTAGAAAACATTTTTACAAATGCAAACTCTTGTACATGAAAACGTGCACAACAGCTACAAGCCCAGAAGTGTCACTGGCTGATTTATACTTAAGACACTTCACAAGACCAACTGTGCACCTCAACTCCTTCTTATAGAAATGTACCTACCATCCACCCCCACTCCCACGATCACTTTCCCATACCGATGCTAAAGACAAAGCAACATCATTGAATCTCAGAGACTTCCGACCGCAGAAAAGATCTGTCATTGCTTTCAGTTTCTCATTATCAAAGTAAGTACCGACACTGTCTTCGCCTGTCCATGTGCACGATCAGAGATTTGGCGTTCTCTTTTCCGTTTTGTCGGCACTATCTAGTAGAGCTCAATTGGTATGATAGAAAGAGAGAGAGAGAGAGAGAGTTGGTGGTGTTGTGGGAGGTGGGGAGATGTTAATCGTACATTTTGGGTCTTTTTGGTTTTGTATTTGGTGCCTTTGCGTGCTATTTTGTAATTTTTCTTTTTAGCACAGTGGTCGGAGTATACAGTAATTTTCAATCAACAATAAGAGGCCGGCCAAAACAGGTTGGTGGGCCGGTCAAAACTGGTTGGCGGGCCGGATCTGGCCCGCGGGCCGTAGTTTGGCCACCTCTGGTGTAGACAGAGAATCACTTTGGAAATTGATGAGGCATTATGGAGTTCCCATGAAAATCATTAACTTAATAAAAAAAAACTTATGAAGACGTACATGCAGAGTTCTTCTTGAAAGACAGCTAATAGTACCATTTGGGATAAGAATGGGAGTGCGACAGGGAGGCTCTTGTCTCAATTTCTTTCTGACTAGCAATAGATTGGGTTATGAATACATCGACATCACACAACAGAAATGCAATACAGTGGAATCTGACTAACCAGCTTGATGATCCAGATTTTGCAGATGACTTGGCTCTTTTGTCCCATAACCATAATCAGATGCAAGACAAAATGAAAATACTTGATGAGAGGTCACAACAAATGGTTCTGAAAATACACTAGGAAAAAACAAAGATTATGAAAATAAAAGCAAGAAATGATAGCAGGGTCAAACTTGAAGAAACACCATTACAAGATGTCGAATCTTATACATATCTTGGCAGCAATATAGACAAAGTTGGAGGGACAAACAATGACATCAAAATAAGAATACAAAGAGCGAGAGGATGTTTCATTCCATTGGGAAACATATGGAGATCAAGAGAAATGAAGTCCAACACAAAAATAACAATCTTCAACTCAAATGTCAAGTCAGTCCTATTGTATGGCTCTGAAACATGGAGAACAACAAAATAGTTACAGACATTCATAAATGGGTGTTAGCATAGAATAGAAGGATTGAAATGGTATGTCAAAGTCACCAATGTGGAACTGATGACAAGAACCAGACAAGTGCCAGTGGAACAAGAGATGAGAAGAAGACGCTGGAGATGGATAGGGGACACACTGAGGAAGCCTTTTGATAGCATTACAAGGCAGTCCTTGTTATGGAACCCCCAGGCAGAGGCAGACCAAAAAAAAAAACACATGGAGAAGAGAACTGGAGACAGAAGTGAAAATGATGAGGCAGTCATGGAAACAGCTGATGGCATGTGACAGGAGGACTTGGCATGTGTTTGTTGAAGGCCTATGCTCCTTGGGTATTAATTGGTTGAATGTTAAAATTCTTGTCTAGCCACAAGTGCTAGTTTCCTATCCAGCACATTAATTTTGGCTTGATTAATTGTTATCTTTTGCATCTTCAAAATGTCCGCTACACCTTTGATCCATCGATTACTGTACCTTCTGTTACGGGCTTTATTTTCTATGTGTGGGCATATTACTCTTGCTTTGACTTTCTCCTCTGACTGGACTGTCGTTTTACTGCATTACAACTAGTATATTGCCGTAACTGTGGGTTTCTGCAGTAATATTGGATTCCGGATATTCAAGCATATTATTTCTCATTATATTTTTGCCCATTAGCCTGTCGTCTACGTTTCTTGATATCTCTTTGGTGTGTGTGTGTGTAATCAACCCAACATGGTCGATCAGAACTCTTGAACGAAGAACAGAAGTGCTTAAGTATGCAGCACAAACTTCTGTAACTCACAAGCAATCGACAGGAATGCCTGAATGACGACTTTTGCATTTATTATACATGCATACAGCATCGTATGATAATTGACGACGAAAACATAAGGTTCATATATCACGTAGGCAGTAGCGAACACACTGTACATTAGCCTCAACTGTTTGACCTCTACACGGTCAAGTTAACCGTTACTTTAGCACATTAACTCTTCAGAGTTGTAATATCTAGCACTGTTAGCTTCTTTAGAATAATTACGCAGTGAATGTATTTCAATAGGTTACCATACCTTTAGCTTCTTTCTTAGGAGCTTATTATTTATTAAATCTCTGGCTAGTTTCTCATATTTAATTTGGCTGCTCACACCATCATAGTCTGCCATAATTGAACCTGTTAACCTTAATCTACACATACCGTATTATATTAAATTAGTCTATGCGTTATCCACTGATTAAACGCAGACCATATATTCTGGACTCGAACGTTTACCATTTACCATTGGCTATTCAAGCCTACACTTATATCTTTTAGTGGGCTAACCACACATAATCTAGAAACACTGCTTTATGCCCTAAGGCCACATGTCGACTGCGTAACCAAGTCTAACACGTCAGCAAGTAACATACGCATCGCTTTATGAGTCTGACTAGAGGCAATGCTGCATAGTTCGACCATGTCAAATAAAACCAAACGAAGATGCTGGTAAAACACTGTACAGAGTTGGATAAAGTCCAAAACCAAGCTCTAAGGTTCATATGTGGGGAAATGAGAACAACAGCTGCCTGTGAAATTGATGCAAACATTGGACCTATGGCATAAACGTGCTGTTCTGGAAGCCACTGAACGCTATAAATGAATGAGGAAAAAAAAAAAATGTTATTTATGATTTTTTATAATTTATCAGATTGTTCAAAATTGATAGATTAATCTTCTTTCTTAATCGGAACCTCTTTTACCCCATAAACAGAGTGTAGAGGTGACCCAAAGAGCACAAGGCTCACAGGTAAAACATGGAATAAAAGTGTTTGACAAACAGGTGATTAGCTCATTGTGCCCGAACTTGCCCTCAAGATTAGATTAATCTTCAATTAAAGAAATTTGATTAATTGATTAAGATTTTTTTAAAATCAATCCAAGCCCTAATTTGAACCCTTTCAATTGTTTAGCTTGCATGGTAAATGTTGATTCCTCCTCCTCCCCCCCCCCCCCCCCCCCCCTTTTTTGTGGGTGATGTATTGTTCTGGTATTTCTATTTTATCTGCCCCGTATTTAGTTCCCAGGGGTCTCCGAGGGGGAGGCAGATAAAGAACTTGGTCATACTGCTTCATCTGGCATGTCGTAAGGGGCATCTAATATAAGGTTGTGAATGAGGCTGGCAACCTCATGTTGTAAAACATATTACTACAGAAACAACTGCTGCTAAAGCTTTGGTACATGCTACCTACAGGGGGGGGGGGGAGAAACTGTGTTGGTAACTCTATGCTAAGTGAGGAGCGAATAGGAAGAATGATGATGTTGAGTGTCTTTATGTTGATCTTCATATTGTTCCTGAGACGAGTGTTGTTGAGAATCTTTAGATGTGTTTGTCAATCAATACCCTTTAGCTCCCCAAGGAGCATAGGTCTTCAACAAACACATGCTAAGAACTCCTGTAACGTGCCATCCGCTCAAGGTCTTTCCATGTTTTCCTCATCATTTTCACCTCTGTGTCCAGTTTCTCTTCTACATGTGTTTTTTCTGTCTACCTCTGCCTCTCTTTCCCTGGAGTTTCCAGAACAAAGACTTCCGTGTAATGCTATCACCAGCATGTGTTTATAGATATGATTATTGTTGATATGACTATGCACAGGTCATTGATAAAGAATAGTTCAGTCAGATTATGTGGCTGTGGGGGGGCTTACTCTCTTCATGATTTCCTTGTCTTGCAAGCGTTGACATTGAACATTTTCCATCAAACAGATGGCAGCTCATGCCCTGCACTTGGAGACCAAGCAGTGGTCTAGTAAGGACAACGAAATTATTTCTGCAGCCAAAAAGATGGCTCACTTGATGGCTAAACTTAGCCAGCTTGTCAGGTGAGAATGTTTTTGGGCTTGGATTTAAGAGTGATGTTGACCGTATGTTGCCCCAAGTAGTTCTGGGGGGGGGGGGGGGGGGGGGGGGTGGGTCTCGTGAGACAGAAAAAGAACACAACTACTACTCCCTCAAGACATTTCGTACAAGGTGACATAATATAATGGTGTGCATGGGGCTGGCAACTTCATCATGGAAAACAAATACCTACAGACCCCACAACTACAAGGGCAAGGGAATGCTTTCTGCAGGCTTCCTGCCAGGGGTGCCAGCTGTAGTGGTGGCTCCGTGCTCCATAAGGAGCAAAAGGGAAAATGGCTATGATCATTGATCTTATGTTGTATATACAATCTGGAATCCAAACCTCTGAACACATTCTCTAAAACTGCCCAGCCCACAAACCTGCAACGCCAGACCTGGTCAGAGGAAGCAGAGCTGAAACAAATGTTATATGGCCACCGCATAGACCTAGACACAAACTGTGGACTTTGTCCTGTGACAGGCCTGCAGATTTAGTATGACTAACAAACTGAACGCTGAAGAAGATTTACAATCGCAGCTATTGTGATATTCAGATGAAGTATTCATTGGGCAGACAGGGCTCGTGATCCTTGGTTGGTAGCTTATCTAAGAGAAGGAACTCTGAATTCAAACCACCGCTGCCATGCGGGAATATCCATTTATGGAATTGGCTTCAGGATTAAACCCTGAGGATAAATCCAGGGTCGGAATCCCTAAGGCAGTCTAATGTCGATTCAACATTATTCTGGCAACTCCTGCGACTTGGCTGGTACCAAACTGTATCGGCTACTGCCGTTCCTTTGGATCTACCAGCTGTGTGGAGAGGGGGAACATGCTGCATGGGCAACAGCTTGATCTCCATATAACTGTGCCCAAGCTCGCGCCCTGGAGAGGACACTCCAGCTTCACCCTATAGGTGTCGGCAAAACACGGGAAGTAGCAGTTACCGGTTATAAGCATTTTGCCCAATTAGCGTAGGGCATGGCGCCAGGGGCTACTTCCGACAGTGGGAGAGGTTCTAGGATCTCACTGGACAGCTACCGCCCGCTTCAAGCTGGGCAGCCCCCAGTCAATATGGTGTTGTCCCGCCACTGTCTGCTTTCCCCATTGGGTGCATGGGGATTAGGGTCAAACCCGAACTGTGGACAGAAAAGTTTGCACCAAGCAATTATCGTAATAATAGAAATAAGCAAACTCTCAGATTGGGATGCTGGCAGTCTGGACTATGTTGACTGGACTATCCGAAAACCTACAGGACATAAACGATGTAAGGAAGACAGCCATAATTAATGATGAGCTTAAACGACTTCAGGTAGATATAGCTGCACTTCAGGAAACGCACCTGGCGGGCTCTGGAACGGTGAGCGAGAAGGACTACACATTTTATTGGCAAGGGAAAGATCTTAATAAAACTAGAGAACACGGAGTAGGTTTTGTGGTCAAAAAATCGCTAACTAAAATGGTTGAACCAGGTGAGAATGGACCAGAACGCCTGTTAACGCTACGCCTGCAAACTAGCACAGGTCCCATCACCCTTGTCAGTGTGTATGCTCCTACTCTGTACTCTGCCTCAGAAGCTCAAGATGAGTTCTACGAGAATCTAGCAGCAGTCATCAAAAGCATACCTAGGCAAGAACAGCTTGTTCTCCTTGGTGACTTTAACGCTAGAGTGGGTGCCAAAAATGTTTCATGGCCTTCATGTCTGGGCAGGTTTGGTATTGGCAAGATGAATGAAAATGGACAACGGCTCTTAGAGTTGTGTGTCCACCATGACCTCTGCGTGACCAACACCTAATTTCAGACAAAACCCCAGCATAAGGTGTCATGGAGACACCCACGATCTAAGCACTGGCACCAACTTGACCTGATTCTCGTCAGAAGGCCACTCCTCAGATTTGTGCTCTCCACGCGCTCGTACCATAGTGCAGACTGTGACACAGATCACTCCTTGGTTTGCTGCAAAATCAGAGCACAACCAAGAAAACTCTATCGTGTCAGACATGAAGGGAAACCACGCATTGATACCAGCAAGATATCAGACCCTGTCATGATCGCTCAATTTACTGCAACCTTCAAGAAAGTGCTCAGTAGCCCTCAGCATGGTGATACTATTACAGAGAACTGGGAGCATCTACGGAACACCATTCAAAGTACTGCACTTGCCACCTTTGGTAAGAAAACGGCAAAGTCAAATGACTGGTTTGATGCTTCATCAGATGTGATGGCACCTGTCATTGAAGCTAAGCGCAGTGCTATGAATGAATACAAACGTTCACCGAGTGCCAGAACCCTACAGATCCTGAAGGCTACGAGAAGCAAAGTTCAACAAACTGCTCGATGCTGTGCAAATGACTATTGGCTCCAGCTCAGTGAAAGCATCCAGATCGCAGCGCAAACAGGCAACATTAGACAAATGTATGACGGTATAAAGAAAGCACTTGGCCCCCAAAATAGTAAGACGGCACCGCTAAAAACCATCAGCGAAGAGAAGCTAACCGATAAGGGTAAGCAGATGGAGAGGTGGGTCGAGCACTACTCTGAGCTTTACGCTAGAGAAAATAACGTTACGCCTGCAGCCCTTGATGCTGTCAAATGTCTGCCAACTATGGAGGAGCTGGATGCCGAACCAACATTAGAGGAACTCAGCAAGGCCATTGATAGCTTGGCCTCTGGCAAAGCACCAGGCAGTGATGGGATTCCTCCTGATTTAATCAAATGCTGTAAGAGCACGCTATTACATCCCCAGCATAGGATGCTGTGCCAGTGCTGGGAAGAGACAACTATTCCTCAAGACATGCGAGATGCCAAGATTGTAACACTGTATAAAAATAAAGGAGACAGAAGTGATTGCAATAACTACAGAGGCATCTCTCTTCTTAGTATTGTTGGTAAGGTTTTTGCCAAAGTCATCTTAATGCGACTACACAAGTTAGCTAAGTGCATATAGCCAGAGTCACAGTGTGGATTCTGAGCTGGCAGATCAACAACAGACATGATCTTCTCTCTCCGCCAGCTTCAGGAAAAATCAAGAGAGCAGAAAAGGCCTTTATATATCGCCTTTAAAGACCTCACAAAAGCATTTGACCTGGTTAGTAGGGATGGACTCTTCAAAATCCTCCTGAAAATAGGCTGCCCTTCTAAAATGCTGGAAATGATAAAGTCATTCCATGACGACATGAAGAGAACAGTCCAATATGCTGGAAGCACGTCACAGCCCTTTGACATACAAAGTGGCGTTAAACAAGGCTGTGTTCTAGCTCCGACACTCTTTGGGATCTTCTTTGCCTTACTCTTGAAACATGAATTCAGAGATGCAACTGAAGGAATATGCCTTCACACTAGGTCAGATGGCCGTCTGTTTAATCTTTCAAGGCTGAAGGCAAAAATAAACATCAGAAGGGTCACTATAAGAGACTTGTTGTTCACTGATGATGCTGCAGTCGTCACTCAAAGCCAACAGGAGCTTCAGAGCTTGATGAATCGCTTCACTAAAGCATGCAAGGACTTTGGCCTCACAATAAGTCTAAAGAAAACAAATGTGCTGAGTCAGGATGTGGGTGTTGCACCAGTTATCACTATCGATAACTATGAATTGGCAGTGGTGCACCACTTCACATACCTAGGGTCTACCATCAATGACAAACTCTCACTGGATACAGAAATCGACAGCCGCATTGGCAAAGCTGCAGCTACCTTTGCCCGCCTCACATCACATGTTTGGGGAAACTCCAAACTCACAACGAAGACCAAAGCTGCGGTATATAATGCCTGCATCACCAGCACACTCCTATATGGCAGCGAGACCTGGACGACCTATGCTAAGCAAGAAAGAACGCTCAATACCTTCCATTTACGGTGTCTACGCCACATCCTCGGCATCTCATGGAAAGATAAAGTGACAAATGTCGAGGTGTTGTCACGTGCTGGCCTTCAAAGTATGTATACACTGCTTAGACAGTGCAGACTTTGCTGGCTTGGCCATGTTCGCCGCATGGAAGATGGTCGCATCCCAAAAGATATCTTCTACGGACAATTAGCAGATGGCAAGAGAACAGTTGGGCGACCACAGCTGAGGTTCAAGGATGTGTGCAAGAGAGATATGAGGGCACTGGACATGGATCCAGCAACATGGGAGGATGAAGCTGCCGATCGCACTAAGTGGCGATGCTATTTACGGCACCACCTCAGATTGGACGAAAAGAGGCTCACACAACAAGCAGAGGAGAGGAGAAAACGTTGAAAGGAGCACCAGGAAAATAAGCAGCTGAGGGCTGTCACCTCAGGGGCGCATTCCCATAGTCAGTTATGACTGAAGGGGCTATTATTATTATTATTCATCGAAGGAATCATAGAGTGTACATATAAGAAGTAGAAATATTACAGACAACAACAAAGATCCACGACTTATTGACTGTCTGATAGGGCTGTCATTAATAATAATGTTTTAAATTGAGGAAGACGCAGGAAAGCACAAACTAATGGCTAGCAGACCAAAGATACAAACAAAACTGTGTGTTCAAAAAAAAAAAAAAAAAAAAAAAAACACACATTGGGCAACATTTGAAAGTTTCCACTGGATAATATTGAACTTTAAAGCATAAGATAAAGGTACTCCCTTAGTAGATACTGCCATGGAGGAATGAAGTGTTATGGACTTCACTATACTAGGTTCAGCTTTATGAGGTGGTGGTGATCATTTCTTTTCCTTGCTAGCTCAGCCTTCCGTGACTCAAGAGTAGATTAGGTACCCATTTAAGGCTAGGTAGACTGGAGCGTGACGCTTCCAGGTTTTGAACCTGGAACTCAGAAACTTTGCTGCAAGAGGCAATCAGTCTATCCACTGTGCCAAAATCGGACACTTGTTGACGTTGAAAGCCAGCAGGGAAAGATAGAGGACGTAACATGAAGATGACATTAGGAGCGTGTCATTCAAAAAAAAGGGAAAGTCACCTGAAAGTGGATGCAAGGACATGTTGGGATAGACTTCCCAGTAAGTGTCATTATCGTCATTGTCATCATCATCGTCATCATCATCATCAGTACCTTTCAACTTCCCATAAAACCAGGTCTTCAATCCAAAACATGCCAAATCTCTTCTACCTAGTGCCATCCATTCAAGGTCTTTCCATATTTTCTTTATCCAATTTCATGTCTATCTCCAGTTCTCTTCTCCTTGTTTTTTGTGTTGTCTCTCTCCATTTCTCTTACCCTGGGGGTTCCAGAGCAGGGACTGCCTTGTAATGCTGTCACGTATGATTATGTGAGTATCCAAATTGTTGAGGATTGTTGCATGGTTTGCGAGCATTTTGGTATTAACTTGATTCGGATGGTCGCACCCTGCAACACCTCCACTAAATAGAATAATAAGGTTCGCGTGAAACGTTGTATGACGCGTTAGACCTAGTAACGGGAGAGTCTTTGTGTAGCCTTCGGGCATATAACAGTGTTTTCGGATTGTGTGGTAGAACCACTAAGGATTATGTATAACCGTCAATATAGTGCTTTCAAAGCTTATGAAATAATAATGTGTTTAAGGACCAGTGAGTCCAAAATCATGTAAGGCGGTAGTATTTAAACCCAATAATTCTTATACGCGATATTTGTGAAATACGAACGCGGAGATAATGTATAACGGCTGTTAGAGCCTGGCTAGTAATGCCAAACTGAGTTGATTATATAGACAGAGTTTTGATGTATATATTAGGCAGTGACCCTAATGGAACTGTTAGCAGAAATATTAATACTGCGTAACTATAATAATTATGCCACGCATTTGGCTAAAAGATAATGGACGTTAATTAAGACGGTAAAATAACAGACGTGCAATGTCTGATAAACTGTATACTCTGAACTGTGATGTATCAAGTTTCCTCTAATGTGAACTATATTATTGTCGATAATTCATGATGAAAAGATGGATAATTATTAAACTATTGTAAGTCGTCCAAACGAGACTTATTCAATGAAGGCGTTCGAAAGTTCCAGTTCTGACTGTTGTATGAATATTGAATGTTGACCTTGAAACGTATTAGTTAGAAGAATACATACTCTGTCAAACCAGTAAGAGATGGAATGAAATAATACAACACTGACAGATAAATACATAAGAAGTTTATTGAATGAACATTTATATTCAAACATCTAAGAAAATTATAAAACGAATCCAGTGTTGCGGCATAAAACGATACTTGTGAAAGACAGAACAGATGAATAAACATTGCATGAAACGAAATACAATATTAGCCCACTCAAGCAAAGAAAAGTCCGCAACACAAATAATACTTCAAAAGTATGTATATATTTTGTTTACATTTTTCATTTAGAAAAAAAAATAGATGTAATAACTTTTTTTTATTCACCCTCGCTTACTAAAATGTTTACAGAGCCAACATTTGTGGTCCACTTGCCCACGCCTTATGCCTGTGAGTAAATTTTACTTTTTAAAAAAAAAATTAATTTACAGATTGAAAACAAAAATCCAGTTTCTCTTTTATTTTTCTGCAGAGGTGAAGTAGGGACAAAGAAGGATCTTATATCCACAGCCAAGACCATTTCTGAAGCTTCAGAGGAAGTTACAAGGCTTGCCAAAAAGCTAGCTGCTGAGTGTACAGACAAAAAGATGAGAATGGTAAGGCTTGTTGATGTTACCTAAGTTTAAAATCAGTGATACTGATTTTGCATAAGTGTGATGGCAATAGCAGTTAGAATGTTAGGATGATAGAAATGAAGGTAACAGCAGTTTGAATGGGAGGAATATGATTCATAGTAATGAAAGCAGTAGCAGTTTGACTGGGATGAATAGGATTCATAGTGCTGGGATGAATAAGATTCAATGAATACAATAGCAGTTTCAGGAATAAGATATATAGCAATGAATACAATAGCAGTTTTATTGGGAGGAATGAGATACATAGCAATAGATGCAATAGTTTACTTGAGAACAATGAGATTCATAGCAATGGATGCAATAGTTTACTTGGGAGCAGTGAGATTCATAGCAATGGATGCAATAGTTTACTTGGGAGCAGTGAGATTCATAGCAATGGATGCAATAGTTTACTTGGGAGCAGTGAGATTCATAGCAATGGATGCAATAGTTTACCTTGGAGGAATGAGATTCATAGCAATGGATGCAATAGTTTAATTGGGAGGAATGAGATTTATATCAATGAGGCAATTGTTTTGATTGGGAGGAATGAGATTTATAGCAATGAAGGCAGTAGTTTAATTGGGAACATTGATATTCATAGCAATGAAGGCAATAGTTTAATTTGGAACATGGAGATTCATAGCAATGAGGATGATAGTAATGAAGACAATAGCAGTTTGACTGGGAGGAATGAGGGTGATAGCTAGAAAGATGTTTTAATGTTAGAGAAAGAAAGACAGTAAAGAAATAACAAACATAGGATTCAGTGGTGGATGTAATCTGATGTTGTTAACTATTTATAGCCTGCATGTTCAGTTTTTAAAAAAAAGAAGGGAAATATCTATATTTAACTATGTGTCCTTCATTCCAAGAACTTGCTGAATGTGTGTGAGAGAATCCCCACCATAAGCACCCAGCTGAAGATTCTATCCACAGTAAAGGCAACCATGCTTGGTGCACAAGGTAATTGTTTTGTGTCTTATGTGCCAGTTTTGCAGACATCTTATTTCACAGATTTAAATTATCGGTTAATTATATGCTTTGCTCCATTTAGTTCCCGGGGGGAGGTCCGTTATGAGACAAAGAAAGAATAGAACTACTGCAACCTTAGGCACGTGGTACAGGGTGACCAAATTGAGGTTGTGCATGTGACCATGGCAACCTCATCATGTCAAACATATTGCTACATAAACCACTGGTACAAGAGCATGTGAATGTTTTGGTACAGGCTTCTAGCAAGGGGACCAACTACAGTGGGGACTGTATGCTCCATGAGGAGCAAAGAAGGAGATTGATAATGGGATGTTGCTGTGCTGTTTCTGTTATAACTAGGATATCCAAGAAGTGGTTAGCTTATTCAGACTATCATCAAGAGGTTATAATAATAACCCCTTCAGTCGTAAGTGATTATGGGTATGCGCCCCTGTGGTGACAGCGTACAGCTGCTTATTTTCCTGGTGTTCCTTTTGACGTTTTCTCCTCTCTTCTGCTTGCCATGAGAGCTTCTTTGTGCCTAGTATGAGGCGGTGCCGTAGAGAGCATCGCCACTTGGTGCAATTGGCAACTTCATCCTCTCAGGTTGCTGGATTTATGTCCAGTGCCCTCATGTCTCTCTTGTACACATCTTTGAACCTCAGCTGCGGTCGCCCAACTGCTCTTTTGCCATCTGCCAGTTGTCCGTGGAAGATATCTTTCAGGATGTGACCATTTTCCATGCGGCAGGCATGGCCAAGCCAGCATAGTCTGCGCTATCTAAGCAGTGTATACATGCTTTGAAGGCCAGCATGTGACAAGAGGTTATCTGATTTTGTATTGGTCAGTGAAGGTTCTGGAATATCTTCCCCTCCCCCTGTTTTGGTGATATAATTGAAGGGAGTGTCCAATTGGCTAAGCGGTTAGAGCGCTTTTCTCTTATGGCACAGTTACAGACTTCTGGGATCAAAACCTGGTAGCATCACGCTTCAGATTACCCAGCTGTAAAAGGCAGTGCAGAAAAGAACAGGTTAACCCACCTCATAAAGCTAGACCTAGTAATGTGAAGTCTCTTATACTTCACTCCCTTATAACAGTTTCTGCTACTGGACTGTATTTATCTTTATGATTGACAGCTCAGAAATGGAATTAAGTGGACTCTGACTAAACAGACTGATTATATACATTTCTGACTAAACTGACTGATTATCTAGATTTTGTCTACAATCTGACCCTTCTGTCCCATAACCATTATCAGATGCATGACAAAGTGAGAATATTCGATATAATTCGCATCAGGTGGATATGAAAATGCAGAGGGAAAAGACAAAGATAATGAGAATAAATGCAGGAAATGATAACAAGGTTGCACTTGAAGAGATACCACTACAAGATGTCGAATCATTCATATATCTTGGTAGTAATATAGACAGAGTTGGAGGGGCAGACAATGATATCAAAATAAGAACACAAAAGGCAAGAGAAGATTTCACTGCATTGGGAAATGTATGGAAATAAAAAAGTAATCAAGTCCAACACAAAAATCAGAATCTTCAATTGAAATATCAAGTCAGTCTTTCTGTATGGCTGTGAAACATGGAGAACAACAGAAACAACAACCAAGAAGTTACAGACTTTCATCAATGGGCGCTTGCATAGAACAGAGGGATGGATAATGGCATGACAAGATCACCAACTGATGACAAAAACCAGAGAACCATTGGAACAAGAAATGAGAAGAAGATGCTTGGACTGGATAGGACACAAATAGAGGAAACCTGTTGATAGCATTACAAGGCCGTCCTTATTCTAGAGTCCCCAGGGTAAGAGCGGTACAAAGAGAACAAGAAACAGGGTAAGAGTGGTACAAAGAGAACAAGAAACAGGGTAAGAGTGGTACAAAGAGAACAAGAAACAGGGTAAGAGTGGTACAAAGAGAACAAGAAACAGGGTAAGAGCGGTACAAATAGAACAAGAACCACATGGAGAAGACATTGAATAATGTTTAGTTGATGGCACAGGACAAGAAGATTTGTCATAAGTTTGTCGAAGGCCTCAAGTTTCAAGGTGAAAGAAGAAACGAAACATATAATGGAAGTGTCACATTTGTGGAATTACAAGAACAGAAGTGCCTGGTTGATAGCCAACATTTTGTTTTCAATGAGAAATCAGTTTCTTGAAGGCCTATGCACCTTGGAAAAGCTGATTGATATTCTGCTTTGCTGTTTCTAAGGTAACAGGATCTCCAAGAAGTGGTTAACTTATTCAGACTACTTTGAAAATGTTATCTGATTTTTAAGTGGTCAGTGAAGGTTCTGGAATATCTTCTCCTATCTCTAGTGTATGTTTCTGTGTATGTGTACATTATTGAATGTAATGTTCATATGAAATACTTATTATAGGCGTCCCCCGCTTATTCGACAGGTTAGGGACCAGAGCACTGTCGAACACCGGAAATCGTTGAAATACGGAACCCAGTCTTTTTTTAGCTTACAAATGCATTTTGGCTGCCGAGAAACGTAAATAACGCACTCTATATCACCTGCGAATGCGTGCAAAAACTAAATAACACATTATATATATACAAAAGTACAGTAAAATGAACAAAAGTTTACCTTTAAATATACAAAAGTACTGTACAGTAAAATGAACAAAAGCTTACTTTTAAATATTTTGATTCTTGCATACATGGATGATGAATATATATTTGAATGATGGTGATTTATTGAAGAAAGTCGCAAGGAGATAGTTGAGCCTCATCATCAGAAACTTCAAACGATCTCATTCTTTTTGCAGAAGGGAACTTTGATGGAGATCTTACAGGGGTTGATGTTGCTACTGATGTTGACAGCTCTGAATCTGAAGGGTTAGCCTATATCAGTCATGGACATGCTTTTCTCACTAAGTTTGATTAGTTTTAGCTTTTCTTGCAAATTGAAAATCTTATTGGTTCTTCTAGCTTTATCACTACACTTAGGTGCCAGTATGAATATTATAAGCACAAATATAAGTATGAATACTGTATTACTTACTTACTTAGTCGTTCCCCTTCTACCGTGAGGTGTAGAGGTTTGGAAGAGAGAGCGCCAGACTATCCTATCGGCAGTCTTCCTCCTGGCCTGGTTCCATTCTAGTCCTCGGTCCTTCAAAGATTGTCTAATGTTGTCCTCCCAGCGGACTCTGGGTCGTCCTGGGGGGTCTGGATCCTTGGCTCTTTGTTTCCCATGCTTGTCGTGGTAGCCGATCTTCTCCCATTCTAAAGACATGGCCAAACCATCTTAGTTGGGACTGTTCTACTTGGGTCTGCAGGGGGTGGGATTTAAGGCCTTGACGTATCGTCTGGTTGCGTACCATGTCTCTTCTTGTTACTTCAACCACCTTCCTCAGATACCTCATTTCTGAGGTTTGGATCTGGCTTTTGTGGGTTGTAGTCATTGCCCATGACTCGCATCCATATGTCAAGACTGGGACATAGGTGGAGCGGTATACAGCCATCTTCGTTTTCTTACCAACCTCTCTCTTGCTGAGGAATCCTCGATTTATGGCCTGAAAAAGTCTCCCAGCTGCTGCTTTTCGAGTGGCCAACTCTTCTTTGATGCCTCCCTTTCGGTCAATAATAGCTCTGAGGTATTTAAAGTGGTCTACCTGCTCCAGGATCTGTTCTCCCAGCTTAATCTGATGTCTTCTTTCTTCTCGTGATATCACCATGGATTTTGTTTTAGAGCTGCTTATGACCATCCATCTCTTCTCCAGCTCTTCCTTCCAGACTTGCAGGTTGAATTGGAGATGTGCCTCTGATTTAGCAATCAGGGCAACATCATCAGCAAATGCCAGCTCCGAAATACAGACCTGTCTCATCTTCCAGTACCCCACTGAATACTTTCTTGTTCTCTTCTTACATGCCTTAATGACATCATCCATGAGGAGTATGAAAAGGTAAGGTGACAGGATATCACCTTGTCTTACACCAGTGGTGGTCCTGAACTCTTCTGACTTATGGTTTGCTGTCCTCACATAATTTCTGCAAGACTTGTAGAAGCTCTGTATAGCAGGAATCAGAGGTGCTGGAATGTTCTTCCTTGCCAAACAATCCCAAAGTTTGCTCCAGGGGACCCTGTCAAACGCCTTTTCCAGATCTATGAAACAAAGATGGATCTCACTCTTATACTCAAGGGCCTTTTCACTCAGCTGTCTGAGTGTGAAGATTAGGTCTTGAGTACTTCGGTTCGCTCGGAATCCGCACTGGACCTCATCCAATTGTGGCTCAGCTAGGCGTCGGAGTCTCTGCTCTAGGATTCTAGAGTAGATTTTACCAGGGACACTGAGAAGGGATATGCCTCTATGGTTTCCACACTGTCGATTGTCACCCTTTTTAAAAATTGGTGTTATGATGGCAATCTTCCAATCCTTTGGTATGGTCTTGTTGTACCACGCTGCCTGTAGAACCCTTAAGAGTAATAGGTCGCCTGATGCTCCCATGTACGTAACCATTTCTGGTGTTATACCGTCATGCCCTGCTGCTTTGCCCATCTTGATTTTCTCCAGTGCTGCCTTCAGTTCTTCCATCTTTATGTCATCTTCACCATCATTGGTTTTCTCTTCTGTGCTAGTGGTTATCATTTCTGATGCTTCACCATGCTCACCATCCAGGAGTTCTGAGAAATATTCTTTCCATCTTTCCATTACTTCCTTCAGGGCAGTAAGCAATTTGCCTTGCTTGTCCTTTATAAATTTGAGAGGGCATTGTTTTTCCTTTCTCATGTTCTTTAGGGTCTTATAGAACAATTTCTGGTTTTCTTGTGCATCTTTTTCTAGCTTTTCTCCAAATTCTTCCCGGGACTTCTGTTTTGCTGCTAGCACTTTGTTCTTTGCTTCTGTTCTGAGTGTCACATATTCTCTATATTTTTCCATCTGTCCTGTTGTGTCTTTAGCTCCTAAGTATTGTTTCCATGCCATTTTCTTCTCTCTTATTTTCTCTTTGACTTCCTCTGTCCACCAAGGTGTCCTCTTTCTCTTGTTCCCAAGTCGGACTTCACCGCATGCTTCTGCTGCAGCTGTCTTTATGATATCCTTGAATTTATTCCAGAGGGTTTCCAAGTCATCAGGTTGTTCTTCTGTGTTGCTCACCGCTGCAGCAATAAGTCCCTGATATCTGGTCTTAATTTCTGGCTCTTTCAGCTTGTAGGTCCTAATGCTCATTTCTCCCGCTCGTTTACTTGGTTTCTTGCGTGATGTTGGGCAGTTCCTAGGCTGAGCAACTCTTTCAGTTGTTCTTTTGATTGTTAGCAGGTAGTGATCACTTCCAATCTCTGGCCCTCTCCAGACTCTAGCATCCCGGACATATTTGAATGAGCTTCTCCTAACAATGGCATAGTCGATCACTGACTTCTCATTCTTGGTTGGTTCACATCTAGTGTATGCATGTATGCGCTTATGGGGGAACTTTGTGTTTGTGATTATCAGATTCTGCTCACTGCAGAATCTAAGGAGTCGCTTTCCATTGTCATTGAGTTTATCTTCTCCATATCTTCCGATAACTCCACCCCATCTAGCATGGTCATTTCCAACTCTGGCATTAAAATCTCCGAGCATGATAACTTCATCTAGGCAGTCATCCACTGTCCTTTGAAGCAGCTCGAAGAATTCCTCCTTGACCTCTGCTCTCTCATCCTCATTTGGCCCATACATAATGACCAGGTTGACTATGGTTTCTCCTTCTTTTAGTTTTACAACCATAATGCGCTCCGAGACAAAGTTCCATCCCTTGATACTATCTTTCTGGTTTTTGGCCACAATGCAACCCACGCCCCCTTTAGCTCTTTCAGATGTGGGTACACCACTGTATAACAGCATGTTGCCATCGAGATCCATGACTCCTAGTCCCTTTTTCTTTGTTTCGGTAATAGCCAGGATTTCTAATTTTGCTTTCCTCATCTCTTCCACCAGCTCCTCTTCTTTCCCATTTATACTTCTTGTGTTCCAAGTTCCATAAGTCGTAGTCCGTAGTCCGTTCCAGTTCGTCGCCTTTAGAATCAGTCCGGTTTTCTCTCTTATATTGCTCGTAATCATAGTTTAAAGCAAACAGGTGATTGGCCTGTTGTGCCTTTGCATGGTGGAGGGGCTGCCTCCTTACGGCCTCCATGCAGGCCGCCCTCCTCCTTTTTCATCCGGGCTTGGGACCGGCATAGGCGGAGTTAATACTGTATTATAAGCACAAAAATAAATGACGCACTGCACACAATTTCTAAGAGATGCACCGCAAATGACTTCTATACACAGACTGAAGGAAAAGATGGCGCCGAGTCGATTGAGAGAAAAAGCAGCGCATGGTCGCAGAAGCACGTGGAAGGTCATGGAAATAGGTCGAAAGAGCGATCTATGCGTCAATTGTATGAGTTCTGGTTATAATTTAAAAGGGTCGAAAGAGCGAACCGTCAAAAAGCGGCCCGTCGAAAAGCGGGGGACGCCTGTACTGAAGTTATGAATGTTTTAATTTGAAAACACTTTGATTATTGAATTAGTGCTTGGGCTGAAACGTAAAAAGGCAATAATGTCTAATTTCTTTATCCGTATGAAATAGAGATTTTGCTTGTTTGTTTTGTTTCTCCCCCTTTGTTTGTCTGTCTGTTGGTATATGCATGTTTGTTTTGTTTGTTGGTATGGTTGATAGTGAGCCATAGTTTTTCTGTTACAGTTCACCTCCTGACATGTTTTCTAGGGCATGTGCATGGGGCGATATTGCCATTATCACATTTTGATGTATTGTGAATAAAGGATTTCTGTGTTAGCTTTGTGTTTGGATTACTATTGTCTCTTGTTAGCATCTGTGGCTGATAGATTTTTATGTAAAGCACTGTTGCAGATGACATTTTTGTATATTTTACACTATCCTAGATGCGACCACATATTTTTCTCCCCTCGCCTACTTCTGTATAATTGTTCTAATGAGCCTTGTTGAAACTCAGTAGTTGTTTGTTTGCTCATCTGTAGAAATAAAAATTATGAAGACTTGAATAAACCTTCAGCTGATGGCATGCAACAGAAAGATTTGGCATGTGGTTGTTGAAGGCCTATGTTCTTTGGGGAGCTAATGGGTATTGATTGATTGAAGATATACCATTTGATATGAAAGCGACCTATCTTTCATGAATATAAACATCTGAGAATTTGTATCTTTAACTAAAGGAAAAGTTTTTTTTGTGTTTCTCTAAACTAGATACACAGACAGTTTACTGGTTTTCTGAGGATATATCATATTTATAACTTGTTTCTGACTCTGTCTTTCCATCTCCTTATAATTTACAGTTTATTTCTTCACCACATACATTTCATGGACATTCAACTCTGTGACGTTCATTTGAGTTGAATACCATAATGACTGAGCATCTGATTGGCAGAGTGGTTAGACCGCTGGCCTCTCATGGCAAAGGTACCGGGTTTGAAACACGGTTTCGCCACACTCCATTCTACCCAGCTGTAAATGGGTATTTGACTCTGCTCTTGAATTATGGAAGGCAATTGCAGTGAGGAAGTGAAATGGTACCCCACCCCTCAAAGCTGGACCTAGTATAGTGAAGTCTCTAACACTTCATTCCCCTACAGCAGTATATGCTATGGCACTACCTTTACCTTGTTTTAAACTTTATTGACTGGCTGAAAACTCTTGTATTCAAATTCCAAACCAGAACTTACCCCAGCCCCAGATGGACGTGAAATTTGTGGTAATACTTTACAGAAAATTGAGTTTGCAGTCTGCACGTCATTAACTGTCATGGAATTTAATTGGCCTAACCAGTACTTCTTGTGGAAAGATTAAAATTAAAATATAGAAAGTTTTCAGTTAACCAGAATGGAGACATTGTATTAATAATTTTGTTGCAGTAACATAACAGTTTGTTATGAATGATGTTATTTATTCTTGTAGAATGTAGAGCACGCTATAATCACCTTTAAGAACATTATTGAAGGAGTATTACATTCCTGTAGTTCTTTCATTGTATTCCACATGTAGTGTTAGTCCCTCACCCTCACTAACTATGAACTATGTTTGGCTATATTTGACTTTTACCTCTGAAACATTCTAGAAGACCATTTGGTTTGAAAAAAAATTAAAAAAAAAAAAGGTTATTTGAAACATAATCATCTTATTAGTAGCCCATTATCATTCATTATGATTACCTTTGACCTCTTCACATCTCTTATCTTTCTAAGCAGTGATTATTATTTGCATTGTCAATTCCAAAGCAGCGTTTACATCCTGTGTAGCAGAAGTTTATCTTATCATCTTTTCTTCTAAACTTTTTCTTTACCTCCTCTGAAGTCCCTCTTGACCTAACCAATATTCTCTTTTGGACCTACCTTGTGTGAGCCACGCATTTCATTTCAGGTCTTTTCCACTTCTGTATACTCACTATTTATGATTCTTCTTCGTTTTTCATTAGACTTACTTAGTCATTCCTCTTCTACCATGGGGTGTAGAGGTTTGTCAGAGAGATTGCCACACTATCCTATCGGCTGTTTTCTTCCTGGCCTGGTTCCAATCAAGTCCTCGGTCCTTCATAGATTGTCTAATGTCGTCCTGACAGCGAACTTTGGGTTGTCCTGGAGGTCTGGATCTTTGGCTCTTGGTTTCCCATATTTGCCATGGTAGCTGATCTTCTCCCATTCTGCAGACATGGCCAAACCATCATAATTGGGACTGTTCCACTCGGGTCTGCGGGTGCTGGGTTTCTGATTTGTTTGGTTGGACCTGATTTCTTTTGATCTCCATATATTTCTCAATGCAATGAAAGCTCTAACCTTTTGTATTCTTATTTTCATATCATTGTCCCTCAAAATATCTTAACACCAAGTAGTGGACAATGCATTTAAATACCTTAGAATAAATTATGGAAGTCTTTTCTTTTTTAACTCTTTCTCTAACGAGCAGTTTTTAGTTGGATACAAATTTTTCTCCCCCTCCTCACAACTTTTTTTTAATTAAACAAGCAGTAAACATATATTTATGAGAAATTATCTTACAATATACCATGAAACCGTTGTAAAGTGGCTGAAAATTATTTTGAAATGAAGTAAGTCTTATGTGCAACAGGTAAATCTGTTTTATGAAGTGTAAAGTGCAGACATCAGAAATCAGACTACAACTGAACAGCCCATGGGAGAATAATGAACCATATGTGACACACCACGGGGTAGAAAGAGTTAAATGCATTTACTGTTTGCTCTGCTGGCACGTAGCATGATTTAAAAAGGACATAAACATTCGTAATATTACTAAAATATACTAAGATGTCTTTTATTAGTTCTCTGTAGCATGTTATATATCTCACCAAGTCATCTTTCTTTGTGATCCAACATTTTATTTAGCATAAGGTTACACTGAATTAGGAGCCGCATTAGCACAGTGGTTAGTGCACTGGCTTCCTAGCTCTGTGGTCCATGTTTCGATTCCCATTTGAGGTGGGATTTTTTAGACCGCAAACGGCTCCGGGGTCAACCCAGCCTCATGAATTGGGTACCAGAGAAACTCTGGGAAGAAGATGAAGGTGGCTGGCGTGATGCTGACCACATCACCCCTAGTGTGCCGATGATCAAGAAAACATGGGCCTAACACCATATTCCCAATATCCCTCAATGGGCGTGTAACAGGATCCTTATATTGAACACATTTTCCACACCTGTTTATGTTAATATTGTAATAATTAACTTGTGAATCAGTCCACCTTAGGTTATTGGCTATCTGAAGTTGTTAGCAGCTGTGGTTCAAAGCTCTTCTTTGTAAAGGTCGGTTTAGAATTTTCAGCCCATTTGACATCTGCTGAATCTCTAGCTTTCCCTGTGTACATGTTGGCTACATTTTTCAGGTTGTCTAATAGCACTGACTAACAAAAAAAAAATTTTTTTTTCTTTCTCTAACATTTCTATGTTTTTATGGTCAATTTTAATGCGCTGTTTTTAAATCTGCAAACCGTTTTTCTCTATCAGGTCGGGATCTCTAGAAATACACAATTGAAGTTTTTTAACAACGCATACAGTATTACAACATCATTTGTACAAGAAGTATAACAGTTATGTAGGCTTGAATTTCTTTGCAGTCGACTTTCGTCGGTGAATGGTATGTGGTACATCGCGATGAAGCATCCAACAATAATCGGCAAGCATGGTCACACTCCACCGTCCTTGATAACGTGACTCCATTACGGCGATATCTTGATGGAATCGTTCTCCATGTTCATCGCTGACTTCGCTAAGGTTGTCAGGGAAAAAGTCAAGATGCGAATCGAGCAAATAGATTTTGAGGGACATGTTACAGCCCATAATTCTGTATGCATCTATGCACTGCTTAACAATATACACATAGTCGACAGATTTGTGATTTCCCAGAAAGTTATCGACGATCGATTTGAATGCCATCCATGCGCGAAGTTCACTACCATGTAACAAGTTCTTGAATTGTTTGTCTGCAATAACTTTCCTAATCTGAGGTCCTACAAAGATACCTTCCTTTATCTTTGCATCGGAAATCTTTGCATCGCTAATTTGCGGAAACTTTTCTCGAAGATAAGTGAAAGCTTTGCTCGTTTTATCTAACGCTTTTACGAAATTCTTCATGAGCCCCAACTTTATATGTAACGGTGGTAAAATGATGCTGTCTTTGTTAACTAATGGCTCGTGTATTACATTTTTATGCCCGAGCTTCATACGATCCCTGATAGGCCACACCTTTCTTGCATAATGTTCCTGTCTGTTGCGGCTGTCCCATTCACATAGGAAGCAACAAAATTTAGCATACCCAGTCTGCATGCCCGTGAGAATTGCAATGACCTTTAGGTCTCCACAAATCCGCCATTGGTAGTCATTGTACTTTATTTTTGCCAAAAGTATAGCCATATTGTCATAAGTTTCTTTCATATGAACAGAGTAGGCGACTGGAATTGATGAAAATAAATTTCCATTATGCAATAACACGGCTTTTAGACTAGTCTTGGAAGAGTGGATGAAAAGTCGCCATTCGTTGACTATGTGCTCATGACCGAGGTGCACCATTAGACCTTTTACATCTTTGCAATAGCAAATGTCATCATCCATCTCGAAGTATTGAACAAGTTCTCTGTGTCTATGACGAAATTTAGATATCGGAGTATTGGGCGCTAAAAGATTCCTTTCTTTGAGTCGCGAACCGAGTAATTCCGCTTGTCCTTTGGTGAGAGCGAGATCACGTATTAGATCTGAAAGTTCTGAATGGTTAATTAAGTGAACACCATCATTCACCGGTACATAATCCGAGTCAGAATTAGTTTCTAAAGCAGGTAAACTATCACTTTCTGATGGTTCATTCACGTCAAACGGAAATTGTTCTGGTGGAACTGGGATCGGACACGTGATTGGATCATGAGGCACTGGTTTCGAAACCGATTCAATATTTGGATAAACCACAGACTTTCTAGTTTTAAAAGTGAAACCATAGATATTTGTCAAGCAGAAGTAACAATCAGTAGCGTGATTTGTCGGTTCACGCCATATTACTGGCACTCCAAAAGGCATCGACTTATGCTTCGGCGATTTTCGTAACCAACCTGCCAATGTATTTGCACAAGTCGAACAAACTGCATTTGGCTTCCAAGATTTTTTTGCATCATCAACTTTCGAATCGAAATAAAGTTCATATGCTTTCTTTAGCAATGGTGTAAAGTTTTTTCTGGTGAACACGATCGGTAAAATATCCGCACACGTAACAGAATAGATCAGCCGAATTTCTACAACTTCTAGAAGCCAAATTTCACTCAGAATTATTTCAAAATACAGTAACTATTTGAAATATAACGTAACATATGTCATGCATCTTTTAGCAGTACAAAAAGTAGAATTATTTTGCATTTTATTAATTTTTAAAAAGTTATATAGTAAAAATGAAACGGAGCAAATAACGGTTTCCCAAAAATATATTTATTCACAAATATCTTAAGAACCCGACGTGATAGAGATAAACGGATTTCAAATTTGAAATCAGCGCAAGAAACTGACCTAAGAACACTTATTCTTATATAAGAAAGAAAAATGTTGTTTGTCAGTGTAGCCAGTCAAAATTAAGGCTGTCATGTACTTTCATCATTATTTTCTTATTTGCTCCAAAATGGCCACAGCTACATTCAACAACATGAGACATATACTAACATCAAAACAACTAACTCACAAATTCAATAATCAAATGCTAAATATATTCTTTATTATTGTGTGGTGTAGAAACATGGACAAGGGTTAAGCAATTAGAGGAAAGAATTGAGGTCTTTGAGATGTGGATATATTGAAGAACAGGACACATCTCATGGAAATAGAAGAAAAAGAAATAAAGAAGTCCTAGAAACCTAGGAAAGACAAGAGAATTAATTAAGGAGATCAACATTAGACAGCTAAAATATTTTGGCCATGTAAAAAGACAAACCACCTTAATGAAAACCATAATAGAAGGAAGAGTTGATGGCAAACGTGCAAGAGGAAGACAGCGCTATAAGTGGGAAGATAACATCAAGAGATGGACAGGAAAAAGTCCATCAGAGTGCACCATCAAGACAAGAGACAGAAAGCGTTGGAGATCCATTTCAGCTGACCTTCGTTCTGGAGATGGCAACTGATGATGGTGACTTGTTCTCATTAGGTTTTGTATCTGTTATGTTGCTCATTCTTGTGTTGGTAATATAACATTTGACCATGTTGTGTATCTCCCTCTCTGTATGTCAATTTTTAGCACAGTTTCTAGTGACCAGGGGTGATCATATCTAGAATTCTCATCATTGCATGTGGATTATGCTGAATGAGATTTGTGATGAATATTGTATATGACTTTGAGTTAATTCCCCCCATCTCTCATAAACCAAGCATTTGTTTAATGTTGTGAATTTTTATTCTTTGTTTTATTCTTATCATGTTCATTTGTTTTTCTCTGCTGCTCTTTGTCACAGAATCTAGTAAGTACAGTTTCCACATCTCACTTTCGCAGGTTAAATATTTATTATTTACTTGAATTGTGTGTGTCATAAAAAAAAATAAAAAATTAATCATATTAGTTTCTATTGACAAAAGCCTATTTGGTACTTTTGAATGAGACGTGTTCGCTCAGAAGTTACTTACTTAGTCGTTCCCCTTCTACCGTGAGGTGTAGAGGTGCACTCAGAAGTAGCCAGTGTAAATGAATGTTGTGAATAATGAGTGGCTATTGCTATCAATATTAACATAAATGTCTTCTGTCAGTTATACAGTGTTAGGCACAAAGTATTTAATCGCCAAGTTTGAAGTGCTTTTTTTCTGCTCCATTGGCGCGACTTTTGAGTAAATATTTGTAGCCTTCATATGTTTTTTTTTTAATTTAATTTAATTTTTTTATTATTTTTTATTTAAAATTTTAAAAAAATTTTATTTTATTTTATGTTTTCATATTTTTTAATTAATTTTTTTTTACATTTTTTAAATATTTATGTGTGTGTCACTGGTCTGCTTCACATGTAGAAATAAGAAACACATAAACACATGTACAGTTAGCAGGTTTAATTATCCTGACAATAATTGGCATAGGTCAACATGGAGAACAACTAAAACCAGCACCCAAGAAGTTATAGACTTTCATAAATAGGTGCTTGCTGAGAATAGAAGGATATAAAAGTTGTTATGAAATGGCTAAAACAACTATAAAAGCCATATTCAAGTTCAAATGGGACAGAGGGACCAAAGACGCATCAAAAGTGAGGAATGCAGTAAGCGACCCATAGCTTGACTGCTTGCATCAGCGAATCAGAGCTGACCAAGACCCTACTCCACCTCCAAGTGGTGGTCCTGGAAACAGGCTGCATCACTGCATTCTGGCTGAGAGAGTAGGGATCAAAGAGGGAAGACTAACCCGGTCCCAAAAATGCCATGCCGAAAACGGATGTGTCGGGCCGAAAGGCGCAGATATCGCAGCTTTGCTGTAAACGGCAACACAACGTAACAAACGTCCTTTTCAGGATGAATGCAGAAGAAGAAGAAGAAATTGGACAGAGAATGCCCTGGTAACATAAAATATGATGCCTATCGCCAGCTATCTAGGCAAGACCAGGTCATCATTTTCCGCTTACGCTCTGGTTACAATAGGTTGAGGTACCGTCTATATCAAAAGTACAGGATTGGTCCAACAGATCTTTGCTTCTGTGACACCAGGCCCATGACAGCCGAACATCTGCTCCAGCCCTGCCCAACTTAACAGCAGTGAACAGAGTGACATATGGTAACAGTCCACTTCTTTCCACACAAAAAACTGTTTAGAGATGTCAGGGACCTTGAGCTGACTACTGCCTTTATTAGAGTCATTAATGTGGAAGTCTGAAGGTGAACAAGGAAGAAGTCAGGGACCTTGAGCTGACTACTGCCTTTATTAGAGTCATTAATGTGGAAGTCTGAAGGTGAACAAGGAAGAAGTCAGGAACCTTGAGCTGACTACTGCCTTTATTAGAGTCATTAATGTGGAAGTCTGAAGGTGAACAAGGAAGAAGTCAGGTACCTTGAGCTGACTACTGCCTTTATTAGAGTCATTAATGTGGAAGTCTGAAGGTGAACAAGGAAGAAGTCAGGGACCTTGAGCTGACTATTGCCTTTATTAGAGTCATTAATGTGGAAGTCTGAAGGTGAACAAGGAAGAAGTCAGGAACCTTGAGCTGACTACTGCCTTTATTAGAGTCATTAATGTGTAAGTCTGAAGGTGACCAAGGAAGAAGTCAGGAACCTTGAGCTGACTACTGCCTTTATTAGAGTCATTAATGTGGAAGTCTGAAGATGAACAAGGAAGAAGTCAGGAACCTTGAGCTGACTACTGCCTTTATTAGAGTCATTAATGTGGAAGTCTGAAGGTGAACAAGGAAGAAGTCAGGGACCTTGAGCTGACTACTGCCTTTATTAGAGTCATTAATGTGGAAGTCTGAAGGTGAACAAGGAAGAAGTCAGGAACCTTGAGCTGACTACTGCCTTTATTAGAGTCATTAATGTGGAAGTCTGAAGGTGAACAAGGAAGAAGTCAGGTACCTTGAGCTGACTACTGCCTTTATTAGAGTCATTAATGTGGAAGTCTGAAGGTGAACAAGGAAGAAGTCAGGGACCTTGAGCTGACTATTGCCTTTATTAGAGTCATTAATGTGGAAGTCTGAAGGTGAACAAGGAAGAAGTCAGGAACCTTGAGCTGACTACTGCCTTTATTAGAGTCATTAATGTGGAAGTCTGAAGGTGAACAAGGAAGAAGTCAGGAACCTTGAGCTGACTACTGCCTTTATTAGAGTCATTAATGTGGAAGTCTGAAGATGAACAAGGAAGAAGTCAGGAACCTTGAGCTGACTACTGCCTTTATTAGAGTCATTAATGTGGAAGTCTGAAGGTGAACAAGGAAGAAGTCAGGGACCTTGAGCTGACTACTGCCTTTATTAGAGTCATTAATGTGGAAGTCTGAAGGTGAACAAGGAAGAAGCCAGGGACCTTGAGCTGACTACTGCCTTTATTAGAGTCATTAATGTGGAAGTCTGAAGGTGAACAAGGAAGAAGTCAGGAACCTTGAGCTGACTACTGCCTTTATTAGAGTCACTAATGTGGAAGTCTGAAGGTGAACAAGGAAGAAGTCAGGAACCTTGAGCTGACTACTGCCTTTATTAGAGTCACTAATGTGGAAGTCTGAAGGTGAACAAGGAAGAAGTCAGGAACCTTGAGCTGACTACTGCCTTTATTAGAGTCATTAATGTGTAAGTCTGAAGGTGAACAAGGAAGAAGTCAGGAACCTTGAGCTGACTACTGCTTTTATTAGAGTCATTAATGTGGAAGTCTGAAGGTGAACAAGGAAGAAGTCAGGAACCTTGATGCGGACTACTGCCTTTATTAGAGTCATTAATGTGGAAGTCTGAAGGTGAACAAGGAAGAAGTCAGGGACCTTGAGCTGACTACTGCCTTTATTAGAGTCATTAATGTGGAAGTCTGAAGGTGAACAAGGAAGAAGTCAGGAACCTTGAGCTGACTACTGCCTTTATTAGAGTCACTAATGTGGAAGTCTGAAGGTGAACAAGGAAGAAGTCAGGAACCTTGAGCTGACTACTGCCTTTATTAGAGTCATTAATGTGGAAGTCTGAAGGTGAACAAGGAAGAAGTCAGGAACCTTGAGCTGACTACTGCCTTTATTAGAGTCATTAATGTGGAAGTCTGAAGGTGAACAAGAGAAGTCAGGACCTTGAGCTGACTACTGCCTTTTTAGAGTCGTTAATGTGGAAGTCTGAAGGTGAACAAGGAAGAAGTCAGGAACCTTGAGCTGACTACTGCCTTTATTAGAGTCATTAATGTGGAAGTCTGAAGGTGAACAAGGAAGAAGTCAGGGACCTTGAGCTGACTACTGCCTTTATTAGAGTCATTAATGTGGAAGTCTGAAGGTGAACAAGGAAGAAGTCAGGAACCTTGAGCTGACTACTGCCTTTATTAGAGTCACTAATGTGGAAGTCTGAAGGTGAACAAGGAAGAAGTCAGGAACCTTGAGCTGACTACTGCCTTTATTAGAGTCATTAATGTGGAAGTCTGAAGGTGAACAAGGAAGAAGTCAGGAACCTTGAGCTGACTACTGCCTTTATTAGAGTCACTAATGTGGAAGTCTGAAGGTGAACAAGGAAGAAGTCAGGGACCTTGAGCTGACTACTGCCTTTATTAGAGTCATTAATGTGGAAGTCTGAAGGTGAACAAGGAAGAAGTCAGGAACCTTGAGCTGACTACTGCCTTTATTAGAGTCATTAATGTGGAAGTCTGAAGGTGAACAAGGAAGAAGTCAGGAACCTTGAGCTGACTACTGCCTTTATTAGAGTCATTAATGTGTAAGTCTGAAGGTGAACAAGGAAGAAGTCAGGAACCTTGAGCTGACTACTGCCTTTATTAGAGTCATTAATGTGGAAGTCTGAAGGTGAACAAGGAAGAAGTCAGGAACCTTGAGCTGACTACTGCCTTTATTAGAGTCATTAATGTGTAAGTCTGAAGGTGAACAAGGAAGAAGTCAGGAACCTTGAGCTGACTACTGCCTTTATTAGAGTTATTAATGTGTAAGTCTGAAGGTGAACAAGGAAGAAGTCAGGAACCTTGAGCTGACTACTACCTTTATTAGAGTCATTAATGTGGAAGTCTGAAGGTGAACAAGGAAGAAGTCAGGAACCTTGAGCTGACTACTGCCATTATTAGAGTTATTAATGTGTAAGTCTGAAGGTGAACAAGGAAGAAGTCAGGAACCTTGAGCTGACTACTGCCATTATTAGAGTCATTAATGTGGAAGTCTGAAGGTGAACAAGGAAGAAGTCAGGAACCTTGAGCTGACTACTGCCTTTATTAGAGTCATTAATGTGGAAGTCTGAAGGTGAACAAGGAAGAAGTCAGGAACCTTGAGCTGACTACTGCCATTATTAGAGTCATTAATGTGTAAATCTGAAGGTGAACAAGGAAGAAGTCAGGAACCTTGAGCTGACTACTACCTTTATTAGAGTCATTAATGTGGAAGTCTGAAGGTGAACAAGGAAGAAGTCAGGAACCTTGAGCTGACTACTGCCTTTATTAGAGTCATTAATGTGTAAGTCTGAAGGTGAACAAGGAAGAAGTCAGGAACCTTGTGCCTTTATTAGAGTTATTAATGTGGAAGTCTGAAGGTGAACAAGGAAGAAGTCAGGAACCTTGAGCTGACTACTGCCATTATTAGAGTCATTAATGTGTAAGTCTGAAGGTGAACAAGGAAGAAGTCAGGAACCTTGAGCTGACTACTGCCATTATTAGAGTCATTAATGTGGAAGTCTGAAGGTGAACAAGGAAGAAGTCAGGAACCTTGAGCTGACTACTGCCATTATTAGAGTCATTAATGTGGAAGTCTGAAGGTGAACAAGGAAGAAGTCAGGAACCTTGAGCTGACTACTGCCTTTATTAGAGTCATTAATGTGGAAGTCTGAAGGTGAACAAGGAAGAAGTCAGGAACCTTGAGCTGACTACTGCCATTATTAGAGTCATTAATGTGTAAGTCTGAAGGTGAACAAGGAAGAAGTCAGGAACCTTGAGCTGACTACTGCCATTATTAGAGTCATTAATGTGGAAGTCTGAAGGTGAACAAGGAAGAAGTCAGGAACCTTGAGCTGACTACTGCCTTTATTAGAGTCATTAATGTGGAAGTCTGAAGGTGAACAAGGAAGAAGTCAGGAACCTTGAGCTGACTACTGCCATTATTAGAGTCATTAATGTGTAAGTCTGAAGGTGAACAAGGAAGAAGTCAGGAACCTTGAGCTGACTACTACCTTTATTAGAGTCATTAATGTGGAAGTCTGAAGGTGAACAAGGAAGAAGTCAGGAACCTTGAGCTGACTACTGCCTTTATTAGAGTCATTAATGTGTAAGTCTGAAGGTGAACAAGGAAGAAGTCAGGAACCTTGAGCTGACTACTGCCATTATTAGAGTCATTAATGTGGAAGTCTGAAGGTGAACAAGGAAGAAGTCAGGAACCTTGAGCTGACTACTGCCTTTATTAGAGTCATTAATGTGTAAGTCTGAAGGTGAACAAGGAAGAAGTCAGGAACCTTGAGCTGACTACTGCCTTTATTAGAGTCATTAATGTGTAAGTCTGAAGGTGAACAAGGAAGAAGTCAGGAACCTTGAGCTGACTACTACCTTTATTAGAGTCATTAATGTGGAAGTCTGAAGGTGAACAAGGAAGAAGTCAGGAACCTTGAGCTGACTACTGCCATTATTAGAGTTATTAATGTGTAAGTCTGAAGGTGAACAAGGAAGAAGTCAGGAACCTTGAGCTGACTACTGCCATTATTAGAGTCATTAATGTGGAAGTCTGAAGGTGAACAAGGAAGAAGTCAGGAACCTTGAGCTGACTACTGCCTTTATTAGAGTCATTAATGTGGAAGTCTGAAGGTGAACAAGGAAGAAGTCAGGAACCTTGAGCTGACTACTGCCATTATTAGAGTCATTAATGTGTAAGTCTGAAGGTGAACAAGGAAGAAGTCAGGAACCTTGAGCTGACTACTGCCATTATTAGAGTCATTAATGTGGAAGTCTGAAGGTGAACAAGGAAGAAGTCAGGAACCTTGAGCTGACTACTGCCTTTATTAGAGTCATTAATGTGGAAGTCTGAAGGTGAACAAGGAAGAAGTCAGGAACCTTGAGCTGACTACTGCCATTATTAGAGTCATTAATGTGTAAGTCTGAAGGTGAACAAGGAAGAAGTCAGGAACCTTGAGCTGACTACTGCCATTATTAGAGTCATTAATGTGGAAGTCTGAAGGTGAACAAGGAAGAAGTCAGGAACCTTGAGCTGACTACTGCCTTTATTAGAGTCATTAATGTGGAAGTCTGAAGGTGAACAAGGAAGAAGTCAGGAACCTTGAGCTGACTACTGCCTTTATTAGAGTCATTAATGTGGAAGTCTGAAGGTGAACAAGGAAGAAGTCAGGAACCTTGAGCTGACTACTGCCTTTATTAGAGTCATTAATGTGGAAGTCTGAAGGTGAACAAGGAAGAAGTCAGGAACCTTGAGCTGACTACTGCCTTTATTAGAGTTATTAATGTGGAAGTCTGAAGGTGAACAAGGAAGAAGAAGAATAGAAGGATTGAAAGGATACGAGAAGGTCGCTATTGCGTGCATATTTTGACGCACATATTACAAAAATCGATATGGCTATTTAATATGAAAAAATATAGACATTCATTCATTTGTGTATGAAAATGCTGTCTATGGTAAAAGTGAGAGAATCCATGTTTGATTCACACTTTTGATTATAGGAGTAATCGTTCTGGATATTGATCCGGCGCAAGGATATTGCGCTTACGTTTGTACTTATTTTTTAGGGCCAGAAAATATATTAATTTGCTTATTGTGTTTATGGCCTGAATTCATATGTTTCATTCATTTCATAACCCTCCACTCCCAAAGGAGCATAGGCCTTCAACAAACACATGCCAAGTCCTCCTGTCACGTGCCATCATCTCAAGTTCTTTCCATGTTCTCCTCATCATTTTCACCTCTGTTTCCAACTCTCTTCTCCATGTACTTCTTGGTCTTCCTCTGCCTCTCTTGCCCTGGGGGTTCCAGAACAAGGACTGCCTTGTAATGCTATCAACAGGTTTCCTCAGTGTGTGTCCTATCCATCGCCATCGTCTTCTTCTCATCTCTTGTTCCACTGGCACTTGTCCAGTTCTTGTCATCAGTTCCACATTGGTAACCTTGTCATACCATTTTAATCCCTCTATTCTACGCAAGCACCCATTTATGAAAGTCTGTAGCTTTTTGGTTGTTGTCTTTGTTGTTCTCCATGTCTCCGAGCCATACAATAGGACTGACTTCACATTTGAGTTGAAGATTCTTATTTTCGTGTTGGATCCTATTTCTCTTGATCTCCATATATTTCCCAATGCAATGAAAGCTCCTCTTGCTTTTTGTATTCTTATTTTGATATCGCTGTCTGTCCCTCCAACTTTGTCTATATTACTGCCTTGAGAGATTAAAGGAGAAGAATTCATATGTATTACATATTATTAGTACAAGTAGAATCAGTCCTATATTGTATATTTTGGATGGGTAGGAGGGACTAGATTCTTGTTATTCCGGTCTAGCGGAAGTATGAGTTGTCTTGACAAGTCGTGATGAGTTCCGATGTACCGTGATAATGGCGGGTACGCACTTTTCAAAGGGCTGGTAGATTCTTAAGGAAATATGATTCATGAAGTGGTTTTCTTCTAAAGGAGATGGTATCTCTACTATAGTTTATGTTAGAGACTCTCCTAAGGTACGGTACAATGTATAATTCGGACTCCGTGTATTGCCAGACCCTATTTTGATGATCTCATGTCGATTCGACCTAGATGGAACATTGTGCTTCGTATCGCTAGGGTCGTGTTTTGTATCGACAAAGATGACAGACTTTCCTACAGCGGTTATGGCTACGTGAATTAACCTGATCACCGTAGAGCTGTATGGAAACATTTATGAAATCATTTATATACCCATTATAAATTAACTCTGGCTTATATTCTCCTTCCTATGAATGAGTGAACGACAACTCAGGGAGGCAGCCATGTTAGATTTCGGTCATCATATGTTTTGATCACTGCCAAGAGAACAGATTATTTATCCTATTATCGGACAGTGACAGGGAGATCTCAATCTTGCTAGAAACCCCCTTTCGTGGTTTCATAATATATACTACAAACTATGGACGTCAAGTAACTTTAGTTATTTATCGATCTGCCTTCACTGACGCGTTTAGTCAGATAGGGGGATGCGGCCATAATATATCATGACATTGAACTTTTGATGTACTGCCCATTATTTCTGAATGTGTCATGACTTCAGATCTGCTATGTATACCTACAAATTGATATGTCAACATACCATGATGTACTCGTATGTCCCAGTGTGTACGTCTGAATAAATTGAGTAAACAAAGATTCCAGCAGTCTGCATTGGTGCCTTGTAGACACAAGTGTATGAGTGGTTATATTGGTCAGCACACGAACAGTACACCATTCGCGGTAATCACACTCTACACTTCTACTTCATACATACACCATCCTGCGTCGGTTGAAGTGACCAAGTTTAGGGCCTGCTTCCCTGGAGCCTTTGCCTTCCCTAACTCAGGACTAGGGTGAGTTACCCATTTACAGCTGGGTAGACTGGAGCATGCCTGATCTCAACAACACACCACTCTTCCTTACAGAGCATACAGACTGACACTTTACAGAGTGGAAAGAAGAAAAGAAACTTTACAGTGGCGAGCCAGATTCCTGGGTCCAGCTTACGCAGTTTTGTGTTGAGAATCACAGTTTACAGCTAAAAGAACATTTGTTTGACCACATCAACACCAGTAGGACAGCTATACAGTCGATGTCAGCTTGACCTGTATTACCGATAGGATGCTGTATCTAGGTCAGCGCTTGTTGACAGTTTTTCGCTGTACAGACAGTATTACACAGGACAGTGGTATCAAGTGTAGAAAATATCTGGAGCAGTATTGTTGACATTTCTCAACGTACAGAAGAATCACAGTGTTGTTGAACATAAAGTGCATAGTTCATCGTTGGATCTTCATATGCTCAACAGAGAAAAATTGACAGTGTAATAGTTTAAAATTAAATCTATTACTGAATAAAGTGGCAAGTTATTAGTATTAAAATAAACTGTGCCTGCTTTACAACACTATACCTGCAACACATTCCATTCATGACATAAATTATATTGTATGCTATATGCTATTTATGCTTACATGTTATTTGTTATGTATTAAATTAGTTTATGTTCTGTGTGACTAGTACAAGGTATGCCGAGTGACATTGGTCTGGTACTAGTATTCTATAGGTACACATTTTCTTAATTGGAAATTTGTTAGCAACAATTTGCTGCTATTTCTGTTAGTTGTGATGAGGTGTTCTTTTCTTCGTTGTTTTTGGTAATAATTTTGTGTTCCTTAGTTTTGTTTGATTTGTTTGTATAATTGTAGGTCTCATCTTTCCTTTCATTTCAGTTTTTTACACCCTTATGTTTATACACTGTGGCGTTATTTGTCTTGTTATATTATGGCAGTTATCATCACGGTTTCTGTGATCATTTTTTTCATTTCTCCTATTTAATTTAATTTGATCTCTGCAAATGTGTTCATATTGTCTTTTCTTGTTTGTCCTTTGTAATGTCTTTAGTTGACATATGACGTATAGTGGTATACACTGATAGTATAGTACAGATCAGTACTTTATGATTGTTATTGTTATAAAACAAAATGTACAAGACCTTTGTAAGGCTTGTCTCCCAAAGTGATTGGTAAAGGGAAATATTTTTTCCACAGGTACTCAAGTGATCTTTGATTACATTGAGGTATACAAGACCTTTGTAAGGCTTGTCCCCACAGTATTTGAGATACAGTTATTGTTGTCCACAGGTACTCAAGTTATCATTGGTTATTATAAACCATACAAGTTTGGACTAAGACTAAGTCTATGGTATAGACTTGTCTCCCATTAAAGTGAAATAGGGTAATTTATTTACTTTTTCAGGTTTCTGATTTAAGAAGACAATATGTCTACATTAGATTATTTCATTGCACAAGGAAAATCTCTTGATAAGACTGGAAAAGACTTAGAACAATGGGCTGTTGCTCAATATGACAAAGCATTAGCTGCAGAAGAGAAAAAAACTGCTGCTGCTGTTGAAGAAAGAAAAGCTGCTGCTGAGGAAAAAAAAAGCTGCGGCTGAGGAGAGAAAACTTCAAATAGAAGAAAAAAAAGCTCTGGCTGAAGAAAAAAGATTAGAAAGAGAAGCTGCTGCTGAAGAAAAAAAAGCTCTGGCTGAAGAAAAAAGATTAGAAAAAGAAGCTGATACTGCTGCTGAACTAAAGAAATTGCAGATGCAAGTGGAGGAAAGGAGATTTGAGGCAGAACAGAAGAAATTAGAAGCTGATGCAGAGCAGAAAAAATTAGAAGTTGCTGCAGAACAGAAAAAATTAGAAGTTGCTGCAGAACAGAAAAAATTAGAAGTTGCTGCAGAACAGAAGAAATTAGAAGCTGCTGCAGAACAGAAAAAATTAGAAGTTGCTGCTGCTGCAGAACAGAAAAATTAGAAGTTGCTGCTGCTGCAGAACAGAAAAAATTAGAAGCTGCTGCAGAACAGAGAAGATTAGATAGAGAAGCTGAAGAGAGAAAAGCAATAAGAGAACATGAGTTTGAATTAGAGAAATTAAAATTGACATGTATGAGTAATGTTAATCAGGCATCTGGTGGTAATGGTAAACCCTTTGTGTACAAGGTCAAGGTACCAGCGTTTAACCCTACCAGTGATGACATAACATTTTGGCTTTCTAGATTTGAACGGGCTTGTCGATCTCATAATGTTGACAAATCACAGTATGTGAATCAGTTGTCTGAAAATCTAAAAGGGGAGTCCCTAAGTAAGTTATATTTTGTTGAAGAGGCCGACAAAGATAATTATGATGCTGTTAGGGCAGCTTTGATAAAGAGATATCAGCTGTCTGAGGAAGGTTACCGTCTTTTGTTTAAAACAATGAGACCTGAGGTAGGTGTAGAATTCTCAGATTTCATCTCAAAAGCACGAATTACACTTTCACGATGGATTGAATTATCCAAAACAGAGAAAACATTTGATGGTCTTACGGATTTATTGCTAAGAGACAAGGTCATGTCTTCTGTAAATAAATCATTCCTAGAGTTCTTACATGAGCGTAAACCTGGTACAATAAAGCAAATGGAAGAATATTGTGACCAGTATGCCACGGCACACCCTGACATGATTCTTAGTAACTCTAACATTAAAGAGAGTATGCCAGTTGCTTCGGCAACAGAGTATAATCAGAATTACTCACATAAATTCCAAGGAGCTAAAAATAAATTTGATAAAAAGGTTAATTGGAATAAGTATCAAAACCAAGATAACCACTCAAATCAGGGTTCTTCTTCGAAGAACTGGAATCGGGCTGATAGTCCTCGACACGCGAGAGGTACCCATAATGTTAGAAATTCTCGAAAAGGGAGTAGCTATAGGAACTACCCAAGTGCTTCATGGAGACAACAGAAACAATATTACAGGGATACTCAATATAACGAGCGTGATGATTATGATCATGAATATTATGATTCAAACCCAAATAGGGGTTATAACAGAGGCAATAATAATTATAGAGACAATTATAACCGAGGTAGATCACAACACAAAAGACATGGTAAATCTTATTACCAGGCTAACTCTGCACAACAGGAGTTCCACGACACCGATAATCAGAATAATGATAAAAAAGACTCCAACAGTGTAGCAAATTCCGCTTTCGATTTTGCTAGAGCATCTGAGTGTTCGCAATGCAAAACATTATTCGATCCAACCACAGTGTCTACTTTAAGCTGCGGTCACCCGCTTCCCGCTCTCCATGCGTCAATTGCGCATAATGGAAGGGGTGCTCTTGTCTTTAATAGGGGCCTAATAGATGGTACTCCGGTATCAATTCTTTTCGATTCGGGGTGCACTACCATTGGAGTGAGGCAATCACTCGTAAATCCTTCTCGAGCTACAGGCAATATAGTCAAATGTGTAACAGTTGGTGGCACATTGGAGAAGTACTCCACTGCCATTATCAATATTGCTACGCCTTTCTTTACAGGAGAGGTGCAAGCATGTCTCTTGCCGAATCCGATCGCTGATCTTATCATCGGTCGCATTCACGGGGTGAAAGAATGCACTCCACAGCAAATTTCTAATTGGGAAAATGTTAATATGCAATCGGCTAATGCAGTAATCACTAGGGCTCAAGCTCTTAATATGCCACAATCTTCACATTCTGAAGATAATGATGCGCAGATCCGAGATGATCCCTTGGAGATTTCCCACGATTCCTTTATCAAACAGCAGGAAGATGATCCTACTCTAAAGAAATTCTTTACTCTGGCAACAAAAGGTGATCCGAATAAGGATACTAATCGTAAATCTTGGATTACGATGAAGAATGGCGTACTTGTACGTATGGTACAAGACTCCGCTAAGTCCATTCATTCTCAAATCCTTGTGCCTAAAAATATGAGAGTTAAAATCTTACAGCACGCTCATGATTCGCAGTGTGCTGGACATATGGGTTTTTCCCGTACTAAAGCTAGAGTTCTTCAATCTTTCTTTTGGCCTGCTGTGAATAAGGACATACGAATCTATTGTCGATCTTGTAAAGTATGTCAAGAGATTAAATCCAGAGGTCCACGCCATGATGCACCTATTCAGGCTGCAGACATTCCCATTCGGCCATTTCAAAAAATGGCGATAGACATCATTGGTCCATTTAAGATAAAGTCTGCGAGAGGACACCAATTTATTTTGACGTGTGTTGATATGTGCACACGTTGGCCGGAGGCTGTTCCTCTAAAGAGCATAACTACTGCTGATGTCGCAGATGCTCTTTGGTTAATATTTTCTCGTCTGGGATTTCCAGCAGAAATATTATCCGACCATGGTACCCAACTCATATCGGATACCATGTCTCAAGTAATGTCGACTCTGAAGATAGAGAGATCGCTGAGTAGTATTTATCATCCTATGTCCAATGGGATGGTGGAACGTTTGAATAGAACTCTGAAAAACCTACTAGGTAAGATAACAGAAGATCATCCTCAGGATTGGGATAGGGTTTTACCCGCGGCTCTCTTTGCATATAGAGAGGTCGCCAACGAACATACAGGATTTTCTCCCTTTGAACTTGTCTTTGGCGCGAAACCGCGAGGTCCTATGTCCTTACTTCATGATCTTATAACTGCTGATAATATTGTCGATGACACAAAATCCTCTTATGAATATGTCATCGCACTTAGACACAAGATTATTGAAGCATGCAAATTGGCAACTGCTTCTTCTGAATTTGCGAAACAGAAGGCAAGGGAATTTGCCAATAAAAAGAGATGTTTGCGTCAACTTTGTCCAGGTGACAAAGCATTTGTCTTGCTACCTTGTAGGGAAAATAGACTTCTCATTTCTTGGAAAGGTCCGTACGATATAATATCAAAAGTTTCCGATGTTGACTATATCGTCGATATTGACGGGAAGCGTAAAACCTTCCACATCAACATGCTCACGGAATTCCATGAACGTCCTGATTATTTACAACCTGTTTTCCAGGCAACGGACGATTTTCCAGTCCAACATGGACAGTACTCATCTCTGTCAGTAATACAGGATGAGGAAACGAGTTTCTCGGATGTAAATTTACCTTTTCCAATGATTCCTCTTCACTCTAATGAATCATGGAAAGATGTTGCAATTTCTCCAGAATTATCTCCAGGAGAGCAGAAACAAGTTTCTACTTTGTTAGAACAATTTCAGGATGTCCTTACTGACATTCCTGGTCAAACGGATGTCATTCAACATGACATTATTCTTACTGACCATAGTCCTATAAGAGTCAGACCGTATCCTATCCCGATACATTTTCAAGCACAGGTAGAGAAAGAGTTAGATGAGATGATAGAGTTAAAAATTATTGAACCATCCACATCAGCATATTCTTCGCCGATGGTTATAGTACGGAAAAAAGACAATAACATACGTCTTTGCGTGGGTTATCGCAAATTGAATCAAGTGACTAAATTTGATGCTGAACCTATGCCTTTACTAGAAGAGCTACTTACGAGACTATCGAATTCTCACTTCTTTACTAAACTCGATTTGTCTAAGGGATATTGGCAAGTTCCACTATCCGAACACGCCAAACCGTTTACTGCTTTTTCGACGCCTAGGGGTCTATTCCAATGGAATTTCATGCCTTTCGGTCTTATGAACGCCCCTGCAACATTTGTACGCATGATGCGTCGAATCCTATCTCATCGCTCAGATGTCATTGCGTATCTTGATGACATCTGTCTTTTCAGTGATACTTGGAACGATCACTATAATGGTATAAATGAACTATTGTCTATCTTACGCGAGCATAACCTGACAGCGAAACCATCGAAAGCATGTATTGGTTTTAGCGAAATATCTTTCTTAGGACACCGTGTTGGTCATGGGTTCCTAAAAACAGAAGACCATAATACAAGTAAGATACTTAACATTTCTATTCCTAAGACTAAAAAGCAAGTACGAAGTCTCTTAGGTCTAATACAATTTTATGGACGATTCATCCCGAATCTGTCCTCCATTATGTCACCTCTTTCTTCCTTGCTAAAGAAAGGGTCTCCTAATGTAGTCCATTGGACTCAAGAATGTCAATCCTCTTTGGATAAGGTTAAAACTATGTTTTCTACTTCACCTATCCTAGTATTGCCTTCTAAGGATAAGACATTTATTCTTCGTAGTGACGCTTCATCCACCGGGATTGGAGCTGCACTAATGCAAGAGTACTCTGGAACTCTGCATCCTGTGATGTATATTTCTCGGAAATTAAATGCCGCAGAGAAGAATTACTCGGTCCTAGACCGTGAATTATTGGCTATGGTTTGGTCAATCCTTAAACTGCAAAGATTTCTTCTGGGCGCGCATTTCATTGTGGAAACTGACCAGAAAGCTCTTACGGCTATTCAGAGTAAAAATCTGAAGAGCGCGAGATCAACGCGATACGCGATTGCTCTACAGCCATTTCATTTTTCGGTGCGAGCTATCCGTGGGTCAGAAAATGTGATGGCAGATATTTTGTCTAGATGCCCACATGATTCATAACTGTTATACAACTTTGATACAGTTGTTTCTATGTTGAAATGTGTACACATATGTAATATATCATATATTGATTGTAACACTACTTAGCGGTTCATTGATATTTATTCACCGCTGATCTTTCAATGTTTTTCGTCTTTGATGATCATGATGTTAAGATATCTTAGATGAAATTTATGTATAAACTAATGTGGAAATTGTGTCATTGCTAATATTGTAGTATGCGTTGGTGACACCTCTCTGGAAATATTTATACTTAGAGAAGTACTTTCTCTAAGGTCATAAAACTTATGCTTATCATCTGCGCATTGTATTGGTGCGTTGTGAGCCTATTGTATGTTGCTCCTAGATGGATTTCAAAAAAAAAAATGTACCATTTTTTTTTTCCCGAGGGGTGTGGTAATCTGTTGCGTGCATATTTTGACGCACATATTACAAAAATCGATATGGCTATTTAATATGAAAAAAATATAGACATTCATTCATTTGTGTATGAAAATGCTGTCTATGGTAAAAGCGAGAGAATCCATGTTTGATTCACACTTTTGATTATAGGAGTAATCGTTCTGGATATTGATCCGGCGCAAGGATATTGCGCTTACGTTTGTACTTATTTTTTAGGGCCAGAAAATATATTAATTTGCTTATTGTGTTTATGGCCTGAATTCATATGTATTACATATTATTAGTACAAGTAGAATCAGTCCTATATTGTATATTTTGGATGGGTAGGAGGGACTAGATTCTTGTTATTCCGGTCTAGCGGAAGTATGAGTTGTCTTGACAAGTCGTGATGAGTTCCGATGTACCGTGATAATGGCGGGTACGCACTTTTCAAAGGGCTGGTAGATTCTTAAGGAAATATGATTCATGAAGTGGTTTTCTTCTAAAGGAGATGGTATCTCTACTATAGTTTATGTTAGAGACTCTCCTAAGGTACGGTACAATGTATAATTCGGACTCCGTGTATTGCCAGACCCTATTTTGATGATCTCATGTCGATTCGACCTAGATGGAACATTGTGCTTCGTATCGCTAGGGTCGTGTTTTGTATCGACAAAGATGACAGACTTTCCTACAGCGGTTATGACTACGTGAATTAACCTGATCACCGTAGAGCTGTATGGAAACATTTATGAAATCATTTATATACCCATTATAAATTAACTCTGGCTTATATTCTCCTTCCTATGAATGAGTGAACGACAACTCAGGGAGGCAGCCATGTTAGATTTCGGTCATCATATGTTTTGATCACTGCCAAGAGAACAGATTATTTATCCTATTATCGGACAGTGACCGGGAGATCTCAATCTTGCTAGGAACCCCCTTTCGTGGTTTCATAATATATACTACAAACTATGGACGTCAAGTAACTTTAGTTATTTATCGATCTGCCTTCACTGACGCGTTTAGTCAGATAGGGGGATGCGGCCATAATATATCATGACATTGAACTTTTGATGTACTGCCCATTATTTCTGAATGTGTCATGACTTCAGATCTGCTATGTATACCTACAAATTGATATGTCAACATACCATGATGTACTCGTATGTCCCAGTGTGTACGTCTGAATAAATTGAGTAAACAAAGATTCCAGCAGTCTGCATTGGTGCCTTGTAGACACAAGTGTATGAGTGGTTATATTGGTCAGCACACGAACAGTACACCATTCGCGGTAATCACACTCTACACTTCTACTTCATACATACACCATCCTGCGTCGGTTGAAGTGACCAAGTTTAGGGCCTGCTTCCCCTGGAGCCTTTGCCTTCCCTAACTCAGGACTAGGGTGAGTTACCCATTTACAGCTGGGTAGACTGGAGCATGCCTGATCTCAACAACACACCACTCTTCCTTACAGAGCATACAGACTGACACTTTACAGAGTGGAAAGAAGAAAAGAAACTTTACAGTCACCAACGTGGAACTGATGACAAGAACCAGACTAATATCAGTGGAGCAAGTGCTGAGAAGAAGAAGCTGGTGATGGATTGGGCACACATTGAAGAAACCTGTTGATAGCATTCCTTATACCTTATAAACAAATAGCAGTCCTTGATCTGGAATCCCCAGGGTAAGCAAAGTAGAGGCAGACTTAAGAGCACAAGGAGAAGAGAACTAGAGACAGAAGTGAAAATGATGAGGATGACATGGAAAGACCTTGAACTGATGACACACAGCAAGATGACCTTGCAAGTGTTAGCTCAAGGACTATGCTCCTTGGGGAGCTAAAGGGTATTGATTGATTACATCCAATCAGGTGTAATATCTAATCTGATATCACATCCAGTTTAGTGTTATATATAGTCTTGTTTTACATCCAGTTTAGTGTTACATATAATCTTGTTTTACATCCAGTTTAGTGTAATATCTAATCTGATATCACATCCAGTTTAGTGTTATATATAATCTTGTTTTACATCCAGTTAAGTGTTATATATATAATCTTGTTTTACATCCAGTTAAGTGTTATATATAATCTTGTTTTACATCCAGTTTAGTGTTATACTGAGCTTCATATCATATTCAATCAAATGTTTCCATATTCAGACTGGATCACCAATTACTGTTACCTTTTAGTAATGAAGCAACATGAAATGATGTTCCTTTGGCAATCTATCATTTTATTTCAGTATTAATTGAACTGCTTTTTTTTAAATTAATGTTTTTTATTAGAATGTTAAATACTTTTGCACTCCCACCCAAAAAAAAAAAAAAAATTTATTATCACTGCACTTTATAATAGTGAATTCAGATATTTAGATTGAAATTTAAAAAAAATGTTTTTGCTTTTGATTTGTTGATGCCTTTGTTGGACACAAAGTAACAGGGATCTCTAATTAATTTTTATACCACAAAGCATACATCAGGAGAGAGTAGTGAGCACCAACCACTGAACATCAGCCGTATTCTAATATTTGGGGCAGAGTAAAATAAGGCATGAAATAATGCCTTTATTCTTTATTATAACCCAGCTGGCAAACAAAAAGGAAGTTTGAAGTCCCCTTGCATCAGATGTTTCTAAAATCTGCAGATTTCTAAATTTTAAATGTATGTGGTGCCTGTATGTTGAACTAATACAATAAACAAAGGTTGGTTACAACTTTTTGTTCAAAATTAATACTATATCTGTTCACAGACAGAGATTCCAGAACAAGGTGTGCCTTGTGGGATTCCAGCGTAAATGAGTTAGGATCCCGTTACACGCCCATTGAGGCACATTGGGAAAATGGTGTTAGGCCCATAATTTCTTGACCATCGGCACACTATGGGTGATGTGGTCAGCATTACGTCGGCCATCTTGACCTTCCCAGAATTGCTCTGGTACCCAATTCATGAGGCTAGGCCGACCCCGGAGCTGTTTGTGGTCTAAAAAAATCCCACCTCAAATGGGGATTGATCCATGGACCACCAAGCTAGGAAGCCAATGCACTAACCACTGTGCTACTGTGGCTCTTAAATGAGTTAGAAGAAGATGAAAGAACATATGAAGAAGAGAACTGGAGACAGACATTAAGGGGATGAAGAAGACGTGGAAAGACCTTGAGCGGATGGCACAGGACAGGGAAGACTTGGCAGACGTTTGTTGAAGGGCCTATGCTCCTTGGGGAACTTAAGGGTGGTGATGATGATGGTCACAGAAAGAAAACCAAACAAGATATTAACGTTTTCCCTAAATGAGGTTTTTTTTTTTTTCTTCGTGAGTATCCCTTTTTTCCCTGTACAGAGACAGGTGTCCTCTCGCCATTCAGGCAGATACTCGCCAATTTCAGAGGTACCCATTAGAGCTGGGTCGGCTCAGGAGTTGTTCAGGTTATTCCAGTCCCTGGTCGACGACACTTCTTCAAATGTCTTTGCCAGGGCTCGAATTATTCCAGTCCTAGTCCCGGTCGACGACACTTCTTCAAGTGTACTCGCCAGGGCTCGAACCTGGATCACCTGATCGCCAGCGCAGTGTGGTAACCATTACACCAGCATGGCTCCCTAAATGAGATTGTTTATTTGATTGCATATATTGCTGTAAGGGTTTATTGTCTTAGCGATTCTGCAGTGTGCCATTGTGTTCTGTTTCTTACTTTTAATCTTGGACACTGTGACCTTCTTTCAGGTTCAGAGGAAGACCAGGAAGCCACAGAGATGCTAGTAGGTAATGCACAAAACCTGATGCAAGCTGTCAAGGAGACTGTGAGGTCTGCAGAAGCGGCATCCATCAGAATCCGTGTAGACTCTGGATACACAATTCGCTGGGCTCGTAAGAGGCCCTGGTATCTGTAGACTTACTTGGATTCATTAATCCTTTGTAAGGACAAGAGTTTCCAATATGAAAATGATGAAATTGAATGTACTTAGAAGATCACTGAGAAGATTACTATTATTTCTTTGTTATTTCAGTGTCTGGGATACCACAGTGAGAGACCAAAAATGTCTGATAGCTTATGCAGTTGACTTTACAGATCTTCTTAACAGTAAAACAAGAATGTATCAAAATTCTGTCAATCATTCACAAATCCATCTTTCAGTTCAGCTTTTCTAAATTCAGTTTTTCTTCAGAAAATGAATGGGGTGAAATACAGCTGCACATTTTTGAAATCATACCATGTGAAAAAAAAGAAAGAAATTATTAGAATCTAATTTTTGTGTCATTCTCTGCATCTGCCTGTTTGGTATTTTATAAGCATTTTTTCCACACGTAGAATTGTTGGAGCTAGTATTGTAAACATATCTGTAATAGAGATCGGGCCACTTGTTAACGGGTTGACGGTCCAGTTAGGTTCTCGTGGCTCATATTAGTAATGGCAAATAAATTGTAACTTTGGCATTGTCCCGAAGCCCCCAGCTTTCACACCTTCCTCCCTCTTATTAACACCATGACAGATGTGGGGAAACTACCATTTTAGGACAAGGGAAAAAAAATAGACATGCACATCCACACAATTTGACACTTTAATTTACTCAGTTCACAATAATTGGAAAGGAGAAATTATGCCATGATCAAGTATCGGGAATAGAAAATATTATCTGGAGTTAAGAGAAACTATATATTCTAATTATATCCTATCAGAGGTTGAACGAGGTATTTTATTATTTAAAAAAAAATATTGTCAACTTGAAGGAAACAAACATTATTTAGTCTGTTTGTTTCACATTTACACAGATGAATTCAGTCTACAAGCATTAAGTGGTAGAATAAAAGAATGTAAGATTTCAGTTTACCAGTGAATTTTTAATAAGAATTTAGTATTGAGTTTTATCAAGTTTAGTATTGAGTTTTGTCAAGTTCAGTATTGAATTTTGTCAAGTTTAGTATTGAGTTTATATCACGTTCAGTATTGAGTTTTTTTCAAGTTCAATATTGAATTTTGTCAAGTTCAGTATTGAGTTTTTGTCAAGTTCAGTATTGAGCTTTGTCAAGTTCAGTATTGAGTTTTGTCAAGTTCAGTATTGAGTTTTGTCAAGTTCAGTATTGAGTTTTGTCAAGTTCAGTATTGAGTTTTGTCAAGGTCAGTATTGATTTTTGTCAAGTTCAGTATTGAGTTTTGTAAAGTTCAGTATTGAGTTTTGTCAAGTTCAGTATTGACTTGATCTGTATTAGTACTGTATAAGACCTAGCCTGATTTTAGACCTTTTATACAGGGTGATTAAAAAAGTCACTCCCAATTTTTTTGTTTTATCCTTGCATGAACCTTGAATGGATATACAGAAACAAATATAAAAACATGGAACAAAACAGGATTATGCCATAAAACAGAAACAGCGCCATTTTGAAAAAGCGCTAAACGAACAGTGTAAGATCGGGGGGGATTGCTGTAACTAGTTTAGGGGAAAAGTGAATGTATACAAAGAAAAGTGTGATCTTGTGCATGCACAAAAAAAGTACATTTTAAAATAAATTAAAGGATGTTTTACATTTTCATGCTTTAAATATTTTATTTATCTGCGTTGTAAGAAACACAGAAAGGAATTCATGTACAATATCAATCTTTTAATAACAATTTTAAAAATACAGGAGTAAATAAGCAATGTTCATAATCCAGTTTTTTTCATCTACTCAAATGTACTTAAGAATTGTTATACATTTTCTTTTATTAAAAATATATCTACAACATTTTTTAAGAAAACTTCCTGACTACAGCAGTTTTATAACACTTGAATCAAACATTTATTGAGTATTGACTTACATTGTTTTGTTGCTACCATATTTACTGAAGCATACAACCAGTGTAATGTATGAAGGGTTATTAAAAAGTCACTGTGCATTTAGATATCGGAAATCAGATTTTATTATCTTGAATTTACTACATTATATATCCTAATTATAACCCACCAAGGGTTGAGCAGGATACTTTGTCTTTAAAAAAAAAAAAAATCACTGTGCACCTACCATTCTGGATTCACTCGACTTTAATCAAACAATGAAACTGCTTGAGAAAGTGTCTGAGAGGAAGAAATAAGAAGGTAGAAATTAGGGTAGATCTTTGCCAAGTGGTGAAGCACAGAAGCCTCTTAATAATGTGTATGAAGTAACTTATGGATCAATAAGTGTTTGTATTTGATTTGGTATTGGTTGGTACACAGTGACTTCATTTGGCCACCTAGTATAATATTTTAATGCTAATGTGAGAAAATGTGTACATTTGAAATAAATACACATATATAATTACTAATGACATAGATACTAAATTGAGTTAAGAGAGATTTTTTTTTTCAATTTAAATGCAGAACATTTAGTGTTTATGATATTTAGTTTTGGCAGTTTAATGGTAAGCTGGCCAGAAAAATGGACTAGCATCAAGACTTGAAAAGTCTTATATTTTTATTACCGAGAAATCTCATATTTCTTGCATTCCTAATACTGTTTTATATATATTTTTTACAAAGATATTTAGATGAGTATCTAATCTTGTAAATGCCCAAGGAGTATAACAATTTTGCTTTATATCTTAACTCTTTGACTCCGGAACAACGCTCAGAGCGTTGGTCAGATTTGACACCTGTTCCCCGAAATAACGCTCTGAGAGTTGTTTTTAGTCTATCACGAATTTAAATTATGGCACAGGATGGAAAATAATTGCGGAGTCAAAGAGTTAAACATACATGTTGTCACTACATTGTCTGAATTGAAACAAGGTAAGTTTGCCAGATCCGTACACAAACTCATATTAGTTGCCTCGCATGACATGCCTGAATGAAGCAGTATGCCTTTTCTTTCTTCGTCTCTTCAAACGACCCCTAGGGAAACATGCATGGGACTGACTGTTCTTTATATTGTCTATATGTTGACAAATTTGACATCCCCCATTCTGATCTTGTCTACATCTTTTCCTGTCATAAGTGGGGAAGGTATCAACTCAATTTTTCCTATGTGTCTTGATTGTATGATAACAGTATTAAATGTTGGGATGTACATTTTCTGCTATCCCTCACTGAGTACACGCTCAGCTGAAGTAGAAGAGACTTGTTCCTGTCTGACTAGGCCCCATTACACATAATTTGTTCTATCTCCAGGACTTGTTCCTTTTTGACTAGTCCCCATTACACAGAATTTGTTCTATCTCCAGGACTTGTTCCTATTTGACTAATCCCCATTACACATAATTTGTTCTATCTCCAGGACTTGTTCCTATTTGACTAGTCCCCATTACACAGAATTTGTTCTATCTCCAGGACTTGTTCCTTTTTGACTAGTCCCCATTACACAGAATTTGTTCTATCTCCAGGACTTATTCCTATTTGACTAATCCCCATTACACAGAATTTGTTCTATCTCCAGGACTTGTTCCTATTTGACTAGTCCCCATTACACAGAATTTGTTCTATCTCCAGGACTTGTTCCTTTTTGACTAGTCCCCATTACACAGAATTTGTTCTATCTCCAGGACTTGTTCCTATTTGACTAATCCCCATTACACAGAATTTGTTCTATCTCCAGGACTTGTTCCTATTTGACTAGTCCCCATTACACAGAATTTGTTCTATCTCCAGGACTTGTTCCTATTTGACTAGTCCCCATTACATAGAATTTGTTCTATCTCCAGGACTTGTTCCTATTTGACTAGTCCCCATTACACAGAATTTGTTCTATCTCCAGGACTTGTTCCTATTTGACTAGTCCCTATTACACAGAATTTGTTCTATCTTCACGACTTGTTCCTATTTGACTAGTCCCCATTACACAGAATTTGTTCTATCTCCAGGACTTGTTCCTATCTGACTAGTCCCCATTACACAGAATTTGTTCTGTCTCCAGAACTTGTTCCTATTTGACTAGTCCCCATTACACAGAATTTGCTCTGTCTCTAGGACTTGTTCCTATTTGACTAGTCCCCATTACACAGAATTTGTTCTATCTCCAGGCTGCAGACCATATTCTGGTGTTAATTTGTACAGAGTTTATACTAAACTCAATATAAACACAGTTTATGCTAGTCTCCATCATACATTTATACTAGTCTCCCTTAAACATCATGTTTCTATACTAGTTAGTCTCCATCATACACTTATGTATCTGTGTCTTATACTAGTCTCCATTATACATTCTATACTAGTCTCCATCATACACTTATACAAGTCTCCATTATACGAGTCCTTCATACACTTATGCTAGTCTTCATTATGCATTCTACACTATTCTCCATCATACACTTATACTAGTCTCCATTATACATTCTATACTAGTCTCTGTCATACACTTATACTAGTCTCCATTATACATTCTATACTAGTTTTCATCATACACTTATACTAGTCTCCATTATACATTCTATACTAGTCTTCATCATACACTTATACTAGTCTCAATTATACATTCTATACTAGTCTTCATCATACACTTATACTAGTCTCCATTATACATTCTATACTAGTCTCCATTATACATTCTATACTAGTCTCCATTATCCAATCTGTACTTGCCTTCATTATAGATTCTATACTAGTCTCCATTATACATTCTACACTAGTCTGTGTCATACATGTGTTCTAGTCTCCATTATACAATCTGTACGTGCCTCCATTATAGATTTTATACTAGTCTCAGTCATACATGTTTACTAGTCTCTGTCAGACATGTATTTTAGCCTCCATTATACAATTTTTATTTGCCTCCATTATAGATTCTATACTATTCTACATTGTACAGCCTGTGCTAGTCTACACTTTGTGTAAGAAGCACTCTTTAGAGTTCCTACAGATCTCCGATTGTCAGAGTGGTTAGAGCGCTGTTCTCTCATGGCAAAGGTGCCAGGTTCGAATCACGGTATCGACCCGCTTCAGTCTATCCAGCTGTAAATGGGTACCTGACCTGGAGTTAAGGAAGGAAAAGGCAGCGAGAAATGGAACTAGTCACCCCTTCTCTCGATGCTGGACCTAGTTAGGTGAAGTCTCTAACACTTCTCTCCCCTATGGCAGTATTTGTTATGGGACTACCTGTACCTTTTTTTATATTATAGGACAGTGGGCTGTTATTGTTCTTGTCTTTGTCACACTGTATGTTCTTGTTTCTGTCACACTGTATGTTCTTGTTTCTGTCACACTGTATGTTCTTGTTTCTGTCACACTGTATGTTCTTGTTTCTGTCACACTGTATGTTCTTGTTTCTGTCACACTGTATGTTCTTGTTTCTGTCACACTGTATGTTCTTGTTTCTGTCACACTGTATGTTCTTGTTTCTGTCACACTGTATGTTCTTGTTTCTGTCACACTGTATGTTCTTGTTTCTGTCACACTGTATGTTCTTGTTTCTGTCACACTGTATGTTCTTGTTTCTGTCACACTGTATGTTCTTGTTTCTGTCACACTGTATGTTCTTGTTTCTGTCACACTGTATGTTCTTGTTTCTGTCACACTGTATGTTCTTGTTTCTGTCACACTGTATGTTCTTGTTTCTGTCACACTGTATGTTCTTGTTTCTGTCACACTGTATGTTCTTGTTTCTGTCACACTGTATGTTCTTGTTTCTGTCACACTGTATGTTCTTGTTCTGTCACACTGTATGTTCTTGTTTCTGTCACACTGTATGTTCTTGTTTCTGTCACACTGTATGTTCTTGTTTCTGTCACACTGTATGTTCTTGTTTCTGTCACACTGTATGTTCTTGTTTCTGTCACACTGTATGTTCTTGTTTCTGTCACACTGTATGTTCTTGTTTCTGTCACACTGTATGTTCTTGTTTCTGTCACACTGTATGTTCTTGTTTCTGTCACACTGTATGTTCTTGTTTGTATGTTCTTGTTTCTGTCACACTGTATGTTCTTGTTTCTGTCACACTGTATGTTCTTGTTTCTGTCACACTGTATGTTCTTGTTTCTGTCACACTGTATGTTCTTGTTTCTGTCACACTGTATGTTCTTGTTTCTGTCACACTGTATGTTCTTGTTTCTGTCACACTGTATGTTCTTGTTTCTGTCACACTGTATGTTCTTGTTTCTGTCACACTGTATGTTCTTGTTTCTGTCACACTGTATGTTCTTGTTTCTGTCACACTGTATGTTCTTGTTTCTGTCACACTGTATGTTCTTGTTTCTGTCACACTGTATGTTCTTGTTTCTGTCACACTGTATGTTCTTGTTTCTGTCACACTGTATGTTCTTGTTTCTGTCACACTGTATGTTCTTGTTTCTGTCACACTGTATGTTCTTGTTTCTGTCACACTGTATGTTCTTGTTTCTGTCACACTGTATGTTCTTGTTTCTGTCACACTGTATGTTCTTGTTTCTGTCACACTGTATGTTCTTGTTTCTTCACACTGTTTTCTGTCACACACTGTATGTTCTTGTTTCTGTCACACTGTATGTTCTTGTTTCTGTCACACTGTATGTTCTTGTTTCTGTCACACTGTATGTTCTTGTTTCTGTCACACTGTATGTTCTTGTTTCTGTCACACTGTATGTTCTTGTTTCTGTCACACTGTATGTTCTTGTTTCTGTCACACTGTATGTTCTTGTTTCTGTCACACTGTATGTTCTTGTTTCTGTCACACTGTATGTTCTTGTTTCTGTCACACTATCTGTGTATGTTCTTGTTTCTGTCACACTGTATGTTCTTGTTTCTGTCACACTGTATGTTCTTGTTTCTGTCACACTGTATGTTCTTGTTTCTGTCACACTGTATGTTCTTGTTTCTGTCACACTGTATGTTCTTGTTTCTGTCACACTGTATGTTCTTGTTTCTGTCACACTGTATGTTCTTGTTTCTGTCACACTGTATGTTCTTGTTTCTGTCACACTGTATGTTCTTGTTTCTGTCACACTGTATGTTCTTGTTTCTGTCACACTGTATGTTCTTGTTTCTGTCACACTGTATGTTCTTGTTTCTGTCACACTCTGTATGTTCTTGTTTCTGTCACACTGTATGTTCTTGTTTCTGTCACACTGTATGTTCTTGTTTCTGTCACACTGTATGTTCTTGTTTCTGTCACACTGTATGTTCTTGTTTCTGTCACACTGTATGTTCTTGTTTCTGTCACACTGTATGTTCTTGTTTCTGTCACACTGTATGTTCTTGTTTCTGTCACACTGTATGTTCTTGTTTCTGTCACACTGTATGTTCTTGTTTCTGTCACACTGTATGTTCTTGTTTCTGTCACACTGTATGTTCTTGTTTCTGTCACACTGTATGTTCTTGTTTCTGTCACACTGTATGTTCTTGTTTCTGTCACACTGTATGTTCTTGTTTCTGTCACACTGTATGTTCTTGTTTCTGTCACACTGTATGTTCTTGTTTCTGTCACACTGCATGTTCTTGTTTCTGTCACACTGTATGTTCTTGTCTGAGAGTTCTTTTTGCTTGTTTCAAGAATTTCACTTTTTAAATTTTATGTCTGAAAAGTTTTGTGTCTAAAAATTTTTTATTTGTCTGGGAAATATTTGGGAAGACTAGGACAAGTTATGACTAAATGTTTATAAACCACCTGTGCAAATAAATCAAAACTACATTGCTATTTGCTTGTTGATCTTGACTATTTTATATAGCCCTGCATCACACTGCTTAAATGGTTTGGCTTTCTTTTGGTCACTATTGTAGACAAAACATGTTAATTATTTACACAAAGTTGACAGAGTATGGGAACAACAACAAAATCTTACACTTCTAAATCTGTATATCTTGACTGTTTGGTCACATGTTCCAACACAACATGTTCATTTTATATATAAAATGGACAGAGTATGGTAACAAACAATGTCTGCCTGCATGTCTGTCATCTATTTAATCTGTCTGTCTATTTATGTATCATGTCTGTCCTCTGTCTCTTCCTTTGATTTTTCCCAGTCTCCAGACCTGTCTCTGTTCTTCATCGTCTGATTATGCTAACGTCATCGTTATTTCTATCTTCTCAAATGATGACATCAGTATAGAATTTTAAAACCACTGTTACAAATTTTGTACACCTGAAAATTGCAGTTGATACCATATCTTGCTTCATTATCGCCATATTTCTACATCGTGGTTGTGACGCGAGCTGTTCATTTGGCCTGTACCTTAGTGCAGGGTGGTCCAACTTATTCAACCCCGAGGGCCCCATAAACCAACAATTTTAAGTTCGTGGGTCAGTCATGATAAAAAATTATTTAAAATAAAAGCTCAGTGATTAAGAATTACAATGAGGATTGAGTTTCTATGGACATAATTTTAGTTTTATTCTTAAATCCTAATGGGAAGTTTGGGGGTGTGGATTTTCTGTAACCAGAGTCTCGATAGCAATTGTCAATGGAACGCTTTCGCATGCTGACTACAGGCAGTAAAACATTACTTTCCACCGGATGTTTTGACTGCCATCACTGGTGTCAATACCTTGTCGAGGTATGGCGGCTTGCGTACCCTGATCACCCCCAGAGCTATGCCAGCGGGAGTTTTACTCCTGGAAGGTTCTACCAAGCTGGACAGGTTTGCGCGGACAGGGGTCAGACTAAAGCAGACACCCTGGTCCTCCAGGTTGGGGTTTTTAGCATAGGGCTGACACCCCTGTCTATGTAAAAAGAAATGAAGTTACGGAAACGACCACAAATGAACAAACTTTACTGCGGGACAGACATCCGGAGTCTGAGGCTCGTCTGACAGTCAGTGGTGAAAGCCGAAAGGAAGCCACTGACACGAAAACGGACGTCCTGACCGCAAAACGTGAAACAAGAATAGGATTTTGGAATGTCAGGACAATGAACGAGACGGGCAAACTAAAACAGGTCACAGCAGAAATGAGAAACTATAGAATACACATTCTAGGGATAAGCGAGAGCAGATGGACAGGGACAGGAAAAGTTAAAACAGCAACAGGAGAAACAGTACTTTACTCTGGAAGAGAGGATGGACAGCACAATGAAGGTGTAGCCATTATTCTACAGAAAGGAATAGAAAGGACATTACTGGAATGGAAACCCATCAACAACAGACTGATAAGAATAAGATTGAGAGGGAGATTCACCAACACTACAATAATACAATGCTACGCACCAACGAATGACAGCGATGAAGAGGTCAAGGATGAATTCTATCAACAACTGCAGAAAGAAATGGAAGACACACCTAGATATGATCTTATCATAGTAATGGGAGACCTCAATGCGAAAGTTGGAACACACAATACATATAATGAAAGAGTAATGGGAAAATGCGGCAGCGGAACAGCAAACGAAAATGGGGATAAATTAATAAGTTTCTGTAGCATTAACAACATGGTCATTGGAGGAACACTTTTCCCACACAAGGAAATTCACAAATTAACATGGGAATTACCAAATGGTCGGGACAGAAACCAGATAGACCACATCATGATTAATGGTAGATGGAGACATGCATTGCAAGATGCGAGGGTAAGAAGAGGTGCAGATGTGGGAAGTGATCACCATTTAGTAGTAGCAAAACTGAAAATGATACTAAGAACGGCTGGACCAACTGTAACTACACAGAAAAGGTTTGACATCATCAAATTGACGGACCCCCTTACCAGAAAAGCTTTTGCGGCAGATATAAAGAAACGATATCAATTTGCCAAAAGTCAGGAAAAGACATTGACTGATGATATAGACCAGAATTTCAACACCATTTCAACAATATATAAGGAAAGCAGCAAATCATGCTTGGGATTCCAGGAAAGGAAGAAGCAAGACTGGATAACACCAGAAACATTAAACACCATAACACTGAGAAAAGAAATGAAAAGAAAGAAAACAGAAGCGAAGTCCCCCAGGTTAAAGCAACTATATAGCGAACAGTACAGTCAGCTGGACAAGGAAGTTAAACGCCAAACCCAAGCCAACAAAAGGAATTTCCTAGACGATCTTGCAAGACAGGCAGAAGAGGCAGCACTGAGAAATGAACAAAGCACAGTATACAAAATAACTAAATTCATCAGCGGAAAACGAGGTGCAAACAATATTACATTAGTAAGAGATGAGCAAGGAAATCTCATCACGACAGCAGAGGGACAGGAAAAAAGATGGGCAGAGCATTTCAGAGAAACTCTGAACAAGGAACCACCAGAGACACAATTGAATGTTCCTGAGGCTAAAAACGATCTAGATGTTAATACAGACATTCCACGAAAAGAAGAAATCATCACAGCAATCGAAGGGTTAAAGAATGGAAAAGCTCCTGGCCATAATAACTTAAATGCAGAGCTATTTAAGACAGACCCTGAGCTAGCAGCAGAACTATTAGAACCACTATTTGCACAAGTCTGGAAAACAGGGACAACACCAACGGAGTGGAACAAAGGAATAATTGTCAAATTGCCCAAGAAGGGAGATCTTGCAGACTGCAAAAATTGGTGAGGAATCACTCTTCTCTCAGTTCCCAGCAAAATACTAGGCAGGATAATTATACAGAGAATTTCAAAAGAAGTAGACCACAAACTGAGGAAAGAACAAGCAGGATTTAGAAAGAACAGAAGATGTGTAGATCATATATTTACCCTCAGGAACATTATAGAGCAGTGCTCAGAATGGCAAAGACAGCTGTACATTAATTTCGTTGATTTTGAAAAGGCTTTTGACAGTATACATAGGGACAGTTTATGGAAAATACTGAGGGCTTATGGAATTCCAAGCTGCATAGTGTCAATCATAAAAAGCCTATATGCCAACTTTACGTGTAGCGTTGGGCAGAGCAACATAACCTTTGAGGTGAAGACAGGAGTACGACAGGGATGCCCCTTGTCAACCACTCTATTTTTAACAGTCATAGACTGGGTGATGCGCCAGACAACAGAGGGCAGTCCAAGAAGAATAAGATGGACTACATTTTCTACATTGGAAGATCTGGAATATGCAGATGACATTGCACTACTAGCACATTCACATCAACACATCCAGGAAAAAACGGATAGACTTAATAAGTATAGCCAGAAGGTGGGCTTGAACATCAATCTAAAGAAGTCAGAGGTCATGACGCTCAATGTGAGCAAACCTGAGCCCATATCAGTAAGGAATCAGCAACTGGAACAGACAGACACCTTCACATACCTAGGATGCATAGTAACACCAGACGGCGGAGCAAGCAAAGACATCTACAACAGAATGAACAAAGCAAGAACAGCCTTTTTTAGTTCTAAACAACATCTGGAAGACCTCTCAGTACAGCACAAAATTAAGATTATATCAGAGCTGTGTGCTTTCTGTGCTTCTTTATGGTGCGGAATGCTGGAGAGTTACAGAGAAGGAAATGTCGAAATTGTCCTCTTTTCACACAACATGCCTAAGAAAAATTCAAATAAATAAACAAACAACACACAAAGGTATTTTATCAGGCACTCAGTGAGAAATAAAGAAGTAGAAGACCAGACAACAGAAAAACAACAGAAGTGATAGGCTTACCGGGAATCGAACCAGGACCTTCCGAACGGCACCCACCGCCTAGGCACGGGAGCGAATCGCCACTATCCACTCTGCCAGCTAAGCATTACCAAGGTTTCCCCTCCTTATATGTTTATATGATAAGAAAAATTCACCGAATCTTTTGGCCGAATACCATCACCAACCAAGATCTGCTTACTCGGAGCAAGCAAGAGGACATGCACACCATCATAACTGGCAGACGCTGGAGTTGGTTGGCCATGTCCTCAGAAGAGACCCCGATGCCATCACAAGAACAGCTATGCTATGGACCCCTGAAGGAAAACGAAAGAGAGGCCGACCAAAAACAACTTGGCGGAGGACTGTGGAGGCTGAGATGCAAAGAATGAACCAGAGTTGGGGCACTGTACGAAGGATGGCCACCGATCGAGCAAAGTGGAATCGGTTTGTTGTTGCCCTACAAGACGCCACTAGGCGTAATGGCCACTGACTGCTTTGACGGTCGGCGGCTAAGGATCAAAGAAGAAGGATGTTTTGAGTCTAATCTCAAAAGTATTAATTATACCGTACTATATAGTTAAAGAAATATGTATTGTATGAGCGCGGACCACATTTGGCCAGCGGGACTGCAGTTGGACCACGCTGCGCTAGTGAGTGCATTGGCGGTTTCAGGCTGTGCGAGATCCTAGGCAAGCGTGAGCTTGCGATGTCCTTTTTAAATACATTTCTGAGCTATATAAGGTGCAAAACCAGGCGCTTAGGATCAGACACGCACAATATACCCCAATTATAACCAATTTTCAGGTTGAACAGGGTATAACAACAATATAGTAGACAAACGAACGCTTAGGATCATTACGGGGGAAATGAAATCAACGCCTATAGTGGAGATGGAGAAAATGGGGAGGATACAAGCACTGAGAGAACGCAGAGACACGAAAGAACAGGCAGAAAAGTTCCTCTGTATGCCGAGCCATCCAATGAAGGACAGATTCCAAAACCTAGCAATGGGGTGATTGAAAAGAAGCAGTTTTATCCACCAGGCCAAACGACTTCGTAGACAAACCTTAGACTTGCCTGAAGTTGACAGCCCCCTAAAGTTTGTGCCAGAACAAACTCCTTGGAGAGAGGAGACTGGACTACCAGTATACATCCAGACAAAAGTTAAAGGAATACTCGACAAGGATGAACAGAACACCGTGCAACGTAGGACAGTCACTCTCAGTTTCCTGGATGATGAATACCCACAGGACCTCTGGGTTCGAGTATACACGGATGGGTCAGCACAAAATGCAGTAAAGAATGGAGGAGCAGGAGTGTACATAGAATACCCAAACAACACTAGGAATACGGTCAGAGTACCAACGGGGAAATTCTGTAACAACTATGATGCAGAAATCCAGGCAATCATGGTGGCAACCGAGAGACTGTTGAACACCAATCTCGGTCCACAGCCTGTGGTATTCCTGACTGATGCAAGATCAACACTTCAAGCACTTCAGTCCAGACAATTACCAGGTATACAAGCCTTACTTTCTGAACTGTGCAACCAGCGCAAGTTCGCCATGCAGTGGATACCGTCTTACTGTGAAATACCAGGAAACGAAAGAGCAGACCGACTGGCTAAAGAAGGTGCTGTAGACGAGCAACCGTATGTACCAGTTACATACCATCAGAAGAAAAAGATGATCAAATCAATCAGAAAGCCACCAACACCAACTCATGACGACTACCAAGCTATGAACAGATCAGAACAAATTGTCATTCTGCGCCTCAGAACAGGACACAACCGACTACGCAGCCACATGTATAAAAAATTTAAGATTGGCAATTCAGCCATGTGTACATGTGGACGGGCACCCCAGACTGCAGAGCACATACTTTGCAAGACTGCCCCGAATATGATATATTGAGGCAAACCCACTGGCCCAGAGAAACAACACTGGAAGCAAAACTATACGGAGAAACAACATTGCAGATATAGACAATATATTTCAAGCGAACGAAAGAAGAAATACATTTCTGTTGTATCGACAGAGCGTTCGATTGACAGGTTAGAGCGCTTGACTATCGCGGCAAAGGTGCTGGGTTTCATTCACAGCTTCTATTTTATTGCATTTATCTGGCTCTATTGAATCCGGACGAGGTCGATTGATCATACTTGTTTGGTTTGTATTTAAGGACCATCTTCCTTGCACACGGACTACTCTATAAGTGCTCCAGTCTCCTCCCTTAGATCACACAACGAGGATCATAGCACAGTACGAGTATCCCAGTGTGTGTATACAAGAATCAACCATTCTATCAATATTTATGTAGTGGGTAGGTTTCCTAATTATTTAAATTTGGCAGGGCAGTGGCCATATGTCCTACTCTTTACGATTTCCAACTGCCGAGGGATTTTTTTAACGTGCGCAACTTGCACACGGGACCTCTAATTTTTGGCTCTTATCCGAGAAGGCTAGACATCCGATCTCACTACCCAGGAATTCAGGGGGGAGTATGACATCATAAGAACCATTTTTTCTGAAAAAAAATTTCCACCAGTTATACTCCCTGTGCTGGGAACCCGGTACCTTTAGAATAAGAAGCAGACGTCATAGCTCTGAGCCACTCCGACCAACATACTTGATCTTTTCCAGAATTACAAAGACCTTATGGTCTAACTTGTGTTTAGTCCAAAACAAGCGCCGATCTAAACAAGTATCAGTGTCATAGTCTTAATTGTTATTGTCAGTGTCATAGTCTTAATTGTTATTGTCAGTGTCATAGTCTTAATTGTTATTGTCAATGTTATAGTCTTAATTGTTATTGTGTGTCAAAGTCTTAATTGTTATTGTGAGTGTTATAGTCTTAATTGTTACTGTCAGTGTCATTGTTTTAGTTGTTATTGTCAGTGTCATAGTCTTAATTGTTATTATCAGTGTCATAGTCTTAATTGTTATTGTCAGTGTTATAGTCTGAATTGTCATTGTGTGTCAAAGTATTAATTGTTATTGTCAGTGTCATAGTCTTAATTGTTATTGTCAGTGTCATAGTCTTAATTGTTATTGTCAGTGTTATAGTCTGAATTGTCATTGTGTGTCAAAGTATTAATTGTTATTGTCAGTGTCATAGTCTTAATTGTCAGTGTCATAGTTTTAATTGTTATTGTCTGTGTCATAGTTTTAATTGTTATTGTCTGTGTCATAGTCTTAATTGTTATTGTCAGTGTCATAGTCTTAATTGTTATTGTCAGTGTTATAGTCTGAATTGTCATTGTGTGTCAAAGTATTAATTGTTATTGTCAGTGTCATAGTCTTAATTGTCAGTGTCATAGTTTTAATTGTTATTGTCTGTGTCATAGTTTTAATTGTTATTGTCTGTGTCATAGTCTTAATTGTTATTGTCAGTGTTACCCATGAAAACGTTTCAGATATTTGGACATGTGCCCTAATATAACCGATCAGGTTGAACGGGACGCGCCTCGCCAAAACGAGACAAAATTTTATTTAAATTTTAAAAAGTCCTCAACAAATGCACGCAAAGCCTTCACGTCTTGTTCCATCCGTACACGGCCTTTGTCTATTTCCCTATATTTCAGTTATCACACTTGGTTTAGTCTTCGCATGATACGCGCCTGTATAAGTTTTTCAGTGTCAAAGGCGCCCTCCTTCTTTGCATGGCAATGCGTTTTTCTTTGACATCAGACTTTTGAAAATCTGTTTTTTGGGGGGTTTCAAAGAAGCACTCCATATCAGGCCTAACATGATGGGGTGGGGGAAGAGCATTGGGGAATGTATCTGCAGCCCAAGGGCCAGAGACTATGGAACAGTATTGCAAATTTGCCAGTCCGGTTGTCCGTTCTTCCTGTGGACAAATGATAAGTATTGTATGCAACAAATCTTTGTCAGGGGAAGTAAGGAAGACAGTTCTTGTGTTCTAGAGAGCCAATCCTGGCGTATAGTAATCTTCTTCGTACACGCTCATCAGACGTGTACTTGAATGTGTTTAAAGGAAGCTGTGGCCAGCTCTAGGCTATTTCTATCTCCATAGAGCTTTTCCCTGGAATGGTACTGGTGACGGCCATATGTGTCGTAATGAGCCGTAGACAAGCCGGAAAATCCCTGGAGGCAACAGAGATGGTTTTTTTTTAAATTTTTTTTACACAAGAATGTTAAGAAAATACAATTAACTGTTAAAAAATATTCACGATATACGAGTGTCGTTTCTTTCAGAATGAAGTACTGTTTGCTTGGCTAGTTTCCGCTGAATATCGTGACCGGATGTTGTTTAATCCACGCCACGGACAGAAAAAAACGACGGTAATCCCGCCTCATTACCTGAACATTACTGTCATTACATCTGCAGTTTTCCCGCCATGGACTTCAGCCTGTTTGTTATATCACGGGAAATAAAGGGGTTTCTGGGAATTTCTCGTTTCCATCTTGTTAGCGATGATCAATAGGATACGATACTGGAAAACTGAGTGTAGAGGATAAAGCAAAAACGTAAAAAAATTATGGTCAATTGTATTGATTGTGAATTTTCTATTTTGGTAAAATCGACGGTAGAACCCATTATTAGCTGACTGATTCATCTACTTCACATGAATTCCCGATTCGTAGCTTATCGAACAAGCATTGCTGTGAGTAGGCCTACATTTTCTTGCCCATTGTAACATTTGTTCTCATTTATTATTTCCAGTCCGTTTTATTTTTTTATTTATGAAGGAAAAGATCTGGTTTAACCTCTGATGGGTTATAATTAGGATATATGGTGTATCTTATTCCAAATAATATTTTAAATAGCCCATATCTGTGTCTATCATAATATTGACTTTTTCAATTAGTGTAAATTGATAAATTATAAGTAACAAATTGTGTGGATCTGCGTATGTTTTCCTTTGTCCTAAAATGTTAGTATCCTGATACCTGTCATGGTGTTAATAAAAAAATTTAAAAAGGGGGAGGGGGGGGGGGAGGTGAGAAAACATGGGGTGTTTGGGGTGATATCCAAGTCACTAATTATTTTTCATTAGTAATATGTGTTATGAGAACATAACTAGACCTTCAATTTCCAGTCATACCCTCACGAATCCTTATATATTAATATTTATTCTGGCTATATACTGTTTGACTACATAGTGTAATTCTCTATGTGTCTTCCTGTGCATTTCAGGTGCGTGCGTACTAAGTATTTGGCGCCCTGGGTGGATCCTTCAAACCCCTTACCCCCAGGCATAAAACACAGAAAAGTATATTATGCTTGCAAGTCGATTTTTTAACAGCACCGTACTGTCATAATGGTGTTCGATGCCACCCCCCCCAACCTGGCTGTCACCCCCCGGGACTGATCGCGCACCTCCCCCCGCCTCTTAGTACGCCACTTCTTCTTCTTCTTCTTCTTCTTCCATCCTTAGCCACCAACCGGCAAAGCAGTATGTGGCCAGTACGCCTAGTGGCGTCTTAGGGCAACAACAAATTGATCAATCTATCGCTGTTTCCACCACGCCTAGTGGCGTCTTTGTGGAACAAAAACAGACCAAACAATCTATCATTGTTTCCGTAATCAGATTGGTTGGCAAGCAGGTGATCAGCCCACTTAGTACGCCACTGGTCCATTTTAATTGCTGTCTCAGAAGAAAAAAAAAAAAAAACAAACTGAAACACATTAGAGGGTCTTCCAAGTGTCGCGTGCTAGTCTTCCAATTTCATGGCTTCACCGTGCTAGCCGGTACAAACTAAATAGTCCTTTCTAGGGCTTGGTATTTATCAAACGCTGCACTTGAGTCGATTACAGTTAACAAATTTTTGATGGCAATTGCGCCCTGACATAACCGACGGACTTCACTTGGTTGAAAAGAGCGTGCCTTGACACAATAAGGGAAACCCCTCAAAGAAACCGCAACAAAATATTGTGCCTCCATAATGTATTTGTTCTTCCTCTGGGCTTCTTATTCTTGTGTATCTTTCCTGTTATAAGATTGAAATGATTGCCTTATCCTGCGTACCTTCTTTTATGCGTCCACACGTTTTTTTTTCCGCAGCCGAGGATGCTGTTATCAGATGTTCTGTATGATAGGAAACTATACAGAGCGATACAACAGGAGGCAATCTGATCATCAGATGTAGTCCCCCCCCCCCCCCCCCCCCCCCGTCGGTCAAGTGTTTCGGCCCCTTATTCTCCTCAAATGGTAAAGATAGACCCAAAGCAGGTACTGCTGTAGGGGAGTGAAGTGTTAGAGACTTCATACTAGGTCTAGCTTTGAGAGGTGGGGTGATCAGTTCCTTGTCTCTCTGCTTTTCCCTTCACTTGCTCAAGATCAGAGCTTGGTGCTCATTTACAGCTGGGTAGACTGGAGCATGACGTCAACGTATTTTGAACCCGACACTTTTGCCACGAGAGGCCAGCACTCTAACCACTCTACCAATCGGACGCTGTGTTTTGTATTGAGTTTCATTATTTCAAAAATTTTGTAATGGTCTTCCTGTGCTTGGTTTTCATCCTCTTTTCTAAAATCTTCTATAAGTTAACTGAGAGAGAGAGAGAGAGTGCGCGCGCGAGAGAGAGAGAGAGAGAGAGAGAGAGAGAGAGAGAGAGAGAGAGAGAGAGAGAGAGAGAGAGAGAGAGAGATCGAATTTTCCACTAGACATAATTACCATTTCACACACCCCCAGTATCCCGACTAACAACAAAGAAAAATTGTCACCAAAGTACATGGGCCAAAGCCGCTCACACCAGCAGAAGGTAAAAGGTAATTTGACAAAACTGGTCGTTTCCCGAGGCAAGTTATAACCTAAAGCGACGTTCCATCCACAAACATTAAATTTACTTCTAGAACAACCTACTAATTGAGTTAGTGATTCCTTGATTCGCGTGTCTCTGGATTTCTCCATCTTTACTTTTCTGACTGTGCAAATATCCTCAGTTTGTCTGTCTGTGTGTGTGCTTTTTTTTCTTTTTTAAAATTTTGACAGTACATCTGAAAATACCACAGTTTCTTCTTCTTCTTCTCATTTTCTTCTTCTTCTTCTCATTTTCTCGCCTTTCTGCTATCCGTGGAGCATGAGCTTCCAACAAGACCTCCGTTAACCTTCCTGTCTTGACTTTCTGCTCCATTCTTTCTAAGTCTCTTATGATTGTCCTCTTCCATTCTCCAGAGTGGTTAGAGCTATTGCTTCTGGAGGCTAAGTTACCGGGTTCGAGTTAGGGACGGCAAGGAAAGCGAGGGTATACCACCCTGGCTACCTTACTTTATGAAGCTGAAACTTAGAATAGTGCACTCTAACACGTCACTCCCCATACGGAAGTATCTGCTATAAGACTAAATTTACCTTGTCTTTTTCTGTTTTCAATTCTCTACTCTAAAAGTTATGAGGTTTAAAAAAAAAAATTTAGTGTTATGGTGCTAGCAAAGGACTTACGAGCAGTGTTGCCACAGCTGGGTATTTTTTTTACTAGATCTGGGTTTTTTGGCTTCCGTCTGGGTATCTGGATATTGTTTTTCCAAATCTGCATTAATCTGGGTATATTTGACAATTGACATTTACAATGTATGTATATTCTGTGCACTGAGCATTATACATTATATTTATATTATAATTAAATGTAAAAGATTATGTGCTATATATTTTTTATTCCACTTAAATTTAGTTCTTGTTTTTAACCACATCAATGACGTTGTATTTTTATTCGTTTACATCAACTATCTATTTCCTGTTATTCGGTTAATGGCTGTCATCTACAATACTCAGTCATTTTTGCGATGTGTTTTAAAGTATTCTTTTTAAATGTTAGACTTAAGCAGTTAAACAGCATATTAGTTTTTCTTTTGGTCTAAAAATAATTAAAATTAAGATTATAAAATGAGCGATGATGAAAGTACGCTAGGTAGTTGTAGCAGCATGACGACACACACGCCACCGCGTAAAAAAGTGAAGCCATGGTATCAGCAGGCTTTTTGTGAGGAATGGCGAACTGAAGGATTGGATAAAGCCGGACTCTGGCAATTGCTATGCTGCGATTTGTACAGTCTATTCCTGTACATTAACTAATGCCAACAAAACAGCTTTATTGACACATAAAAGCACACAGAAACACATGAAAAACTTCGAAGCCAAAAGCAAAACTCTGAACATTTACAAGTGAACCCGTCTCCATTTAAAGCAAGTTGTCGGCTTTAAAGGCATCAAACCGCGCTGGTGTAAACTGGCGACCAGGTGTTCATGGTTCAAACCCGGGCTCCGGCGTTTGAAGAAATGTTTACGGCCGGACAAAATCCTGCTAAACCCTCTGCGTTGGGATGGGAAGGAGCGAAGAGATAAGGAAAGTCTGGTTCCCCAGCCTCGGCTTCATTGGGCCGAAGGGCTGAAAGCCTAAGTGCCGCTGGTTAAGGAAAAAAAAAAAAAAAAAAAAAAAAAGGCAGAACATAATACTCCGTTGTCGCAAGCTGATCATTTGATTGAATGTTGCAAGCAGATGTTTCCAGACAGCACAATTGCTTAAAAAAATGTCACTGAAGCGCACCAAGGTTGCCTATGTGATGCAGTACGGCATTGCTCATTTTGAGTGGCTTGAAGTTATAAACATGGATGCCGAGTCGCTGACAAGTGACAATTTTCAACAGTGACAAGTTACAACTGACATTTTATATTTGAGTTGAGGAACATTTTGTTAATGTAACTACTGTAAGTATGTTACTGTTAAAATATCTAATTTTCAAGAGTTCATATATTGGGGTGTTAATAAAATCATTTTTATATAATTGTGAATTTTTGGTAATAAAAATAAAAATGAAGAAATAATAAAAATTGGTAGCACACAGTTTATTTGTGCTAAAGTTGCATTAAAAGATTGTGTAAGTATCGTCTATCCCGTGTATTTGAGGCATAAAATAATCTGGGTATTTCTGGGTTTTTTTTAATAGAAGACAACCTGGGTTTATCTCTAGAACTTGAGTGGCAACCTTGCTTACGGGGCAGTTGTCTGATTTCCCTGCAACGTATTTTCCGCCTGTCTCGTTCTTCTGGTGTTCGTCTGTTACTCTTTTTCAGTTTCACATCACACATTGAAACAGCTGAAGTTATTGGCAAAAAAAAAAACAAACAAACAAACAAAGTCCAAGTATATTTTTCAGGGAGCCCATACGACGCCTAAGAAATATGGCATAGCATGAAATAATTTAAAAAAAACAAACAAAATCGTATTTGGAGAATGCATTTGGACTAAAACAGCCTATACAATTCATAAAGGAACGATATAAATTTTTATATTTGTTCTATTTGTCTTCTTCCATTGTCTTCTCCCTAAATTGCTGGAAATGAGACAGTCATTCCATGAAGACATGAAGAGAACGGTCCAATATGCTGGAAACACATCACAGCCCTTTACGCAGTGGCGCCAGACAATGGTGCGTCCTAGCTCCGACCCTCTTCGGGATCTTCTTTGTCTAGCTCTTGAAAAATGCATTCAGAGATGCAACTGAAGGAATATGCCTCCACACTAGGTCAGATGGCCGACTGTGTAACCTTGCAAGACTGAAGGCAAAAACAAAATTAAGAAGGGTGACTATACGAGACTTGATGTTCGCCGATGACGCTGCAATCACAACGAAGATCGAAGCTGTGGTACATAATGCCTGTGTCACCAGTACGCTTCTAAATGGCAGCGAGACATGGACAACCTATGGTACGCAAGAAAGAAGGCTCAATACCTTCAATCAACGGTGTCTAAGCCACATCCTCGGTATTTCATGGAAGGACAAGGTGACAAATGTCCAGGTGCTGTCACGTGCTGGCCTTCACAGCATTTATACACTGCTTAGACAGCGCAGATTACACTGGCTTGTCCATGTCCGCCGCATGGAAGATGGTCGCATCCCTAAAGATGTCTTCTACGAACAACTGGCAGATGGCAAAAGTACTATTGGCCCACCGCAGCTGAGGTTCAAAGATGTGTGCAAGTGAGACATGAGGGCACTGGACATAAAACAAGCAACCTGGGAGGATTATGCTGCCGATTGCACCAAGTGGCAATGCTCATTACGGCGCCAAATCAGATTAGGCGAAAAGAAGCTCTCACAACAAGCAGAAGAGAAAAGAACACGCAGAAGGGAACACCATGTAAAAAAGCAACTGAGGGCTATCACCATAGGGGCGCATTCCCATAGTCAGTCATGACTGAAAGGGGCTACTGCTACCACTGTCTTCGTCCCTTGTTTCCTGCCCATCCATCTTCTTCTTAAACTGTCTTATCCTCCCTGTCACTTACATTTATTTGTAGTAAATTTTAGATTTCTCTGTCTTCCACTCTGACTTTTCACATGACTGCCCTGTTGTGCCTGTTAGTGTTACTTAATCTGCTTTATGTTTTTAGGATATTTATAACCACTATTATTATTCTGAGGGAGACTCAGCACCTATGGGTTTGCCCGGAGTGCAATGATGTCGATTCTGTTAAACAAAAAGTATTATTATCAAACGCAGATAAAGGCGAGCTCTTCATTTCGCCCCACGGATTAAAAAAAAATTGAGACATTGTATACGTTTATAAATTTTGTTGATTTTGAGAAGGCTTTTGACAGCATACATAGGGACAGTTTATGGAAAATACTGAGGGCTTATGGAATTCCAAGCTGCATAGTGTCAATCATAAAAAGCCTCTATGCCAACTTTACGTGTAGTGTTGGGCAGAGCAACCTAACCTTCGAGGTGAAGACAGGAGTACGACAGGGATGCCCCTTATCAACCACTCTATTTTTAACAGTCATAGACTGGGTGATGCGCCAGACAACAGAGGGCAGTCCAAGAGGTATAAGATGGACTACATTTTCAACATTGGAAGATCTGGAATATGCAGATGACATTGCACTGCTGGCACATTCACATGAACACATCCAGGAAAAAACGGATAGACTTAATAAGGTTAGCCAGCAGGTGGGCTTGAACATCAATTTAAAAAAGTCTGAGGTCATGACGCTCAATGTGAGCAACCCTGAGCCCATATCAGTAAGGAATCAGCAACTGGTACAGACAGATACCTTCACATACCTAGGAAGCATAGTAACACCAGACGGTGGGGCAGGCAAAGACATCAACATCAGAATGAATAAGGCAAGAACAGCCTTCTTTAGCCTAAATAACATCTGGAAGTCCTCCCAATACAGCACAAGCACAAAATTAAGATTATACCAGAGTTGCGTGCTTTCTGTGCTTCTCTATGGTGCGGAATGCTGGAGAGTCACAGAGAAGGAAATGTCAAAATTGTCCACTTTTCACACAACATGCCTAAGAAAAATTCACCGAATCTTTTGGCCGAATACCATCACCAACCAAGATCTGCTTACTCGTAGCAAGCAAGAGGACATGCATACCATCATAGCTGGCAGACGCTGGAGCTGGGTTGGACATGTCCTCAGAAGAGACCCCGACGCCATCACAAGAACAGCTATGCTTTGGACCCCTGAAGGAAAGCGAAAGAGAGGCCGACCAAAAACAACTTGGCGGAGGACTGTGGAGGCTGAGATGCAAAGAATGAACCAGAGTTGGGGCACTGTACGAAGGATGGCCACCGACCGTGCAAAGTGGAATCAATTTGTTGTTGCCCTACAAGACGCCACTAGGCGTGATGGCCACTGACTGCTTTGACGGTCGGTGGTTAAGGATCGAAGAAGAAGAAGATACGTTTATTACGGCTTCATGATTTGTATTTGTTATTAGACGCATAACTTTCACGATATCTGCTAGTTTTCTTATCTGCAGGACGGGATCAAGTGTGCCATGCCAGCACACCTACTGTATAGGTCTGGCTTGTGTAACGTACCTCTCTCGTTCAGTATATAATGTAAAATGTCTTACCGCTCTCGTTCAGTATATACTGTTGCTTTTGTTGTTTAACTAGGGCTGCTGAGCTTTACGCTCTCTAACACTGTAGATCTAGGCTTTTTCTGTGGCTTTTCTGCCATTCAGAAACGTGTAAAGTTGAAGTCGTGAGCTCCAGTTTCTCCAGCTTGGCTTGCATTTAAAGGATCGTCACATCTGGTCCCACGATAGGAGGAAGAAGCGTTTGGCATACTGTGCATTCCCCGCCTTCCAAGGGGATCTCCAAATATGCAGAGCTAATATACTGTGCTCTGGTTTTGGGCTCTCCCAAGGAATCGCCACGTCTCAGCTCCCCCTGCCTATCACTGGGTCTATAGTGAGATCCTCCTTCATGCAGACAACAAGGTAAAAGCCATAGTTACGTCTGGGGCTCAAGTGACTCCATGAATCTTAGTGTGCAATGCTGGGTTCTCAACATGTTTCACCACATGGGAAATCCCTGGAAGTGTGTGGATTATTTCAAGAGTCAGTGAGGGCGTAATTAACCTCCCAGACAGAGGTTCACATCCAAATCTACACACTATAGCATTTGTGTAATAAGTCTAAAGAAAACGAATGTGCTGAGTCAGGATGTCGGTGCTGCACCAGTTATCACTATCGATAACTATGAACTGGCAGTGGTGCACCACTTCACATACCTAGGGTCTACCATCAATGACTAACTCTCACTGGACACAGAAATCGACAGCCGCATTGGCAAAACTGCAGCTACCTTTGCCCGCCTCACATCGCGTGTTTGGGGAAACTCCAAACTCACAACGAAGACCAAAGATGTGGTATATAACGCCTGCGTCACCAGCACACTCCTATATGGCAGCGAGACCTGGACGACCTATGCTAAGCAAGAAAGAAGGCTCAATACCTTCCATTTACGGTGTCTACGCCACATCCTCGGCATCTCGTGGAAAGATAAAGTGACAAATGTCGAGGTGTTGTCACGTGCTGGCCTTCAAAGTATGTATACACTGCTTAGACAGCGCAGACTTCGCTGGCTTGGCCATGTTCGCCGCATGGAAGATGGTCGCATCCCAGAAGATATCTTCTACGGACAATTAGCAGATGGCAAGAGAACAGTTGGGCGACCACAGCTGAGGTTCAAAGATGTGTGCAAGAGAGATATGAGGGCACTGGGCATGGATCCAGCAACATGGGAGGATGAAGCTGCGATCGCACTAAGTGACGATGCTATTTACGGCGCCACCTCAGATTGGGCGAAAAGAGGCTCACACAAGCAGAGGAGAGGAGAAAACCAGGGAAATAAGCAGCTGAGGGCTGCCACCTCGGGGGCGCATTCCCATAGTCAGTTATGACTGAAGGGGCTATTATTATTATTATAGCATTTGTGCATAGCTGAGCATGATTAAACATAAGTGTTTTTGTTTTTTTGTTGCAGTCAGAATATTTATTTAAAAACAAAATTATAATAACCACGTGCCGTTATCATCACCTTCAGCTAAAAGAATATTCCCATACACTTGGGATAAGGTCTTTTTTCCTTGCCTCTCTGTCGCTGTCTTCAGAAACTACGGAACAGTATACCGCGGTCGTTACGGCATTGTTGATCAGTATCGACATCATTGGACACCGGACTAACCCATAGGTGCTCAATCTCCCTCACCAATTTTCGAAGGGTTTTAATACTAAATGTTCAAGTAGCGCACTGGTTGCATACACGCCTGATACACCCTCTCATACATCTATCCCTGCTAGTCTTACGATTGATGCCAAAATCCAGCAATCTTAGCATTGTTGATTCATCGATTGCAGTGTCATTCTCTAGCGTAGGTCGCGCCTGTGTTAATAGAACGTCATACTAGTTGAACAAGAAACCCCCTTTTTATGCTCTGTCTGCATAAAACTACACACGTTCGAAAAATACAACTAGTACTGTGTTTCTTAGAAAACCTTGAGATACGCAAGCTGATTAATGACCTAGGTTAATACTAGCATTAATTTCATTTTATACACTACGTTAACATAAACGAAAGGACAGATGGACTTAGGATAGAAAGAGAGAGGGCTGAACGGAGGAACGTATGCAACACTAACACGGGTCTCGCGATATAAAATTAATGCCACCCCCAAGCGTAAGGCATAAAGCACTAACTTTTTTTCAAATAGACAGTGATAAAAAAACACTACAAATACGAGGGTTAGGTTTAAAAACCTGTTTAATGCTTATTAGTAAACATGACATTATACTGTTTTATGTCTGAAAGCCTGACAGTACCGAGACACCACATCGTATCGAAGTGAATGGGAGGTAGAAGAAAATGCATATTTTGAACGCAGCCACTTAGCTCCATTAAATTTACATATTTGGGTTCCTTAGGACTTGCTGACAAAGAATATGTTAAGTGTTACGCAAATAGTCTAGGAATTAACACATTATAGCCAAAAAAAAAGTGAGGATGTCTGACAGCACCAAATCATAATCGCACAGTGGCATGTTTTGAAACCACCATTTTACGGGAAATAGGCCAACATGTTAAATCCGATTTGATTGGCGGGAATGATATGTAAGACGAAACACGATTAGTCGGACTGCAAATACTAATTTTGGTTGTTAGGGGAAACGTAGGAAGGATAAATTTTTTCAAAAGCTTTCGTAAACATGGTCCTATTGGCTAGACCCGCTGATATAGTCAATTAGGAGCGTCTGTTCAGTGCCACATTTTAAAATAAACTTACTAAGAAACAGTGCGTTGAGATCCAGCTCATATTTTTCTAAATAAAAGCCCGGGACAGAGGCAGATCGGAATTTGTGCCATAATTCATCGCCAGTCGACGTATTGTTTATTATTTCCATGAATTGTGGGACCGTGGTCCTAACTTATTGAAGCAGCACCTGGTCTGAGTTTTGCTGAATCCAGAGGCTGATAGCATACCCCTTGGTCCAGATAGCGACCAGTGAGAGGTCTCAAGAACACAGTGAAGCAAGCGAGCAGAGGAGACTGTTTCCTCTCCGCCATCACAGAAGATAAGATTCTGTGGCCAGAGCAGCTCAATCCTATGTGCCCCCCCCCCCCCCTCTAAAATTGACAGTATATTAATTAAAGAGGGACAATAAATTGTTTCAAATGACAGGAACTGTGAACTTTTCCCAATACGATTTCCACCATAAGCAAACACTTGAAGTCATGATGACAAACAACAACCTAGCTTGAAAAAGCCAGTATTACCTCATAGTACTACTTCACAACTTACACACATAGAATAATAATAATAACATATGTCAATACAAAGATCATATCGATAAATTGTGTACATACAAATTGTAATTACATTTGATTGTGATTCCTGGTTCACTGTGTAGTTGAATCAGGATATCTATTATTGAAAGGAATTAATACATATATTTTTAAACTTTAACACTTGACTCATTTAAGATAGTCTTATAGAGTGTTATATGTGTGTGTGTCACAGTGTTGTAAAGTGTTGTGGAATAAATTAAATTGTTTATCTGTCTGTTGTTGTTGTGACTTACACTTCATCATTATCATAACCCTAGACATTCAACGTAGTCATCACAATATTCCAGAATAATTCTGACAGGTATAAATGTGGTAGCAAGTAAGGTCATCTGTAATACACCACACTTATTAGATACAGATACCTTCACAGCTGATCTCAGTCAGTACACTAAGTCCCCTATAAATATTTATATCATCCCACTTTACCACATATATTGGGGTCTCGCTCCCGGGATATTGAACTTTCTCCTATTATATATATTGGGAATAATAAAAATTTAAAAGGTATCCTTGGGTGAAAATAAATAAGGTTGAGCTCTCAGTGCCTGTGGTTGTCCTTAGTTAATTAGTCATAGATAAAATTGTTTAGTTAAATATTTTATACATTTACCTGTTAGAAAATGGCCGACCTGGCAAAATTTCGATCTGCTGCTGTGCAGACTGCGAAAGAGTTAGGAATGGACGGGCAAGTTATGATTGCCTATGTCACTACGGAATGTGACAAATATATTGAACGTGAAGAAAGAAGATTAGAAAAAGAGGCCGAAAGAAAATTAGAAACTGAAAGATTGGCCGAAGATAAGAGAATAGAGGCTGAAAAAGAAATTAAGAGGTTGCAGATTGAGGCTGAGGCTAAGAGGTTGCAGATTGAGGCTGACAAAGAGGCTAAAGCATTGGAGGCAGATAAGGAGATTAAAAGGCTCCAGTTGGAAGAGAAAAAGGCTGAAAGGGAAGCCGAGGAAAGAAGACAGGCTGCAGAGAGGGAAGCAGAAAAGGAGGAGAAGAGATTACAAAGGGAACATGAGTTACGACTAAGGGAGTTTGAGTTTCAAGGCCATGCTCCTGAAAATGGTGCCAGTCCCTTTACCTCCGATGCTACTGCTAGTCAGGGAGCCTCAACCTCAGCTATGAACTTTCATTTAGATCATTTTGTTGAGAAAGACGATGATATCGAGAGCTATCTAAATAGATATGAACTATTAGCTACCACGTATGGGTTAGAGAGAGAAAGGTGGAGCTTAAAGTTATCTCAAGGACTTCGTGGGGCAGCTTATGAAGTTTTTGCCAAAATGAGCAGAAATGATCAAGAAAATTATGACATGCTAAAGCAGGCTCTTTTGTTAAGATATGAAAAGAATGGAGAATTTTATAGGAAAAAATTTAGGAATGCTAAACTACTGTCAGGTGAAACCTATCACCAGTTCTCTGCACGGTTAGAGACATACTTGGAGAAATGGACTTCTCTGGGGAAAACCCAAGATCTTAAGGAAATGATCCTTATAGAACAATTAAGAGAGTCCATGGCTCCAGACCTGAGAAAGTTTCTCATGGAACAAGGTGCAGAGAGACTGGGTGAGCTACTAAATGTCGCTGAAAGGTATCAAGCAGCTCAGGCAGAGGTAACAGGTAACAAAAAGAAACAGGTAGAAAATTTTAAGGCACCACAAAACTTTGATACATTTGATCCTAGAGATCAGAACAAAGGTAAGCACCAGTTTGATAGGCCACGGTATGACAATAAAAATAAAACCCCACAATTCGATGAAAGGAAATTTGATGAAAGAAAATCTTTCAACCAAAACAGGAGATGGTGTAAAAATTGTAAGATGAACAATCATGACACTGACCGTTGCAGAAGGAACCCTATAGTTATGGCCACCCTTCAGGTCAGGTCGACCTCAAGAAAGGAGGAGGATATTATGATAGATACCACTCCAGAAGAGATGAGGAAAGCACAGGCTGGGGATAAGACACTCAAGCCTTGTTTCGGGAAATTGTCAACTTGTCATACAACTCCAGGCAAGGGAGATTTTTACATGAAAAACAAGTTGATTTACAGGAAGGCCGGAACTAGATCCAATGGTCACGGACAGTTGGTTCTTCCAAATGCATATAGGGCAGACTTAATAAGGAGCTTACATGTGAAACAAGATGGGGACCATGAGAAAATTGGTACCATCATCCAAAAGGTGGCTCACAATTATTATTGGCCCAAGGCAAGGTGGGACATTGTGAATTTTGTAGAAAGGTGTAGCATAGCACATGAGGGAACACCGCAAGTGGGAACATTGATCAGGACCTGGACACGCCACGGGGCAAACTTAGGCCTAACAATAAAAAGAATAATAAAGTGGACCAAGTGAAATGGGAAGCCCCTTTTCACGGACAAGCTTCAATTAACTGTTTTACAATGGCCACTATGCAGAGAGTGCAAAAAGATGTCTTACCCCAGGATAAGCCGAAAATCCCTCAATCGGACTTAAACAAACTGGAGGAAGAAGATGTAGAGAGGAAATCTCTCATCAAGAATTCTAAGTGGGGAGATAGCCCCAAGAAAAGAATTGGTAGCGGTCGTTTTGTGCATGATAATTCTGGGAAGAAAAATCATCACTACAGTGCTTCTAGTGGAAGAGACCCTATCAGTGAATGGAAAAATAGACAGGAAAGCTAAAGACAGAGATTTGGCTGTGGGAGAGAAGGTACTGCTTCTTCTACCCGGTAGTCAAAATAAGTTACAAATTGGATGGCAAGGTCCATATACAGTTCTAGAGAAGGTGTCTAGAACCAATTATAAGATAGATAAGAAGGGGAAAGAAAAAATCTATCATGTGAATCTCCTGAAGAAATACTTGGAAAGAGAAAATCAGGAAGAGACACACTTGTTGACCTTGTCCATTGCAATGGAGATGAAAAAGGAACCACTTTCATCATTTGAATATCCATTACACCCCTGTGAGACAGCGGCACAGGTGAAAATCAGTACACATTTAACGAAAAATCAGAAAGAGAGTGCAACAGGTTCCAGATAATCATACAGAGGTGTTAACGGACCGACCGGGGCATACAAACTTATTGGAATATGATATGAAACTGATAGACCCCACACCTATCTGTATGAAACCCTATTCGATTCCTTTTGCTAAGGAGAAAGCCTTGAAGGAAGAGATAGATTATTTGTTGAAGGAAGGAATTATTTCACACAGTGAATCTTCGTATAGTTCCAGTGTGGTGCTCTTAAGGAAACCCTCTGGAGAACATAGACTCTGTATAGATTACAGGAGACTGAATGCTATCACAGAAGGACAGGTGGATCCATTGCCGGATACAAATCAGTTGTTTGCCAGGCTAAATAAAGCTAAATATTTCTCAAAAGTGGATCTGAGTAAAGGATACTATCAGATTCCAGTAAAGCCTGAGGTTAGACCGTACCTAGCTTTTAGTACCTCAGAGGGACACTATGAGTTTAACAGATTGCCATTTGGATTGAAGAATGCGCCTAGTGTCTTCTCTAGAATGATGAGAAAATTATTGGATCCACTCCACAACTCAGATCTCACCATATAGATCAACTCCTCATAACGTACAATTTGAGGAACATCTAATCTTCTCTGGACATGTCGTTGTGCAGACTCAGAAAAAAAAAATGGTGAATATTGATTGCTAAGCAGTAGTAAGACAAACCGTAACACTTGCAGCTGTACAGTAACATATCTGAAATGAGTTCTTGGATTGCAGAGGTCTGGGGCAGATTTCTGGAGTCGTAGTATTGTTTTTCTTAGAAAACCTTGAGATACGCAAGCTGATTAATGACCTAGATTAATACTAGCATTAATTTCATTTTATACACTACGTTAACATAAACGAAAGGACAGATGGACTTAGGATAGAAAGAGAGAGGGCTGAACGGAGGAACGTATGCAACACTAACACGCGTCTCGCGATATAAAATTAATGCCACCCCCAAGCGTAAGGCATGAAGCACTAACTTTTTTTCAAATAGACAGTGATAAAAAAACACTACAAATACGAGGGTTAGGTTTAAAAACCTGTTTAATGCTTATTAGTAAACATGACATTATACTGTTTTATGTCTGAAAGCCTGACAGTACCGAGACACCACATCGTATCGAAGTGAATGGGAGGTAGAAGAAAATGCATATTTTGAACGCAGCCACTTAGCTCCATTAAATTTACATATTTAGGTTCCTTAGGACTTGCTGACAAAGAATATGTTAAGTGTTACGCAAATAGTCTAGGAATTAACAAATTATAGCCAAAAGAAAATAGTGAGGATGTCTGACAGCACCAAATCATAATCGCACAGTGGCATGTTTTGAAACCACCATTTTACGGGAAATAGGCCAACATGTTAAATCCGATTTGATTGGCGGGAATGATATGTAAGACGAAACACGATTAGTCGGACTGCAAATACTAATTTTGGTTGTTAGGGGAAACGTAGGAAGGGTAAATTTTTTCAAAAGCTTTCGTAAACATGGTCCTATTGGCTAGACCCGCTGATATAGTCAATTAGGAGCGTCTGTTCAGTGCCACATTTTAAAATAAACTTACTAAGAAACAGTGCGTTGAGATCCAGCTCATATTTTTCTAAATAAAAGCCTGGGACAGAGGCAGATCGGAATTTGTGCCATAATTCATCGCCAGTCGACGTATTTGTTTATTATTTCCATGAATTGTGGGACCGTGGTCCTGACTTATTGAAGAAGCACCTGGTCTGAGTTTTGCTGAATCCAGAGGCTGATAGCATACCCCTTGGTCCAGATAGCGACCAGTGAGAGGTCTCAAGAACACAGTGAAGCAAGCGAGCAGAGGAGACTGTTTCCTCTCCGCCATCACAGAAGATAAGATTCTGTGGCCAGAGCAGCTCAATCCTATGTGCCCCCCCCACCCCCCCCCCCCTCTAAAATTGACAGTATATTAATTAAAGAGGGACAATAAATTGTTTCAAATGACAGGAACTGTGAACTTTTCCCAATACGATTTCCACCATAAGCAAACACTTGAAGTCATGATGACAAACAACAACCTAGCTTGAAAAAGCCAGTATTACCTCATAGTACTACTTCACAACTTACATACATAGAATAATAATAATAACATATGTCAATACAAAGATCATATCGATAAATTGTGTACATACAAATTGTAATTACATTTGATTGTGATTCCTGGTTCACTGTGTAGTTGAATCAGGATATCTATTATTGAAAGGAATTAATACATATATTTTTAAACTTTAACACTTGACTCATTTAAGATAGTCTTATAGAGTGTGAGTGTCACAGTGTTGTAAAGTGTTGTGGAATAAATTAAATTGTTTATCTGTCTGTTGTTGTTGTGACTTACACTTCATCATTATCATAACCCTAGACATTCAACGTAGTCATCACAATATTCCAGAATAATTCTGACAGGTATAAATGTGGTAGCAAGTAAGGTCATCTGTAATACACCACACTTATTAGATACAGATACCTTCACAGCTGATCTCAGTCAGTACACTAAGTCCCCTATAAATATTTATATCATCCCACTTTACCACATATATTGGGGTCTCGCTCCCGGGATATTGAACTTTCTCCTATTATATATATTGGGAATAATAAAAATTTAAAAGGTATCCTTGGGTGAAAATAAATAAGGTTGAGCTCTCAGTGCCTGTGGTTGTCCTTAGTTAATTAGTCATAGATAAAATTGTTTAGTTAAATATTTTATACATTTACCTGTTAGAAAATGGCCGACCTGGCAAAATTTCGATCTGCTGCTGTGCAGACTGCGAAAGAGTTAGGAATGGACGGGCAAGTTATGATTGCCTATGTCACTACGGAATGTGACAAATATATTGAACGTGAAGAAAGAAGATTAGAAAAAGAGGCCGAAAGAAAATTAGAAACTGAAAGATTGGCCGAAGATAAGAGAATAGAGGCTGAAAAAGAAATTAAGAGGTTGCAGATTGAGGCTGAGGCTAAGAGGTTGCAGATTGAGGCTGACAAAGAGGCTAAAGCATTGGAGGCAGATAAGGAGATTAAAAGGCTCCAGTTGGAAGAGAAAAAGGCTGAAAGGGAAGCCGAGGAAAGAAGACAGGCTGCAGAGAGGGAAGCAGAAAAGGAGAAGAGATTACAAAGGGAACATGAGTTACGACTAAGGGAGTTTGAGTTTCAAGGCCATGCTCCTGAAAATGGTGCCAGTCCCTTTACCTCCGATGCTACTGCTAGTCAGGGAGCCTCAACCTCAGCTATGAACTTTCATTTAGATCATTTTGTTGAGAAAGACGATGATATCGAGAGCTATCTAAATAGATATGAACTATTAGCTACCACGTATGGGTTAGAGAGAGAAAGGTGGAGCTTAAAGTTATCTCAAGGACTTCGTGGGGCAGCTTATGAAGTTTTTGCCAAAATGAGCAGAAATGATCAAGAAAATTATGACATGCTAAAGCAGGCTCTTTTGTTAAGATATGAAAAGAATGGAGAATTTTATAGGAAAAAATTTAGGAATGCTAAACTACTGTCAGGTGAAACCTATCACCAGTTCTCTGCACGGTTAGAGACATACTTGGAGAAATGGACTTCTCTGGGGAAAACCCAAGATCTTAAGGAAATGATCCTTATAGAACAATTAAGAGAGTCCATGGCTCCAGACCTGAGAAAGTTTCTCATGGAACAAGGTGCAGAGAGACTGGGTGAGCTACTAAATGTCGCTGAAAGGTATCAAGCAGCTCAGGCAGAGGTAACAGGTAACAAAAAGAAACAGGTAGAAAATTTTAAGGCACCACAAAACTTTGATACATTTGATCCTAGAGATCAGAACAAAGGTAAGCACCAGTTTGATAGGCCACGGTATGACAATAAAAATAAAACCCCACAATTCGATGAAAGGAAATTTGATGAAAGAAAATCTTTCAACCAAAACAGGAGATGGTGTAAAAATTGTAAGATGAACAATCATGACACTGACCGTTGCAGAAGGAACCCTATAGTTATGGCCACCCTTCAGGTCAGGTCGACCTCAAGAAAGGAGGAGGATATTATGATAGATACCACTCCAGAAGAGATGAGGAAAGCACAGGCTGGGGATAAGACACTCAAGCCTTGTTTCGGGAAATTGTCAACTTGTCATACAACTCCAGGCAAGGGAGATTTTTACATGAAAAACAAGTTGATTTACAGGAAGGCCGGAACTAGATCCAATGGTCACGGACAGTTGGTTCTTCCAAATGCATATAGGGCAGACTTAATAAGGAGCTTACATGTGAAACAAGATGGGGACCATGAGAAAATTGGTACCATCATCCAAAAGGTGGCTCACAATTATTATTGGCCCAAGGCAAGGTGGGACATTGTGAATTTTGTAGAAAGGTGTAGCATAGCACATGAGGGAACACCGCAAGTGGGAACATTGATCAGGACCTGGACACGCCACGGGGCAAACTTAGGCCTAACAATAAAAAGAATAATAAAGTGGACCAAGTGAAATGGGAAGCCCCTTTTCACGGACAAGCTTCAATTAACTGTTTTACAATGGCCACTATGCAGAGAGTGCAAAAAGATGTCTTACCCCAGGATAAGCCGAAAATCCCTCAATCGGACTTAAACAAACTGGAGGAAGAAGATGTAGAGAGGAAATCTCTCATCAAGAATTCTAAGTGGGGAGATAGCCCCAAGAAAAGAATTGGTAGCGGTCGTTTTGTGCATGATAATTCTGGGAAGAAAAATCATCACTACAGTGCTTCTAGTGGAAGAGACCCTATCAGTGAATGGAAAAATAGACAGGAAAGCTAAAGACAGAGATTTGGCTGTGGGAGAGAAGGTACTGCTTCTTCTACCCGGTAGTCAAAATAAGTTACAAATTGGATGGCAAGGTCCATATACAGTTCTAGAGAAGGTGTCTAGAACCAATTATAAGATAGATAAGAAGGGGAAAGAAAAAATCTATCATGTGAATCTCCTGAAGAAATACTTGGAAAGAGAAAATCAGGAAGAGACACACTTGTTGACCTTGTCCATTGCAATGGAGATGAAAAAGGAACCACTTTCATCATTTGAATATCCATTACACCCCTGTGAGACAGCGGCACAGGTGAAAATCAGTACACATTTAACGAAAAATCAGAAAGAGAGTGCAACAGGTTCCAGATAATCATACAGAGGTGTTAACGGACCGACCGGGGCATACAAACTTATTGGAATATGATATGAAACTGATAGACCCCACACCTATCTGTATGAAACCCTATTCGATTCCTTTTGCTAAGGAGAAAGCCTTGAAGGAAGAGATAGATTATTTGTTGAAGGAAGGAATTATTTCACACAGTGAATCTTCGTATAGTTCCAGTGTGGTGCTCTTAAGGAAACCCTCTGGAGAACATAGACTCTGTATAGATTACAGGAGACTGAATGCTATCACAGAAGGACAGGTGGATCCATTGCCGGATACAAATCAGTTGTTTGCCAGGCTAAATAAAGCTAAATATTTCTCAAAAGTGGATCTGAGTAAAGGATACTATCAGATTCCAGTAAAGCCTGAGGTTAGACCGTACCTAGCTTTTAGTACCTCAGAGGGACACTATGAGTTTAACAGATTGCCATTTGGATTGAAGAATGCGCCTAGTGTCTTCTCTAGAATGATGAGAAAATTATTGGATCCACTCCACAACTCAGATCTCACCATATAGATCAACTCCTCATAACGTACAATTTGAGGAACATCTAATCTTCTCTGGACATGTCGTTGTGCAGACTCAGAAAAAAAAATGGTGAATATTGATTGCTAAGCAGTAGTAAGACAAACCGTAACACTTGCAGCTGTACAGTAACATATCTGAAATGAGTTCTTGGATTGCAGAGGTCTGGGGCAGATTTCTTGAGTCGTGCCTACTTTGAATTGACCCACCTGCATTAATCCATGATAAACATAAAATTAGCGAATCTGGGAGCGGATTTTCTAAGCCGCCATCCGTGTGATGAGAATCACCGTAAGCCCCAGAAATAATAATAAATTTCTCTATGTGTATATAGAATTATAGAATGACATATAACGTCTGTTTTAAGAGGGGAGAATTTGTCGTGAAACATTCTAAATCCACATATATAAATTAAAAGGTAAATGTAAAGCCTAACACATAAATTCAATAAAAGGGAAAGAAGAATGGTTAAAGACCCGTGCTTTCCAATAGCGTACGCCTGTGTTAATAGAACGTCATACTAGTTGAACAAGAAACCCCCTTTTTATGCTCTGTCTGCATAAAACTACACACGTTCGAAAAATACAACTAGTATTGTGTTTCTTAGAAAACCTTGAGATACGCAAGCTGATTAATGACCTAGATTAATACTAGCATTAATTTCATTTTATACACTACGTTAACATAAACGAAAGGACAGATGGACTTAGGATAGAAAGAGAGAGGGCTGAACGGAGGAACGTATGCAACACTAACACGCGTCTCGCGATATAAAATTAATGCCACCCCCAAGCGTAAGGCATGAAGCACTAACTTTTTTTCAAATAGACAGTGATAAAAAACACTACAAATACGAGGGTTAGGTTTAAAAACCTGTTTAATGCTTATTAGTAAACATGACATTATACTGTTTTATGTCTGAAAGCCTGACAGTACCGAGACACCACATCGTATCGAAGTGAATGGGAGGTAGAAGAAAATGCATATTTTGAACGCAGCCACTTAGCTCCATTAAATTTACATATTTAGGTTCCTTAGGACTTGCTGACAAAGAATATGTTAAGTGTTACGCAAATAGTCTAGGAATTAACAAATTATAGCCAAAAGAAAATAGTGAGGATGTCTGACAGCACCAAATCATAATCGCACAGTGGCATGTTTTGAAACCACCATTTTACGGGAAATAGGCCAACATGTTAAATCCGATTTGATTGGCGGGAATGATATGTAAGACGAAACACGATTAGTCGGACTGCAAATACTAATTTTGGTTGTTAGGGGAAACGTAGGAAGGGTAAATTTTTTCAAAAGCTTTCGTAAACATGGTCCTATTGGCTAGACCCGCTGATATAGTCAATTAGGAGCGTCTGTTCAGTGCCACATTTTAAAATAAACTTACTAAGAAACAGTGCGTTGAGATCCAGCTCATATTTTTCTAAATAAAAGCCTGGGACAGAGGCAGATCGGAATTTGTGCCATAATTCATCGCCAGTCGACGTATTTGTTTATTATTTCCATGAATTGTGGGACCGTGGTCCTGACTTATTGAAGAAGCACCTGGTCTGAGTTTTGCTGAATCCAGAGGCTGATAGCATACCCCTTGGTCCAGATAGCGACCAGTGAGAGGTCTCAAGAACACAGTGAAGCAAGCGAGCAGAGGAGACTGTTTCCTCTCCGCCATCACAGAAGATAAGATTCTGTGGCCAGAGCAGCTCAATCCTATGTGCCCCCCCCCACCCCCCCCCTCTAAAATTGACAGTATATTAATTAAAGAGGGACAATAAATTGTTTCAAATGACAGGAACTGTGAACTTTTCCCAATACGATTTCCACCATAAGCAAACACTTGAAGTCATGATGACAAACAACAACCTAGCTTGAAAAAGCCAGTATTACCTCATAGTACTACTTCACAACTTACATACATAGAATAATAATAATAACATATGTCAATACAAAGATCATATCGATAAATTGTGTACATACAAATTGTAATTACATTTGATTGTGATTCCTGGTTCACTGTGTAGTTGAATCAGGATATCTATTATTGAAAGGAATTAATACATATATTTTTAAACTTTAACACTTGACTCATTTAAGATAGTCTTATAGAGTGTTATATGTGTGTGAGTGTCACAGTGTTGTAAAGTGTTGTGGAATAAATTAAATTGTTTATCTGTCTGTTGTTGTTGTGACTTACACTTCATCATTATCATAACCCTAGACATTCAACGTAGTCATCACAATATTCCAGAATAATTCTGACTGAGGTATAAATGTGGTAGCAAGTAAGGTCATCTGTAATACACCACACTTATTAGATACAGATACCTTCACAGCTGATCTCAGTCAGTACACTAAGTCCCCTATAAATATTTATATCATCCCACTTTACCACAATTATTTTATTACTAATAAAATTATCACTGTCCCATGTGGGTCCGGTGGGTCTCTTTTGAGACAAAGAAAGAAGAGCACTACTGATCCCTAAGGAATGCCGCACTAGGCGACAAATATGAGATTGTGCATGTAGCTGGACGTCTCATCATGTGACACATGTGGCTGGTAACCTCATCATGTGACACATGTGGCTGGCAACCTCATCATGTAAAACAAATTACTACACAAATCACTGCTGCTAGAGCACGTGCATGCTTTGTGTGGGCGTCCTGCAAGGGGACCAGCTGCAGTGGTGGCTTTATGCTTTGTAAGTGTGACGGTATTGCCTCCCCTGCTTTGCAATCGTGGTCCAACAATGGTATAAAAATGAGGGTCTTCAAAGTTATCAACCTTCGCTCAAGGTTACCCTTGACAGAGATATAAACAGAAGAATGACGCTTCTATTTAAGGGAGTGTCATTGGATTTTAAAGAAAAGCAAGGATAACAACTGAGATTTTCTAAGCTGTCATGAACTTATTATTCTCCCGCCCCTTCTGTTTGGAAATATTAACTCGTATTTTCAGAGCCCCCAGCTGAAGGTGATTAAGCAACTATTAATTTAATAGTTCTATATAGTTATATATTTAAAACAATATGAGTCATACAGGTGCAGACATACAATTCACTCAGTAGTGATAAATCCAACTATAGTTACAGATAAACAGGAAACAGAAGAAGCATGCCCGAAAACTGTTCAAGAACGCAGTTGCCACATAGAAGGAAGGGTTACGACAAGTTTGGGAGCACCTGAAAGGCCAACATAATGCCCTTTGTAGAGCAGAAAGGTTGTGCAGGAAGAGAAGGAAGACTCGAAGGGATAGGGAAAGATTCTTTAGGGAGCCCTTCAAGTTTGCCAAAGAACTGTTTGAGCAGCCACGGTCGGGTACGCTAAACATCAGGAAAGAAGACCTGGAAGAACACCTTAGAATGACATATTCAGATGGTCGCAAATATGAGCCGCTCATCAGCATGGCAGGCCTTAAATGGCTGAGTAAGCCAGGAGCTGAATTTAACACCAAGCCCCCAACGGTGCGAGAGGTAGAAAGCATTGTCCAGAAAGCTCGGTGCAAGTCAGCTCCAGGTCCTAATGGTGTTCCATATGTGGTGAATAAGAGATGCCCTGAGGTGCTCAAACGACTGCTCCGTTTACTGAAGAATGCGTGGAAAACCCAGCTTGTAAGCAAGGAATGGAGAAAAGCGAACGGAGTCTACATCCCGAAGGAACAAAATTCCACAGACATCAGTCAGTTCAGGCCAATCTCACTACTCAATGTGGAAGGGAAGATATTCTTCTCAGTGATGGCGAAAAGACTCACTACATACCTCCTGGCAAATGGGTACATTGACACTACCATTCAGAAAGGAGGTATCCCAGGTACACCAGGATGTCTAGAGCATGCCACAATGATCTGGGAAGCAATCCAAAAGGCAAAGTCTGACAGAACAAACCTCCATGTAATCTGGTTGGATCTAGCGAATGCTTATGGATCCGTTCCACACCAGATGTTGTGGCAGGCCCTAGAAATGTATCATGTTCCACAAGAGATTGCAGCAATGCTGAAGCTGTATTTCGCAGGGTTTTCTGTCAGATTTTCAACCAGAGAGTACACAACGAAGTGGATTGGCCTTGAAGTTGGAATTGCGATGGGATGTACCATCTCTCCGATACTATTCGTGATGGCTATGCAGGTAATCCTCAATGCGACTGAAGGAATGGCTATAGGTCCAAAGCTCGGTGGAATGTGTCACATGCCACCGCTCAAAGCATTCATGGATGACACAACAATTCTGACATCAGATGAACATCAGGCCCGGAGGATGTTAGCACGCCTGGATGAACTAGTCAGTTGGTGCAGAATGAGCTTCAAACCCAAGAAGTCGAGAAGCCTATCAGTCAGGAAAGGGAAGATAGCAGAGGTCATATTCATGGTTTCCGACCAAAGAATCCCTACTGTCATTGAAGAACCTGTTAAAAGTCTTGGCAGGGTGTACGATGCCTCATTAAAAGACTCGAAGGCAGTGCAATAGACATTAGAAATGGCAGGCAGAGGGCTACAGATCATAGATCAAAGCAGACTCCTGGGAAAATTCAAACTGTGGTGCCTCCAGTTCATGTTGATACCGAAGTTGCTGTGGCCACTGCTTATATATGAAATAAGCACAAGTACAGTGGAACCTATAGAGCAGAAGGTCAACAAGTTCATGAGAAAATGGCTAGGTGTACCACCAGGTCTGTCAGATGTAGCACTGTACTGCAAAAAGTCAAAACTTCTGCTTCCCTTCAAGTCAGTTGTTGAAGAGTACAAAGTTGGAAAGGCAAGGCTTGCAATGATGCTACGCGAGTCAGCTGATGACGGGGTTAAGTCCATTCAGCCCACACTGAAAACGGGAAGGAAGTGGAGAGTGGAAGAAGCTGTTGATGCTGCCCAAGAGTCACTCAAACTGAGAGAGGTAATCGGATACACACAAACGAATAGACGGGGATTTGGTCATGGAGACATCCGCTGGTGTTCCAAGGCATCAAGCAGGGAACGCAGAGACATGGTAGTTCAGGAGATACGAGGAGCTGAGAATGATAAGAGGTTGCAAAAAGCAGTGCAGCAGGTCCAACAAGGCCAAAGGACTACATGGGAAGGAGCCCTGCAGAGGTCCTTGACATGGAATGATATATGGCATATGGCACCTCTTAGGCTCAGCTTCGTTGTTAGATCAATGTATGACCTGCTGCCGTCGGCCACCAACCTTGTGAAATGGGGAAAGTCGGATGATGAGCAGTGCCCCCTGTGCCAGGGGAGGCAGACACTTGAACACGTGCTCTCAGCGTGTAAGGTGTCATTAGGGCAAGGGCGATACACTTGGCGCCATAACAAAGTGCTAAATGAGCTTGCTGCGACAATAGATCTGGCAAGGATGAAGGCGAATAGCAAACCCAGGCCGAGCACCGCAAATACATACTTTCTGAGGGCAGGAAAGCCAGCACACCCCAAACCGAGTAAACCTGGTAGCAGTTTACCATCTCTTCTTGACTGTGCAAACGACTGGGAGATGGCGGTAGACCTACCTGGACGAGGGGCATATCCAGAGAGTATCAGAAAATCGCGGAGACGGCCGGATATAGTGCTTCATTCTTCAGCAACGCTTCAGGTCATACTGATTGAACTGACCGTGCCATTTGAATCCAGATTAGACGAGCAACATTCGTTCAAAGCGGCCAAGTATAGTGATCTGGCCGCGGATCTGAGACACGATGGGTTCACTGCAAGGGTCATGGCTGTTGAAGTGGGCGCAAGAGGGCTTGTGGCTGCATCAGTGTATTATTTATTGAAACTGTTGGGGCTGAGGGGACAGTCGAGAACAAGGGCACTAAAGAGGCTTAGTGAAACTGCCGAAAAGGCATCAGGCTGGCTGTGTAACAACCGCAATGGGCAATGGGAATCGTGACAATAAACGCTGCAGTACATGAAACACCAAAATTTGTCTAAGTCCACAATACGCTGAGTTTTTTTTTGGTGTACTAGTGAAAGGGCTGTGACTGAGGGGCAACAGGCGTCGTATATTATAAGGGGTGTCAGGCACACAATTTCCGTGGCTAGCGCGCAGTGGCCAGACTCGTCGGCTTCGCGCAGGTGTGTGTCCTTAGTTGTGATGTGCGACGGAACGAACGGAATAATTTGTCTTCTCTTTGTTACTTTCACAATTGCCTCCACGGCTGGCGGAGTTGTGGATTTTAAAGTTGCTATCATAAGTGAAATGGGTTCATTTTCAATACAAGACAACATGAGGCTGAGACGCTTGGGAGTCATGACCCAAGTGGGCCCTCCTCCATTAGAGTGTAAAGGAGTATATCGGGCCGAAACACTTGTCGGACGGGGGGACTTCTTCTGATGATCAGATTGCTTCCTGTTGTATCGCTCTGTAAAGAGTTTCCTATCTTAGTTTAAAAATGTAAAATAAATAAAGTTGTTTATCAAAAAGAAGCGGTCATATTTCTCATCATCGCATGATTGTTAAATTTTGGTGGATGATATGAACAATTTTCAAATGTCCATTTGCTGCACTTGTATGTTACTTAACTACTGATATGGGGTCAGTAGGCGCCTGCTTCAGTCGCTGTTGGTTCACACAGGTTCTTTGGCCCGGTCTATGTCTTCAATAGTCAGGTCTGGTGGCTGTAGCACCTCCCATGCAGTAAGGTTGGGGTAACTACAAAGGTTGTCAAGCGTCTTCAAGACCCGTCTGATGTTGATGTCTAGCGTTGACTGCTGGTAACTTGTACCATAAACTAAGAGAGAAACAAATACCTTGGTAGAGTATTGGATCTCTTGATATGAACATCAGGTAACCACCGCTTTCATCCACCACTTCATCCTCCTCAGAATTTTACCCTCCCTGATCATTAATTTTAGACCCAATGAGTCCAATGAAAGTGCTTTTGGTCGGCGGAAGGCGACAGTCGAAATATGCATAAACATAAATGCATATCAAACTTACTAAAGTGTTAGTATAATAAATATATACACCATATCATCATCATCATTCACCCCCTGCTCTCTGTTGAGCCTGGGGTCACCTACGCTGTTGGTTCCTTGCGAGGAAACCCGCACGAAGCAGTCACCAGCTCTTGCAGTGATGGTTCATGTGTCAAGTTATTTGTAGTGATGATATTGCCAGCCTCATATGCAACTGTACACCCAAAAGCAAATTACACATCAAAATGCACATATAAAATGATAAAACGTACATATTACAACTTACCCCGATATCGGGCGAACACAGGAAACGTCCGTATATTGTTGGGCAACTGTTTAAGATATCGTACTTTTCAGGTGCGTTAGGTGTCTAACTGGGTGCACTTGAAGTAGGATCCTAGAACCTAAGGCGCAAAGTGACGACTCTGGAGTTACTTCCTTCTAATCTGTGGCTTGTCCTAATATTCCGTGTTCCTGGCTGTCTGTGATCTCTCCATGATGAAAATGGAAGTCAGTGAAGTAGTCTTATAAAGTGGTACGTTATAAGCGAAATTTTTGCCCACACACCTATGTTGCTTCGTTGAGGAGACATCCAATCAGGAGCAGTCTATCTTAGCATCTGAAATGCCATACCAGTTGCAAATAAGTGTCTGATTTTGGTAGGGGGGTTTCTTCCCCCCCCCCCCCACTACCTTCATGTAAAACATTACTACATGACAACATAACATATTGCACTTTACATGGTATTTTCAAACTCCATGACCAAATAAGGACTTGCCACTTCCGTTGTTGTATTTCATGTTTACCAACTCACTGTTTCACAGATCTGTTGCTGATAATCTCCTCCAAGATATTACTTTCCTGTAGCTGATCATTACGAAAAAGTCAATCTTTCAGAAGTATTACACCACTTTCCGTGTCTTAATCTTTATCAATATTGATATCTTCCGACATACCAATGAGATTGGCCGTGTATTTGGGCACGTCTTGTTTGCGAACTGACACCTGTCTCCAAATACCATCTGCTATGAATATTGGACAACTGAGACAACATGATTAGTGGCAGTTATCTGCAACCCATGTCCCCGTATCAAAAGTTGTTATCTACCTTCGCCGACAACGTCTGGTTTTTCGCCATATGCCATCTTGTGCAAAGGCAATTCCAGCTTATCTTTCCCTCCCCCATCTAGTGTTTACAATACGAATATCGCAGTAATTTAACAAACACGTCGAGCAGTCAGTTAAAACCGGGATGGTGAGTGATGAAGTAGGACAAGATATGATAAGATAACCATGAACAATGAAAGCGTAAAGAATAAACAAGGAAAGAATTAACGAGTGTAAGGAATGATCGAGTAACACTGCCGGAGAGAGGTGAAGACCAGAAGAAGAGAACGAACATATTTTGTCACAGCAAAAAATTGTGAGCGCAAATTATATTGATATATACTCATAATGCCATCATAAAGACCGGGCTACTTTTGTTCGTACGCCATCCTGTAGGTTTACTCCCTTGGTCATGAGAATATATCTTTGAATATAATTTATGTGTGTACCGCATTATTCTAACATTTACAGTAAATCGTGGGCAGTTTATTATTAGAACCCTGGAGGCACGTGCCCGCCGATAAAGTAACATTCACCAGAAATATTTGGCTGTTAAAAACGTGAAAAGTGAGTCTATTGTTAAGATCCAGGGTAAAGATATCTGCTGATCTGTTTAACATGAGTTCGAGCCCCTGGAGTGACAATATCATAACGTCTCATCTGGTACGCTTACCTGTACAAGATATCTGCCAACTTACGGCACCTGCAGGTCTCGCCTGGAATATGGACACGCTATGTACGAGCTCTGTTTAGTGTTCCGTTTGTGATGAATGAGAAACGTGTGATGACTGGGTGAAGTGTGATGACTGAGTGAAGTGTGATGACTGGGTGAAGTGGGATGACTGGGTAAAGTGTGATGACTGGGTGAAGTGTGATGAGTGGGTGAAGTGTGATGACTGGGTGACGTGTGATGACTGGCTGAAGTGTGATGACTGGGTGAAGTGTGATGAGTGGGTGAAGTGTGATGACTGGGTGACGTGTGATGACTGGCTGAAGTGTGATGACTGGGTGAAGTGTGATGACTGAGTGAAGTGTGATGACTGGGTGAAGTGTGATGACTAGGTGAAATATAGTGACTGACTGAATTTCGATGACTGTTTGAAGCGTAATGACTGAGTGAAGTGCATTGCCTGAGAAATGGGGAATGACTGAGTGCAGTTTGATGACTGAATGAAGTGTAATGTCTGAGAAATGGGGGGTGAATGAGTGAAGTGTGATGACTGAATGCAGTGGGGTAACTGAGTGACTTGAAATGACTTAGTGAAGTGTGACGTCTGAGCAAAGTGAAATGACTGAGTGGAGTCTAATGACTGAGAAATGTGGGATGACTGAGTGAAGTGTGATGACTGAGTGAAGTATGATGACTGAGTTGAAGTGTGAAGACTGAGGTGAAATGTGATGATTGAGTGAAGTGTAATGACTGAGAAACGTGGCTAATATGAGTTTGTCCATTGGGCTGACAACCTGATCATGTAAAAGAAATCGGTACAGAAAGTACAAATGCAAGAGTATGTGAAATTGTGCAGGCTTCCTTCAAAAAAAAAAGGGGGGGGGCTGCTGTGGTGGCTGTATGTTTCATATGGAGCGAAAAGGAAAATGATGATGATGATGACGTACTTAGGAACAAGTAGATAACACTGACAAACAACATTTTTCTTTCTTATATAAGAATAAGTGTTCTTAGGTCAGTTTCTTGCGCTGATTTCAAATCTGAAATCCGTTTATCTCTATCACGTCGGGTTCTTAAGATATTTGTGAATAAATATATTTTTGGGAAACCGTTATTTGCTCCGTTTCATTTTTACTATATAACTTATTAAAAATTAATAAAAAGCAACATAATTCTACTTTTTATACTGCTAAAAGATGCATGACATATGTTACGCGATTTTTCAAATAGTTACTGTATTTTGAAATAATTCTGAGCAAAATATGGCTTCTTGAAGTTGTAGAAATTCGGCTGATCTGTTCTGTTACGTGTGCGGATATTTTACCGATCGTGTTGACCAGAAAAACTTTACACCATTACTAAAGAAAGCATATGAACTTTATTTCGATTCGAAAGTTGATGATGCAAATAAATCTTGGAAGCCAAATGCAGTTTGTTCGATACACTGGCAGGTTGGTTACGAAAATCGCCGAAGCATAAGTCGATGCCTTTTGGAATGCCAGTAATATGGCGTGAACATACAAATCACACTACTGATTGTTACTTCTGCTTGACAAATATCCATGGTTTCACTTTTAAAACTAGAAAGTCTGTGGTTTATCCAAATATTGAATCGGTTTCGAAACCAGTGCCTCATGATCCAATCACGTGTCCGATCCAAGTAGCACCAGAACAATATCCGTTGGACGTAAATGAACCATCAGAAACTGATAGTTTACCTGCTTTAGAAACTAATTCTGACTCAGATTACATACCGGTGAATGATGGTGTTTACTTAATTAACCATTTAGAACTTTCAGATCTAATACGTGATCTCGCTCTTACCAAAGGACAAGCGGAATTACTCGGTTCGCGACTCAAAGAATGGAATCTTTTAGCGCCCAATACTCCGATATCTAAATTTCGTCATAGACACAGAGAACTTGTTCAATACTTTGAGATGGGTGATGACATTTGCTATTGCAAAGATGTAAACGGTCATGAGCACATAGTCACCGAATGGCGATTTTTCATCGATTCTTCCAAGACTAGTCTAAAAGCCGTGTTATTGCATAACAGAAATTTTTTTTCATCAATTCCAGTCGCCTACTCTGTTCATATGTAAGAAACTTATGACAATATGGCTATACGTTTGGAAAAAATAAAGTACAATGACTACCAATGGCGGATTTGTGGAGACCTAAAGGTCATTGCAATTCTCATGGGCATGCAGACTGGGTATACTAAATTTTGTTGCTTCCGATGTGAATGGGACAGCCGCAACAGACAGGAACATTATACAAGAAAGGTGTGGCCTATCCGGGATCGTATGCAGCTCGGGCATAAAAATGTAATACGCGAGCCATTAGTTAACAAAGACAGCTTCATTTTACCACTGTTACATATAAAGTTGGGGCTCATGAAGAATTTTGTAAAAGCGTTAGATAAAACGAGCAAAGCTTTCACTTATCTTCGAGAAAAGTTTCCGCAAGTTAGCGATGCAAAGATAAAGGAAGGTATCTTTGTAGGACCTCAGATTAGGAAAGTTATTGCAGACAAACAATTCGAGAACTTGTTACATGGTAGTGAACTTCGCGCATGGATGGCATTCAAATCGATCGTCGATAACTTTCTGGAAAATCACAAATCTGTCGACTATGTTGCATATTGTTAAGCAGTGCATAGATGCATACAGAATTATGGGCTGTATCATGTCCCTCAAAATCCATTTGCTCGATTCGCATCTTGACTTTTTCCCTGACAACCTTGGCGAATTCAGCGATGAACATGGAGAACGATTCCATCAAGATATCGCCGTAATGGAGTCACGTTATCAAGGACGGTGGAGTGTGACCATGCTTGCCGATTATTGTTGGATGCTTAATCGCGATGTACCACATGCCATTCACCGACGAAAGTCGACTGCAAAGAAATTCAAGCCTACATAACTGTTATACTTCTTGTACGAATGATGTAATACTGTATGCGTTGTTAAAAAACTTCAATTGCGTATTTCTAGAGATCCCGACCTGATAGAGAAAAACGGTTTGCAGATTTAAAAACAGCGCATTAAAATTGACCAGAAAAACATAGAAATGTTAGAGAAAGAAAAAAAAAGTTTTTTTTTGTTAGTCAGTGTAATCAAAGAAAATACGTTAACTTGTGGCGCAGTGGTTAGTGCACTGGCTTCCTAGCTCGGTGGTCCACGGTTCGATCCCCAGTTGAGGTGGGATTTTTTTTAAACCGCAAACGGCCCCGGGATCGACCCAGCCTCATGAATTAGGTACAAGAACATCTCTGAAGTTTAAGGCGGCCGGCGTGATGCTGACCACATCACCCCTAGTGTGCCGATGGTCAAGAAAAAACGGGCCTCACACCGTATTCCCAACATGCCACAATAGGCGTGTAACGGGATCCTTTTTTTTTTTTACCTTTTTGTGGGAACTTGTTCGAAAGGAAGAAAGGACGAGGAAAGCGCTAAACAACAGAAGAGGCGCAGAAGTTATAGGCACTCTAGGAATTCCGAACCAAGGACCATCCGAACTACACCATCGCCTCGCCGCAAGAATCAGCCTTGATAGGACGCACGATAAGGAGTCGCGCCGTTCGAGTAGTAAAGGTAGTCTCATAGCAGATACTGCTGCAGGGGAGTGAAGCGTTAGAGACTTCACTATACTATGTCAAGCATCGACAGGTGGAATGATCAGTTCCCTTCCTCGCTGCATTTCCCTAGCTCAAGAGCAAAGTCAGGTTCCCATTTACAGTTGGGTACATTTACATTTTAAGTATCATAGAGAGAGAGAGAGAGAGAGAGAGAGAGAGAGAGAGAGAGAGAGAGAGAGAGAGAGAGAGAGAGAGAGAGAGAGAGAGAGAGAGAGAGTAAAATGACACTGTATTATTATCTACTGAAATGTTGCTGTACAAGTCTGCCAACCTCAGGGGAATGTTGGGCATATCATTTCTTTACAACTTTTTGAGCATTTATGTAAATAAAGTTCAACATTGACTGTTTACTGCTGTCGGCGTGAAGTCATTCATCAACTGTTGAAATCATTTATCAGCTGTCAGTATATGAACTGTTGTCGTCCACGGCCACACAGTCAACTACATCCTTGGGAACCAACAGTAACGGAACCCAACACCAACAACAAATTATCGTCAACTCCTGGCTAACTAAGTATTACAGTCAGGCCCAGCAAAAGAACTTTTTTTTTAACGATAGCCACATTAACGTCATTACCAGTGATGAAAACATCTTTTCCTCATTTTTTTCATTCACCACTCTATTTTAACTTTGCTAACTATAATTGATTATTAAATTTGTTATCTGTAAATACAAATTGATAGTTGATTAAATACTTATTGAGTTAAATGCACCATTTAGACTCAGTTATTTTAAATACATAACCATACAGAGCTATTAAGTAATATTTTACTGAATCTGTTCCGTTCGGGGCTCAGAAAATACGAGCAAATTTCTTTTTCTTCACAGAAGGGGAGGGAAGAGTTCGTGACAGCTTAGATGATCTCAGTTGTTATGCTTGCTTTCTTAATATTCCGGTGAGGCTGCTTGAAATAGAAGCACCATTCTTCTAATTGTACCTCGGCCAAGAGTAATCTTGAACCTCATTTTTATACTCTAAGTTTGGCCATTATTGGAATACCACTACAGAGCATACGAGACAATCCCGTCTCAGGGTAGTCCCTGTTTCATATTGCCGGAGTGCCTAAAACTTCTGCTATGCTTCTTTTGTCTGAGGTTTTCTTTCTTTCCTTCCTTCGTACGATAACTCACCCTTGACCTATTTTCGTTTATTATTTACTACTCGCAGGCCTCGGGTTTTCCCACCTTGTTTATTTGTGTACTCATACGTACGATAGGGGCTAAACAAGTTTGACATTTGCAAGTAAGAATATACGGGTAATGTTTTGGGGGTGAGGAGAAGACGTTTTGTTTGTATAAAAGGTAAAGGTAAAGGAACCCGTTACACGCCCATTGAGGCATATTGGGAATATGGTGTTAGGCCCATATTATCTTGACCGTCGGCACACTAGGGGTGATGTGGTCGGCATCACGCCGGCCGCCTTAACCTTCCCAGAAGTTGCTCTGGTACCCATTTGGGGCTGGGTCGACCCAGGAGCCGTTTGTGGCCTAAAAAATTCCCGCCTCATCTGGGGATCGAACCATAGACCACTGCGCTAGGAAGCCAGTGCACTAACCACTATACTACCGCGGCTCCCTTTGTTTGTATAGGACACATATAAAGAAAACCAACTGATAGCATTACAAGGCAGTCTCTGTTTTGGAAACCTCAGGGTAAGAGACAAAGCTAGAGACCAAAAAACACATGGGGGGGGGGGGGAACGAATGAACGAATGAAATCTTTATTTCATCATACGGTAAAGAAATAAGCACCATTGCCTTTCTTGACATTTCTGCCCTGCAATACAATTCCCAGTGTTGTTACACATCAACATTAAAATTCAAATATTAATAACTTCAATCACAAATAATCAATATCATCATCACATTCAGTAATTGAGCACACACAAGTACATTTACTCACAGTCATTCAAGCACACAGAGAAGAGAGAGAGGGAAAGAACTGAAGGCAGACATGAAATGGATAAAGAAGAAAACCATTGAAAGGATGGCACAGGAGGGCTTGCCATTGTATTCTATTAGGAACTGGCTGGTACTGATTATGATGGCGATGAACATCATCACCATCCTTCAGCTCGCCAAGGAGCATAGGCCTTTAACAAACTTATGCCAAGTGTCCCGTTGTACCGTGTCATAATCCCAAGGTCTTTATATTTCCTCATCATCACTTTCAAGTATGTCTCCAGCTCTCTTCTCCGTGTACTCTTTAGTCTCTCTCGACCTCTCTTGCCCAGGGGATTCCAGAACAAAAACTGCCTTGTAATATTGTTGTGGCCGTTACAGCGGATGATGTTAGTGTTGATGGTACTTGTCGTATAGTGGGACTCGTCTCACTACCCGACAAGTAGGCAGCTAGGTGTTGATAATGCTATGTTAAAACAAAATCTTGACGATATAACATTTCACGACATATAGATGATGGGATGGAGAACATCTGGCGAAAAGTACTGCACTCAACCAGCGGCGAACAACAAAGATGATGTTTATTTACAGCTAGTCATCAAATCCGCTGAAATCATAATTCATGACCAACCTTCCACCGAGGCCGGCCATCTCATAATACATAAAATGATCATAGGCAACTTTTGAAATAAATCTTCTCTCGCTCCATCATTTTTCTCTTATATACAGTCTGACGCTGTCTCTAAGATTTCTAGCTCATTTACTGTTCTATTCTTCTGGTTTTCCTAACCCATGATACGGCCCGTAGGACTGGTGAAACTAATCGATGTATCTTTGATATAAGACTGGTCTAACCACCAGGGCTGTTTATTTGTATCAATAGTCACTTGTTCTACGCTGCCCCTAGCTACTGTCTATTGTCTCTGCATATAACACAACATACCTGTTCGTCTTGTAGTCTTGACAACTTTGTTAACACAATCTTGAACTGGCGACATTGTCTTTCTTGTCTTTATCTATCATCTATTAAAGGTGGCGTTTGTTAACTCACAATCTTGAACTGAGCGTCTAGTTGGTTCGGTCAAAAAATACTTTGATACAATACTGTGATCACAGCAACCAACCACCTTCAGTGGCTTGTTCGCCAGGAATATGAACCATCAAACATCGCTCGCCACTACACAACTTTAATACATAGCAAACTTGCTGTCCTACGCTAAGCGCGTTCCAAAAACAGATTGACTTCATCCTATTCCCGATTTAACATTTTCCCCGTTCTCTGCTAAAAATGTGTTCACCCTCGCAACACTTTCTCGTGCGTGTTTATTTTTGATCGCTCACCAAAACCTTTCAAGAGACGTAATTTAAAGTCATCTCCTTTTGCTGATTAAACTCAAAACCCATACAATCTTCTTTAATCTCACTACCAAAACATTATCATGCAAATCAGTCACACCATATTTTGGAACTCACATGATATACTTCTTCTTCTTCTTCCTCGTTCGCCCTGAAAAGGACGGTGGTTGCGTTGTGTCTGTTTACGCCTAAGCTGTGATATCTGCACCTTTCGGTCGACACATCCGACTTCGTAAATGCTATACCTCATGTCCTTACACATTCCAATTAGGGGACTCGAAAGAGTCCCGTATTGTAATATTTCGTCACTACATTCCCGTGGAGCTGGGAATCACCGCGGCTGCTGGCACCAGACTTGTCCTCTAATAGATCCTCGTAGAGGGACTTGGGAATCCTCAACCAGTGTACACGGTGAAGGGTACCGCCAGGATAGAAGTATTTAAGACACCTCGAATCCTGTGTATCAAAGAGTTGGGGGCATCCAGACGCTGGGAGTTAGAGACACACACACACAGTACCTAATGTTTGACCTGGGAGACAGCTGGTTGTACTGATCCTTGACCCTTGTGGCAGTCCCAGAGTTCCGCACGGTACTTGCAATGTCGTACCTTTGTGCACTTAAACCACTCTTATTCTTCCTTCTATTATACATTATATAATCGCGCCCCCCCCTAACATTTCCCCTACTCGTCAGCCTCATCAACTGTCAATTTTGGGTCGTAGTTGTCTAAAGGTTTGTACCCAATGCTTTAGGATTTGTGTGTCCTCATTTACCCTGTAGGATTCGATGCTGAAGCCCGCGTGATCAGGTTGGTTTTTGTGACGTCAGTCTCCCACAGCTTCTCATCTCTGGAACAACAACAATGTCGGGGCATGACGAGAAACCAAAATGCTACAGCAAATAATTCTGACACTCCGTTACCTGAGTGTTTGTATGTGTGTGTGTGTGGGGGGGGGGGGGGGTCGGGGGGGAAAGGGAAAAAATGGGGGAGGGGGTTAGGTGCTTGTGTATATTGTGGAGTTGGATATTGAATATGTATTAATGTATGTAATTAATGTAGTAACAGCCCTCATTAACGCTGTATGAATTTATGTAAATTTACTATATGTAAATTCTAAAGATTCTCCTATATAGCATGTTGTATTTTATTGCATCATGTCAGTACATATCAATGTATTTTCTGGAGAATAAAGATTCTGATTATGTATGTAACAGCCCTCATTAACACTGTATGAGTTTGCAGTGTGTTGGGGCCCATGTTCAGGATTATATTGCTGAATATTTTAAGGGGAGGTTTAACCCCCCAAAATGAAGAATTTCATTGAAAATATCAAATTTTAGATATATATTGCACTGGAAAGTACATTCATTTGCCCACATTTCTGTATGCTTATTTTCACTTAAACCTTTGTGGATGATTTTATATAAATTTTTAAAGTATGTCAGGTAAGTTTATTTGTACCTAATTATATATGCAAAATATACAAATTGGTATATCTTCGCTTCTAATGCATGTATTTTAAAATTTTTTCGGTATTCATTTCCCTGAAGCAAACATAATTAAAGTTTTTTAAACATCGTTTCATGTGTAAAAATAATTTTGACTGGCTAATTTTTATTAACCATGGGGTTCTTTGATTGGTCGTCCAAATAATATCGTGGCTGGAGATATTCCAGTTGAGTGGTGGGGTACCTCCTTATACGCAAATAAAGCTGCATGTAAGAACGAATCCCAGGATTCTGGTTTCTCCTGTGCGAGATTCAGTAAAATTGTAAGTAGAGACCCGTTATTTCTTTCCACATCCATTGGATTGTGGATGATAAAATTTGTGGACGAGTATATTTTTAAAAATACTAAAAACTTCCTCCATCAGTTTCCCTCTGAACTGTGAACCATTGTCAGTTAATATCTGATAAGGGCATCCTAATCTTGTGAATATTGAGAGCAAAACCTCTCCTACATGTACTGAGTCTGCTGAGGGTACAGCAATCGCTTCCCCACACATAGTACATGTCTACCAGAGAAAGGATGTATTTATTTCGGAAACTGACGAAAAGCGCATAGTCTGCTGAAATGAAGAATTTAATGAAAAGTAAGCTGCGAAGTATGACACAGCCCATGGAATCAATAAAGGAAAATACCACAAATGATTCCTACATAGCAGGGGGATACTGAGGTGAGTAAATTTTTTATAAAAGTGTAATTCTTCCCTTTTTTCTTAATTTTCTCAAAACCGCATTTTTCACACACATGTGGGCACGTAGCCCATGATTTTTCAAAAACTATTAGTGATACAGCTGTAAAGTTTGGGCCACATGCTGTACTCACAGTGCTCATAAAAATAAACTAAAATAAAGGATATATGTTAACAAACTACAAAACTGTTAAGAAATAACTAAGATACCCCCCTTAAAAATGTCAACTATTTTTGGATTGGTATGTTAAAATCCAAAAAAACTCAAATATCAAACCAATCAAAATTATTTTAGTTTAAAATCATTATCATATATTAACAAATGAAACAGCCAAATTTCATAACTCAAGATGTACTCACATTTGAGATATCTTGCGCAACAAAATACCCAAAAAATCTAAAATTTGCCTTTTTTCTACTGTTTTTCACCCATAGGCCGCAAGTTTTTGGTATAAACATTAATAACACATAAGGAAGGGAAACCCGAGGCCTGTAAACAGTAAGTTAATATTAGACAAACATAAAGGTATGTTTTCAGGCACTCGTAAGAAATAAAGAAGTAGAACACTTGGACAACAGAAAAACAACAGACGTGAGTGGCTTACCCAGGGTTCGAACCCCGTACCTTCCGTACGACAACTCCGCCTAGCTATACAAGCGAATCACACTGACCCCACGGCCAGCTAGGCATCCCCAAAAAAGGATGCTTTACTGACTAGTCATCAGTGTGAAACACAAGACAACACCGGAAGTATACAGTGGACAACTCAGCCCATTAATGACGCAATCACTTCTGTTGTTCCTCTATACAGCAGTATATGTCAGTCCAAACAAGACAAAGACCTTGATACTGTGTCCAGTAAATGATAGAAGACTTAAGGACAGTAGTATAGAACAGAGGGTAGGTTTCTGGTATTGTATAAACATTAATAACACGTAAGGAAGGGAAACCCGAGGCCTGTAAACAGTAAATTAATATTAGACAAACATAAAGGTATGTTTTCAGGCACTCGTAAGAAATAAAGAAGTAGAACACTTGGACAACAGAAAAACAACAGACGTGAGTGGCTTACCCAGGGAAGGTACGGGGTTCGAACCCTGGGTAAGCCACTCACGTCTGTGGTTTTTCTGTTGTCCAAGTGTTCTACTTCTTTATTTCTTACGAGTGCCTGAAAACATACCTTTATGTTTGTCTAATATTAATTTACTGTTTACAGGCCTCGGGTTTCCCTTCCTTATGTGTTATTAATGTTTATACAATACCAGAAACCTACCCTCTGTTCTATACTACTGTCCTTAAGTCTTCTATCATTTACTGGACACAGTATCAAGGTCTTTGTCTTGTTTGGACTGACATATACTGCTGTATAGAGGAACAACAGAAGTGATTGCGTCATTAATGGGCTGAGTTGTCCACTGTACGAATTCAATTCAACGGATTATGAACTTTTGGTGATTGTTTCCTGGCCGGGGTTTAGCACACTAGCAGACTCTAAATGATTCTCCTATACGCCATGTTGTATTTTATTATATCATGTCAGTACATATCAATGTATTTTCTGGAGAATAAAGATTCTTCTTATTTAAATTACATGGTACCAACATAAATTTCATAAGTACTATCCACTGAGCGCGGAAATTAACGAATTAGGCGATCTTACTGATAATTGGCAGTTTAGGACATATACAAGTATATACAAAGTGTGTTAGTGGATTGATGCCTTTAAGACTGAGGGAATTTGAAGGCAGAGTATTATGTAAATACATTAGCACCAGTGCAATCATAGGGTCGTGTAGGATATGGAAGTTTCCATGTAAAAAACCAGCCACATTAATATAATTGAGAAATTTATCAGACTGTAGTTGAACATAATCTCCTATACGATATGTGTATTGTTATACCACACTGTTGCTGTATTTAATGTAATACGTCCTGAAGACGCTTGCCTTGACAACTCAAGTAGTTACCCCCAGAATTACTGCAATGAACGTGCTACTGCCACAGAATTTGACTAATGACGGAACAGTCCAAAAACACATCTGAGAGCCAGCAGTGACGGAACCCAACATCAACGATACATACCCCAGTCAGGTCCAGTAAAGTGACTTTTTAACGATAGCTACCTTCAAATCAATTATGAAGAAAACATCAGTACTTCATTGTTTTTAAATAAACAACTATATTTATTTTAATCTTGTTAACCTATAATTGATTATTAAATTTGTTATCGATAAATACTAATCGACAGTTGATTTGGTCAATATTGAGTGAACTTGCACTGGTATGACTCAGTTAAAAAAAATACATAAACATACAGAGCTTGTGACGATATTTGTGGGTGTTCTTTTACATTTTTTCTTTCTCTCCTACGTTATTCATTTATTTCTTCATCTTTCGCACATGAATTCGTGCCATTGACACTCCTTGAATTGCTATACCATTTCTCACACTGCAGTAGTGTTATTTCACGGGTAATGGACTATCTTGAGGACTAATTATAATCCCTTAAGTGGTCGCGCCAACTTGAGTGCCGACGGTAAACGTGAAAGTAATGGTTGACTTTGAATTAACTTATTTCCGACCCAGACAGAGCAGGCGGGTGACCACCTGTGTTTCGCGGTTAGTCACTGCGCCTCTCGACACCTCGGCGGGAGGGGACAAAGGAAGCCGTATGGACTGTCTGACGGAGCCGGCTCTTTTCCGCGTACGTCAGGGAATATCTGTCTGGCGGAAGATTTAAGTACGCGTGATAATCACTTTATCATTTTTGTCCAGACATTATCGGCGTCTTTATTACCGATAAAACATGTCTGAAGAGACATTATGAGCAAGGTAATCATTAGGGATGAGATCACAGATGTGTTGGCAAGTCTGTGTAATAGCAACGGAAGTAATCATGCTATATTTGAAAGATAGGTCATGGGTTTAAATTTTAACGTGTTAATTTTAAACACGCGGGGAAGAATTAAAATGAACACCCCAGCCCCCTAGTTCTAAGAGCAGGATTGGTTCTATCGAGAGCAGGGAAATAACAATAGCTCTGATTGGCAAGTTTGTCGGAAACCACATGTGGAAGCTTGGAGGAAGAAATGAGAATATAACCTAGCAAAAAGACTAAGAGAGACTGCATTACAACACCAAAATAGCAACTCCAGGAACCAGAGAAGAATCGGACAGAATTCCAAATTAAATGGGACAGGACCGAAGTTTTTGGGCATCTTTGAAACTTAAAAGAAAACCCGCATTTTAAAATGCCAAGACTGTATACATAGGAATCAAAGCACCCGTCATAAGAGGGATTCTAAATTTACCCCCAGACCAAGTGTTCGAAGCATCTAAAATAAGTTTCCGTGTCCATTCATCTGTGCCAGGAGATTGTAGATCCCAAGTTGGGTTCATGGTACGAGGCCAGTTAGTAGTAAGAGTTTCTACGCCACTAGTTTGTAATTCAAGAGCCGGGATTCGACACTAACGGCCTACATTAGACGAGTTGTGTAGAGAAGTGCCCTCATCACAACAGACTTGACGAAACACCTGCAGCAGTACTCAGTCATTTGAAGAGATAAGTGCTTATTAAAAGGCAAACGCAACGGACTTTTATAATTCCCATATCAAGTCTTTATGAAGACACTTTTTATCTAAATTTCACCCATTCATATTTATTTTAAACTGTTAAAGAATAACTAATTTTTAAACTTGTTACCTGTTATTTTACAAATTCATAGTTGATTCAGTTATTATAGTTATGAGAGCTCAGGTATGTATCAGACTCTTTAAGATATATATATATATATATATATATATATATATATATATATATATATATATATATATATATATATATATATATATATATATATATATATATGTATGTATAAAGCCAATAAATAATAATAAGGAATTTCGCTGAATTAACTCAGCTGGGGGCTTGAACGAGTTAAACCATTGCATAACCCATATTCACAAAAGGCGGCGGGTCAGATACCAAAAGTTAATATGTTCAGCCTAATGCAGCATTGTTCTTGACACCTGATATATCTTTGAAACTCCATTGAGGTAGAAGCATTATTATCCTTCTTCCTGCAACTCTGCATTCACTAATTTACTGTATGAGGAATTCGATTTATATCAATCTTGTTGTTGTGGTTTTTTTTTTTTTCATTTTCATTAATTTATTATTATTATTATTATATTTTTAATTCTGTATTTTTCATTTGTTTTTTCCTTTAATTTATTTTAAAAACATACTTTAATGATGATGATTATTGCAAATGTATGATGTTATATTACTTTTATAATGATAAATGCCTTAATAATGCTTAAAGTAAATGTGAGGATGAAAGGATACAGTATACATGATGAGAGAGAGAGAGGAAGGGCAGAATGTCAGACGGGCCTGCGGGCCCAATTCTTAACTCTTTGAAAATAAAGTTCGTTCGTTCGTTCTGCCAAGAGTAATCTTGTGCGAAGGTAGACACCTTTGAAGACATACATTAGCTACTCTTAAATTTTGGCCACTGGTGGACCACTACTGCAGAGCAAATGGGAGGCAACCCGTGACAGAGGTAGTAAATTCATATTTCGCTGAGTCTCCATCAGCTGGGGGCTTCGAAAATACAAGCAAATATCTTCTCTTAGCAGAACGGGCGGTAGAATAACAAGTTCATGACAGCTTAGATGATCTCAGTTGTTATGCTTGCTTTTGTTTAAAATCCTGTGAGGCTTCCTGAAATAGAAGCATCATTCTTTTATTTATACCTCTGCCAAGAGTAATCTTTGAAGACCCTCATTTTATACTCTTAAGTTTGGTCGTTGTTGGATCACTACTGCAGAGCAAGGGAGACAATTCCGTTACAAGGATTTAGCTGTCTATGGATTGTCGTCATGTTCCAAAACATGAGTCAGTGTTGTCTAAAGTTGCTAATTTTTTGTTTGTCTCTAAGTAGATTCTAAGACACGAAGGTGGTTTAGTGAATAACTCTAAAACAGAGGAGGGATTATGTTCAATCGACTAGTGAGAAGTAAATAAAAGTTACTGAATGTCACGAAATACGTTCGTTCTCTTTTTGGGGTCGTTACTGCTCTGCGGCAGTATTATCTACCACTCATTTTACGTACTAATTCAGCCAGTATTCATTGTTCACGCTTTCATAGTTCTAGGTGTTCTTACCATCTTTTGTCACTCCCTTACATTTACGTGATCGCTTGACCTGTTTGAAACAACACTGTTTGTTTACGTTACGTAACATCTTCCGGACCAACAGTAAGGTGTCTGAAGTAGCGAGAAGGTTTAAGTTTGCCATATCGCAAGCCAGGCTAGACAATGCTGGCCAAAGATAAGCTGGGACTACCTTTGCACAAGATTGCATAGAGTGAAAACCCAGATGTTTAGTCTGCGAAGGTATTGAACAAACGTTTGATATGAGAACCTGTGTTGCAGATAATTGCCACTCACCATGTTGTCTCAAGTGTTCCAATATTAATGACAATCGTGTTGAAGATTAAGACACGGACAGTGAAGTAATACTTCCGGAAGATGGGCTTTGTTGTGATAAACAATTACAAGAAAATAACATCTTGGAGGAGATTATAATGTTAGATCTGTGAAGTAGTGAGTTTGTAAACACGACAGGCAAAGCGGAAGAAGTAAGGCCTTATGAAGTTATGGAGTTCTACATGAAACGGATGGGAGAACAACCCCTACCAGTAACCAGTATGAGATGCTTTGATGATGAGTGGGTGGGCATGAAAATGCTAAGATAGACTGCTCTTGAACTGGACCTTTCCTCAAAGCAACATCCTCTAAGCATAGGCGGACATTTTTGCTTATATGCTACAGCCTTGTAGGACTACTTCACTGACTTCCTGTTGCTTCAAGAAGAAAATAATAGACGGCCAGGATCACCGAATATTAGGACCTAAAATATAGAACAGGCCATAGGACTGGACGTGACATTAGAGATTAAAAGAGAGTAACCTTAGAGACATCACTTTGCGCCTTATGCTCTAGATCCCATTTCAAGTGCTCTTAATTAGATACGTAATTCAGCTGAAAGTGACGGCAATGTGAACAGTTGCCCGACAGTATTCGGGCGTTTCCTGTGCATTAAGTCTGTGTTCTCCCGAAAATTCGGGGTAAATTGTAATATGTACATTTTATCATTTATATTAGCAATTTGACATGTATAATTTGCTAGTGGATGTACATCAGCATATGAGGATGGCAACCTCAGCACTGCAAATAACTTAACACGTGAACCACTACTGCAAGAGATGTGACTGCTTCGTGCAGGTTTTCTCACAAGGAACCAACAGCAGAGGTGGCCCCAGGCTCCATAGAGAGCAGGGAGTGGATGATATCATGGTGTACATATGTATTATACAAGCACTTTAGTAAATTTCATATATATATATATATATATATATATATATATATATATATATATATATATTATATATATATATATATATATATATATATATATATATATATATATATATATATCAGTTTGTGGTACAAGTTTTTGGTACAAGTTGCCAGCAGTCGACGCTTGACACCAATTTCAGGCGGGTCTTGACGACGCATAACATGCTTTGTAGTTACCTCATCCTTAATGCATGAGACATGCTACAGACACCAGACTTGTCTATTGAAGAGAAGTTCAGTCCAAGGTACCTGTGGGAATAAACAACTGCTGAAGCAAATGCCAACCAACCCTGCACCGGAAGCTAAGTAGCATAACAGCACAACCAATGGACATTTCCAAAATTTTCATAAGGTAGATCACAATTTAAATTATCCAATGATAATAAATATCATCGCTTCATTTTTATAAACAAGTTTATTTATTTTACATCGTTAACCCATAAGTGATTATTAAACCTGTCTATCATCATCTCAGCCCGTAACCCGTCATGGGTCGTAGGGGTGCCATGGTGGAAGCATCAGCAGACAGGGTCCTCCACTGCTCTCTATCCTCAGCAATGCGCACAAGTGTGGAAAAACCGTGTCCTGCCCATTCTTTGATGTTATCAGCCCAGGATTTTCTCTGCCTTCCTCTTCTCCGTTTACCTTCGACTGTTCCCTGAAGGATCGTTTTCGAAAGGGAGTCATGACGAGTTACATGCCCAAACCAGGCAAGCTTTCGACGTTTCACTGTTGACAAAAGTGGTTCTTGGTGGCCTGCATAGGTGTTTATCTTCTCTCTAACATAGACATTTGTTTTGTGCTCTTTATAGCAAATGCGCAAAATTCTTCTATAACATTTATGCTCGAAAGCCTGAATCCTTCGCTCCGTATCTGCAGTGAGTGTCCAGCTCTCACACCCATACAAGAGAATAGATAATACAAGTGATTTGTATAATTTGATCTTCACAGGAAAACTGATGTTACTTTTCCAGATCACATTCAACCTTGTCATGGCAGCTGAGGCCATCTCAAGTCTTGTCTTGATTTCTTTAATTGATCTTCCATCACTGCATATAGTGGACCCGAGATATTTAAAGGTGTTAACTTCTTCTAACGTTTGCCCATTTAACGTAATGTTGGTCGGAACATGTTTCTTATGGCTATTCACCAATATCTTGCTTTTTTCTATATTAATTTCCATCCCATACGTTCTTGTTACTTTCTCCAGTCTAGAGGTAAGGTCTTGAAGTTCTGATTCTGATCCAGCTATCAGATCAATATCATCAGCAAAACGTAGGTTGCACAGAGGTCGGCCTCCAATCGATATGGTTGATTTATAATCGTAGAGAGCCTCTTGCATAATATGTTCTAGATAAATATTAAAGAGCACTGGGGACAGGATACATCCCTGCCGAACTCCTACAGTTGTTTTGAAAAATTCTCCAATGTCGTTGCTTGCAAAAACAGCACTGCTTGCGTCCTTGTATAGTGCTTCAATGATATCTATGATGTTGGTATCAAAATTGAATTTTTTCATTACTTGCCATAAGCCTTCATGCCAGACTCGATCGAAGGCTTTTGTGAAATCGATGAAGTTATGGTATAAATCGTGTTGATGTTGGAGATGTTTTTCGATAAGTAATCTAATATTGAAGATTTGTTCTGAGGTACTTCTTTTTGGTCTAAAGCCAGCCTGTTCCTCTGACAAGATTTCTTATGATTTCTGTTTTATTCTGTTCAAAAGTATCCTTAACATCACCTTACTTGGATGACTAATAAGGCTAATGGTTCTGTAGTTCTTGCACATTTTTAGATTTCCTTTCTTTGGAAGCGGTATTACTAATGACTGCGTCCATTCTTTTGGCCATTTTTTTGTACTCCATATCTTCTGGCAAATTGTTGTCATGATTTTTACTATATCTGGTCCTCCATATTTCAAGAGCTCTGCTGGGATATTATCCACACCCGGTGACTTCCCTCCTTTCATCGAACATATAGCCTCTTCCACTTCTTCCCGTAATATTGCTGCATTTCCGAGTTCCCTGTTTTCGCACTTAATGTTGTTTAATATGCCTAAGTTAGTGTCAAGTTTACAGTTATATAATTCTTTACAATATTCTGTCCATCTTCTCATTACAGCTGTTTTTTCATTGAGCAGAGCCCCATTGCTATCTTCTATGACAGTTACCCTGGGCTGTTGGGGTTTTGATAGTTTTCTTAATGTGTCAAAAGCTGCCTTGCTGTTACCTTTTATTAGCCCCGTATTAATGGACTCACATTGATCAGCTACCCATTTTTCTTTGGCCTGTTTCATTTTCTTCCTAATATTTTTATTCACCATACTGTATTGCCATGCTGCTTCAGGAACCTCTTTCTTAACCTTTTTCATTTCTCGCCGTGTATCACATAACTTCAGAATGTCATCTGTAACCCATGGTTTGTTTATTTTCTTTCTTTTACCAAGTATTTCTGTTGCTGATTCAATGAGCACGTCTTTCATGTTCTCTGTGATTGAGTTGATATCATCCTCCAAAAAGTTGAGAGCTGCGAATTTTCCTCCAACAGTTGCCTCAAAGATTCCCGCGATTTCTGGATCTTTCAGTTTGTCTAAATTGAATCTTAACTGAGAACATCTGTTTTGATTATAGTTCTTTTTAAGTTTAAGCTTGAGCGTCATCAATACCATGTCGTGATCACTACCAATGTCGGCGCCAGGAAAAGTCCTAGTCTTGGCTTTATTAATACTGGACTTGAATCTTTTGGATACAAGAATAAAATCAATTTGGCCATGTATCTCAGTTTTTGGGGCATGCCACGTTGTTCTTCTTGATAACTTATGATGAAATAGTTTATTTGCAATGGTTAGTTTATAGTTGCTGGCAAATTCTAGTAGCCTTAGTCCTCGATCGTTAGTTTCACCTGTCCCAAATCTCCCCACTGTACCAGCCCAGTGACCGTATGCATCTGGCCCTATTTTAGCATTCCAATCACCTAACACGATGAGAAGATCTTTCTTTGGAATTTTCTTAATTGCTTCATCCAGATTGTCATAAAATGTATCAATTGCCTCATCCTCATAGTCAGTAGTGGGGGCATATACCTGTATGATGGAGATGTTCTTTGGATGTGCTGCAATACGAATGGTGATAAGCCTGCTATTTATTGGGGTGCAGCTGATGACAGAGTTCAATCTATCTTTATGTACGATAAAACCTACTCCATGCTGATGTTTAGACTCATCTCCACTAAACCAAATTTTGTGACCATCATCCGTTATTGATTCACCTAATCCTGTCCATCTGACTTCTGCTAGGCCCAGGATGTCCCACGAGTATCTAACAAGTTCATGTGTTAGTTCTTTGACTTTTCCACACGCATATAGCGTGCGTACATTCCAAGTTCCAACAACAAAACTTTCTCTTGGAAGTTTCAAAACAGGTGTTTTTACCCCATTCGCTGACTTATCACTCTCAAGGGGCAATGAGAGCGCGGTCGTTGTTAATCCGGGCATCGGCCGATCCGGCAAATTATTACTGAGTTGACTTTCCATCATAGCATTTCAGTGGGCAAGAGGTTTGCTTGGCGGTGCCCATCTCCTCTCCAAGTATTCTTGCAGGTACATACAAAAACCTGTCTATATGTAACTTTAAAGCTGTAGTTGGATTAATCACTCTTGAGTGAATTGAATGTCTGCACCAGTATGACTCATATTGTTTTAAATACATAAATATATATATATATAGCTATAAAATTAATAATTGCTGAACCACCTTCAGCTGGGGGCTAAAAAATACGAGTGAAAATATATTACCTCACAGAAGGGGCGGGAGAATACTAAAGTTCATGACAGCTTAGATGGTCTCAGTTGTTATGCTTGATTTTGTTTAAAACCTTGTGAGGCTCCCTGAAATAGAAGCATCATTCTTCTATATTTATCTCTGCCAAGAGTAACATTGATACGTTTAAAGACCCTCGTCATAATACTCTAAGTTTGGTCATTGTTGCACCACTACTGCGGAGCAGGGAAGACAATACCGTCATACTGAGGTTGTTCATTTTTAGTTGCCTACCGCAGGAGTTTGACAAAGCTGTGTTCTATCACCACAACTCCTCAATATGTATATGGACAAAATAACAGAAGCAAATCCAGAAGATGAAGAAAACATAGAAAGTGAAGAATACAACCCACTGAATGAGTTACATTTTTTGCAGATGACCACAGCCTCATGTGTGAAGATGAAAGCAAATTGCCAAAGCCTACAAATGGACTTAATTCAACCTGTGGAAAATATAACACGAAGATCAACACATCAAAGACAGAAACGACGAAGATCAGCAAAGTGCCAGAACCACTTAACATACATGTCAACAACATCAGGCTTAAACAGATTGGAGAGTTCAAGCACCTTGGAAACATTTTTACAGAAATGGAAGACTTGACAGAGAAACTGAAACAAGATGTCTAAAAGCCAGTGCAGTGGCTTACCAAGTGTCACCACTACTCAAACATCAGAATATCAGTATGAAAAATAAACAGAAGCTGATACATTGTATATTCTTACTAACTCTTTGCTATGAGTGTCAAACATGGTCACTGACCAAAGCACAAGACCGTAAAATCACATTGTGGGAGGGAGGTAAGAGGCTGAAGAAAACCAGGAGAGAAAGAATGAGAACATTAGAAAAATTGTAGGAACTTCATCATGCATGATATATATATATATATATATATATGAGAGAGAGAGGCAGACAATAAAGTAATTTGGCTTTCTCATGAGAATGGAGCCCGATAAATGACCACTACGCATCTACAACAGTACAATACTGCATATGGTTTCAGGGGACGGGGAAGACCAAGATAGACAACATCACAGACATCCTACAACATCACAGACATCCTACAACATCACAGACATCCTACAACATCACAGACATCCTTCAACATCACAGACATCCTACAACATCACAGACATTCTACAACATCACAGAGATCCTACAACATCACAGATATCCTACAACAACACAGACATCCTACAACATCACAGACATCCTATAACAACACAGACATCCTACAACATCACAGACATCCTACAACAACACAGACATCCTACAACATCACAGACATCCTACAACATCACGGGCTCACAGCAGCCAATGTGACACACTTGGCTCAAGAACGCAAAATTAAGCTCCCGGCTACGCTTCACAGCGTCATAGAAACGAAAAGCAAAAGGAAGTGAGTGTTCAAAACGAAAGGTGGTTCAGTTTTGTCTGTCTCTAAGTAGATTAAAAAACGTCTATCTGGTTCAGTTTGTCTGTCTCTAAGTAGATTAAAAAACGTCTATCTGGTTCAGTTTGTCTGTCTCTAAGTAGATTAAAATACGCCTATGTGGTTAAGTTTGACTGTCTCTAAGTAGATTTAAATGCGCCTATGTAGTTCACTTTTGTCTCTCTAAGTAGATTAAAATACGCCTAAGTGGTTCAGTTTGTCTGTCTCTGTAGCGTGAGGTTTTTATTGGCTCTAGGATCAGTATAGTACTGACAATACAGAAGTAGAATTTCTGCAGAAAATGGTGAAGTCCCAGTACGGCTATGAATGATCTGATCTCGAAAAATTAGTAGAGAGGAGACAGTCATAAATTGCCACCCCCGCTGTGTAACTAACTGTGATATTAAAACAAGGAAACATATTTTACTTAACAATTATAAAATTGACAAGTCGTCCAAATACAATTTCCTTATTATTTATTTAGTATATACACTATCTACTCTTGTGCTGAAGGATGGATGTTGGAAGATGAAAATGTAATGGATTTGTAAGTTTACAAATGATTTACAAATATAAATTATAGTAAATGTATCAGCTGTGCTGTTAATTACGTATATATATATAAAATTTATCAGCTATGATCTTATTATTGTCTCTTGCTACGCTAAATCCCTTTCTCTTCATAGACAGTTAATAGCTCACAATTGCCGACGAAAATGGTACTACTGTGTACTCATCTCTTGGAACAGTTCTGTCCTTAATTTCTTGCACACAACACCCGCTGATGATCATTTCGTTAGCCCACCCAAGACTGAGGGGGACTAAAGATGTAGTTCCTGTGCAATCACTGTGCTCCTGCGAAGTTCCAGGCAGCTGGATTGACTGGACATACGACCTCAGGTTGAATGACACGAATAAAACCTGTAACAAGTAAAAATAAGGGCTAATTTCTGTCTTCAAGCCCACCTATTTCTAATGTGTATGAGATGAGCGTGTCTCAGGTGTCTGCATGTAGGATGAATGACAACATGGCTCAGTATGAGTTAGCAATAGCGAGACAAGACAGGTGTCTACTTGCAAAACATTCTTTCTGATAAATTAATACATGGATACATCCAATAATATAAATTCAATACATGAATACATCCAATAATATAAATTCAATACATGAATACATCCAATAATATGTACACCTAGGTGTGATACAACCCTTTCCTTCCCCCTATAATATACCAGGCCCTCTCTGACAAGTGCTATACTGGCTGGGAACATATATCCTAACAATATTGTTGTGTTCTGATGATAAGAGTATATGAGACGAGGACTGTTTGGTTATATATATCAGGTTGGAGTTATAGGAGACAATAGATTGGAGTTATGTGAGACAATAGATTGAAGTTAGATGAGTCCTAACAAGGACTGTTTTGGTTATGTTTCAGTTGGTTTTCGTCTTCATCAATCATATAAGGAAATACAATCATTATACCTAATTCCCCAAGATACAATCAGTAACCTGATACATTCATAGTGAAACAATTTATATTAAATATATATACAGGTGTAGGTAGTATAAATGACACACAACAAATACAAACATATATCTGCTGTAGGCCTATTTTCCTACAAGTGTATAGTAAATATATTTTCCCTCTAAGATTTAAACAGGCCAGACGACTTTTAGTGAAGCAAGCGTTCCCGATCACCCAATTAAGCAATAAATCAAAGGTTGACAGCTTCTCTTCTCCCGTATGTCGTCTAGCTGGCTTCGGGTGGGTGTGTGTGTGAGTTTGAATAAAATCTCGCCCGTATATATAGGTAGATGAGGTAACTTTTACTGCTTAATGAATGCTGTTGATTGGTTCTCGGCGTGGCAAGCTGATTTGCTGTATGCGGTTTTATACCATCCGCCGTACAATCCGTGACCTAGGCCGACTCCCGTAAAACAGGGCTTATGCCTAATTTTATTCTGTTTTCCGCCATATTGGGAGACAAGATGGCCGCGACCGACATCCGAAAAACAGGGCTTAAGTTTTTCCTGGCGTATACTTCGGGTAATTTATTCTGGCTCAGAGACTGGTGAACGTTGCTCGTTGATTGGCTGGGCACAGTTGTATCTCGACATAGTGTATTAACTAAGAAGTGGGTTTACACACTCGTTTCACGACATAGCCCCATCCTTTCCTATGACGTGTAAACACCTGCTGTAGTTAATCATTTGGCGTCTGTCCTTCCAGAGTAGTAGGGTGTCGACTTAAAAAATCAGCTCCTACATTGTCTCTTCCCGGAATGTAATTCACGGTAAAGGAATAAGGCGCCAGAAGCAGACTCCACCTTAACAATCTCGAATTTAACTTTCTAGATGCAGCCAAGAATGTTAAAGGCTGGTGATCACTTTGGACAATGAAGTGTGTCCCATACAGGTAAGGTGAAAATTTGTCGATGGACCAAATTAGAGCCAAACATTCTCTATGGTCGAGTAATTTAACTCAGCTGCATTCAGCTTCCTACTGGCGTAGGCGACGGGTAAAAATTCCTCCGGCTGGACTTTTGATTGCTGCAAGAGAGTTGCACCAATACCTATACTGCTAGCGTCCGTCCTTAATACAAATTCCTGTGATTTAGGGTAGCGTAAGGATGGGTTTGCTGGTGAGTTTTGCTTTTAGCTCTGTGTAAGCTTTTTCACAATCAGCATTCCATTGGATTTGGTCAGGCTGTCCTTTCTTCGTTAAGTTGGTTAATGGTGCACACAGAGAGTTAAAGTGGGGTATGTATTTCTGATAGAACCCACATAATGATACGAATGATCTTACATCTTTCTTCGTTTGAGGTCTGGGTGCCTTCTTTAACTTCTCTTTATTCTTTGGATCAGGAGACATATGACCTGTAGAAATAGTGTGACCTAGGAATTCCAACTCCTTACAACCGATATAGCACTTGGTTGGACGTGCAGTCAATCCAGTTTCTCTCAGTCTGTCAAACAACATGGAGAGCGCTACTATAAGCTCTTCAAATGTGTTTGTAGCAACAAGAATGTCATCCATAAAGTTAGTGATATGGGGATTTTGTAGAGGTTCCAACAATTTCCTCATCATTCTTGAAAAGATACTTGGAGCATTTTTCAATCCAAAGGGTAGTACATTAAACTCGTAGTATCCGTCTGATGTACTAAAAGTCAGCATTTTCCTAACTTCTGGTTTCACTGGTATTTGGTAGTATCCCTTGCTTAGATCTACCTTCGATAAATACCTAGCCTTACTCAGTGTAGAGAACAGCTGGTTGGTGTCAGGTAATGGGTCCACCTGAGATTCTGCGATCGCATTTAACTTCCTGTAGTCAATACATAACCTGTGTTCACCACTCGGTTTTCTTAATAGCACCACACTTGAGCTATAGGGAGATTCAGACTGTGAAATAATTTTCTCTTTTAAGAGATAGTCAATCTCATCCTTGAGTGCTTGTGCTTGCTATTGTTCAGTCCATGTCCGCAACAATGCTTCCAGTGGACCGTGTATGGGGACGGCCAAACAACAACGTTGCTGGACCCACACCTATTTCTATTGTAAGGGGCAGTATACCAAAGTGGGGCCTGTCTCCATCAATTGTTTGGTACAGCCCAGGTTCCTACCTCCTATGGTTCGGGTTTGTTTCTGCAGCTTTTTAAATACTGGTTGCTGACTAACCAAATTTTCCAAATGATCCAGGCCATGGTGTTCCGACAAATATCTAGTCGGGTTGGGATGTCTCTCGTCCCCTCTCTGTACAATACGGAGAGTTGCCATGGTTACTGGTGTAACAGTAGACTTGTGATTTTGTTTTCTCTTTATCAATGCATCTACCTGTTGTTTTCTCTTGTGTGTTTTCTTGGTGGGCCTACGTCCGCAACAATGCTTCCCTAGGTCCTGTAACTGGTCTACCCTTCTGAATGAGGTTATCTGGTTACATTCTGAACAGGATTTCATATACCAACTTATGTCTTCAATTATTCTTGGCCAGTAATATCGCAATGCTATATTTTGACCAGTAGCCCCTTTTCCTCTGTGACCACTGCCTGATGTAGCATGCTCGTGCTCCATAATTTCCTCCCTGTAGAATTTTGGCACTACCAGCTGTCCATGCCCTTTAGGTCCTTTTCCAGCTTGTCTGTAGGGTAGGCCATTTTCCATATAGTAGTCTCCTTTCTCTGGAGGGTTATGGGCCTTTGGCAATTTGCCAAAATAAGGCTACAATGTGCTGTCTGCTGTTTGAGCCTTTTTCATCTTTATACGATGAATATTTATTGGATCTCCCTCCTCCTTTTTGGTGCTCGACCTGGTATGTTTTGCTGCCATGACAATAGGTTTTATTGGGTCACCAAAAAAGACATATTTACATCCTGTTACCAGCTGGTATATAGGATCATCACTCACTGCTGCTCGGATCACTCCTTCCACATAGCGAGTTCTCACGTTGATCCTTGCTATGGGAAGTGTCATGGTGCCGGTTCCCTGCATTGCCCCTTGTATGTCCACTGTTTCTGTGGTAAGTTGATCAGGGTGCACTAGGGTTGCACTCACGACTGAGTCGAATTCCAATCCGGAATCATATAAGCATTGAATTTTAGTGCCATTACATGTCACTTCCTCACAGACAGGGGGATGATGGAGGTTATTCTGACTAACTGCCAGCTCCTTCCTTCTCTTGTTCCCTGTTATAAAACACGCAGCGAGGTAAGGAGGGTTGTTCCTTCTGCAGTCTGCAGTATTGTGGTTATTCATTAGACAAGTTTTACACCACTTTCTTTCCTTCCGGTAAGGTGTCTTATCCGATCTTAGAGGGTTTTTGTCCTTTTGGTCAAATCTTTGTTTGTTGCTTGTGGTATGGTCCTTTTGTTCATATTTTGTATAGTTTTGTGATGATTTGAAGTTTTCACCCTGCTTTTTCTTATTCACTAATAATTCTGCCTGAGCTGCTTGATATCTCTCCGCAACAGTTACAATATCTCCCAATCTCTCTGCTCCTTGTTCCATGATAAACGTCCTCATTTCTTGAGGCATGGACTCTTTTAATTGCTCCATCATTATCATTTCTTTCAGATCCTGACACTTTCCTAAACTACTCCATTTTTCCAAGTAAGTTTCCAATCTAGCCGAGAATTGGTGATAGTTTTCTCCTGGAAGAAGTTTAGCTGTTCGGAATTTCTTTCTATATGATTCTGAGTTCTTTTCATATCTCACAAGCAGTGCCTGCTTCAGGATTTCATAATCTTCCTTGTCATCTCTTGAGAGCTTCAAATATACATCGTAGGCCACACCTCTCAATCCCTGAGATAGTTTAAGACTCCACTTTTCTTTTACTAAGCCATAGGTAGTGGCAAGTCTTTCGTATCTATCCAGGTACGACTCAGTGGCGTCTTCTTTCTCAACAAATGGGTCCAGATTAAAATTCATGGCCCCACTTGAGGTGCTCTGGCTGGAGCTACTCTCAGAGTGAGATGAGTTACCACCATTTTTGCCAGTAGTTGCCTGAATTTCAAGCTCTTTTAATCTCAACTGATGGTCTCTCTCTGCTTGTAATTTCCTTTCCTCATCGTCAATTTTCTTTGCCTCATTTTCAGCCTCCAATTTCTTAGCTTCAACTTCTAATCTTTTGGTTTCTCTCTCAGCATCCAGTCTTTTGGCTTCTCTTTCAGCTTCCACTTGCAATTTCCTTTCCTCTCTATCCATGTGTTTGTCCACTTCTGTTGTGACATACTGAATAAGAGCATCACCTGTCATATTTAATTCCTTACCCATCTGCATGATCACAGTCCTGAACTTCACTAAATCAGCCATGGCGTTACTTAGAGAGGGTATGTAATTTTACTATATCCAAATTATTGAAATTAAACTTAATTTAAATGAACAAATAATTTCCGTGCAACTTTGTGAGCATCAACTATTTACTGAGTACTAAATCGTACTCCTCCTAAGAAAACAATAAAAAAATTCTATTTATGAATTTTATTCAAAAATTTTCTTCTTTTGTTATCTATGGGAGGCACAACATAGAGTGTAGATAGATGAATAGACTAAGTATGGCTCAAGATATATAGAAATATCCCATGAACGAGCCCCCAGTGTAGCGTGAGGTTTTTATTGGCTCTAGGATCAGTATAGTACTGACAATACAGAAGTAGAATTTCTGCAGAAAATGGTGAAGTATCAGTGTCTGAGAGAACTACTGGTATCACAAATTAGTTACGGCTGTGAATGATCTGATCTCGAAACATTAGTAGAGAGGAGACAGTCATAAATTGCCACCCCCGCTGTGTAACTTACTTACTTACTTAGTCGTTCCCCTTCTACCGTGAGGTGTAGAGGTTTGGAAGAGAGAGCGCCAGACTATCCTATCGGCTGTCTTCCTCCTGGCCTGGTTCCATTCTAGTCCTCGGTCCTTCAAAGATTGTCTAATGTTGTCCTCCCAGCGGACTCTGGGTCGTCCTCGGGGTCTGGATCCCTGGCTCTTTGTTTCCAATGCTTGTCGTGGTATCCGATCTTCTCCCATTCTGCAGACATGGCCAAACCATCGTAGTTGGGACTGTTCTACTTGGGTCTGCAGGGGGTAGGATTTAAGGCCTTGACGTATCGTCTGGTTGCGTACCATGTCTCTTCTTGCTACTTCAACCACCTTCCTCAGATACCTCATTTCTGAGGTTTGGATCTGGCTTTTATGGGTTGTGCTATGTAACTAACTGTGATATTAAAACAAGGAAACAGATTTTACTTAACAATTATAAAATTGACAAGTCGTCTAAATACAATTTCCTTATTATTTATTTAGTATATACACGATCTACTCTTGTGCTGAAAGATGGATGTTGGAAGATGAAAATGTAATGGATTTGTAAGTTTACAAATGATTTACAAATATATATATATATATATATATATATATATATATATATATATATATATATATATATATATATATATATATATATATATATATATATATATATATATATATATAACAAGTCTTCCAGTTATATGAACAAAAATTATATCAGCTGTGCTGTTACTCAATTATAGTAAATGTATCAGCTGTGCTGTTAATTACGTATATATATAAAATTTATCAGCTATGATCTTATTATTGTCTCTTGCTACGCTAAATCCTTTTCTCTTCATAGACAGTTAATAGCTCACAATTGCCGACGGAAATGTACTACTGTGTACTCATCTCTTGGAACAGTTCTGTCCTTAATTTCTTGCACACAACACCCGCTTATGATCGTTTCGTTAGCCCACCCAAGACTGAGGGGGACTAAAGATGTAGCTCTTTTGCAATCACCACTGTGCTCCTGCGAAGTTCCAGGCAGCTGGATTGACTGGACATACGACCTCAGGTTGAATGACACGAATAAAACCTGTAACAAGTAAAAATAGGGGCTAATTTCTGTCCTCAAGCCCACCTATTTTTAATGTGTATGAGATGAGCATGTCTCAGGTGTCTGCATGTAGGATGAATGACAACATGGCTCAGTATGAGTTAGCAATAGCGAGACAAGACAGGTGTCTACTTGCAAAACATTCTTTCTGATAAATTAATACATGGATACATCCAATAATATAAATTCAATACATGAATACATCCAATAATATAAATTCAATACATGAATACATCCAATAATATGTACACCTAGGTGTGATACAACCCTTTCCTTCCCCCTATAATATACCAGGCCCTCTCTGACAAGTGCTAAACTGGCTGGTAACATATATCCTAACAATATTGTTGTGTTCTGATGTTAGGAGTATATGAGACGAGGACTGTTTGGTTATATATATCAGGTTGGAGTTATTGGAGACAATAGATTGGAGTTATGTGAGACAATAGATTGAAGTTAGATGAGTCCTAACAAGGACTGTTTTGGTTATGTTTCAGTTGGTTTTCGTCTTCATCAATCATATCAGGAAATACAATCATTATACCTAATTCCCCAAGATACAATCAGTAACCTGATACATTCATAGTGAAACAATTTATATTAAATATATATACAGGTGTAGGTAGTATAAATGATACACAACAAATACAAACATTATCTATCTGCTGTAGGCCTATTTTCCTACAAGTGTATAGTAAATATATTTACCCTCTAAAATTTAAACAGGCCAGACGACTTTTAGTGAAGCAAGCGTTCCCGATCACGCAGTTAAGCAATAAATCAAAGGTTGACAGCTTCTCTTCTCCAGTATGTCGTCTAGCTGGCTTCGGGTTGGTGTGTGTGTGAGTTTGAATAAAATCTCGCCCGTATATATAGGTAGATGAGGTAACTTTTACTGCTTAATGAATGCTGTTGATTGGTTCTCGGCGTGGCAAGCTGATTGGCTGTATGCGGTTTTGTACCATCCGCCGTACAATCCGTGAACTAGGCCGACTTCCGTAAAACAGGGCTTATGCCTAATTTTATTCTGTTTTCCGCCATATTGGGAGACAAGATGGCCGCGACCGACATCCGAAAAACAGGGCTTAAGTTTTTCCTGGCGTATACTTCGGGTAATTTATTCTGGCTCAGAGACTGGTAAACGTTGCTCGTTGATTGGCTGGGCATAGTTGTATCTCGACATAGTGTATTAACTAAGAAGTGGGTTTACACACTCTTTTCACGACAGTCTCTAAGTAGATTAAAAAACGCATATGTGGTTCAGTTTGTCTGTCTCTAAGTAGATTTAAAAAAACGCCTATGTGGTTCAGTTTGTCTGTCTCTAAGTAGATTAAAATAAACGCCTATGTGGTTCAATTTGTCTGTCTCTAAGTAGATTAAAAAACGCCTACGTGGTTCAGTTTTGTCTGTCTCTAAGTAGATTTAAAAAACGCCTATGTGGTTCAGTTTGTGTGTCTCTAAGTAGATAAAAAAAAAACGCCCATGTGGTTTAGTTTGTCTGTCTCTAAGTAGATTAAAAAACGCCTATGTGGTTCAGTTTGTCTTTCTCTAAGTAGATTAAAAAACGCATATGTGGTTCAGTTTGTCTGTCTCTAAGTAGATTAAAAAACGCTTATGTGGTTCAGTTTGTCTGTCTGTAAGTAGTTTAAAATAAACGCCTATGTGGTTCAGTTTGTCTGTCTCTAAGTAGATTTAAAAACGCCTATGTGGTTCAGTTTGTCTGTCTCTAAGTAGATTAAAATAAACGCCTATGTGGTACAGTTTGTCTGTCTCTAAGTAGATTAAGAAAACGCGAAGGTGGTTCAGTTTTGTCGGTCTCTAAGTACATTAAAAACGCGAAGGTGGTTGTTTTGTCTGTCTCTAAGTAGATTCAGATACACACAGGTGGTTCATTTTTTTCTGTCTCTAAGTAGATTAAAAAACACGAAGTTTGTTCAGTTTTGTCTGTCTCTAAGTAGATTCAAAAATACAAAGGTGGTTCAGTTTTGTCTGTCTCTAAGTAGATTTAAAAAACGCAAAGGTGGTTCAGTTTTGTTTTTGTGTGACTGAACTCTTAAAGACAAAAGTGAATATATTTATTTCGACGTGTGTGGCAGTTGATAACAGTCCTGACACTCAAACAGCTACCCCAGGTACGTACACAAATATTAAGATCTCAGATAGTCATGACCACATATTTTCAGTCCTCCTTCTTAATATCACCAATGCGATAACACCATAAATGTTTAAAAATCACTAAGAAACTTTCCTTGTGGAATAGTCAAATAGGAATTTTAAATTCTGTAATTCCCATTTTTTTCTCCCAATTTCACAATGCAGTGTAAATCGCCATTGTAATCAGTATACAAAGTACATCATATACATAAAATGTCCATGCAGGTTTGTCTTTACAATTCTGCTATTTGCAATTTTTTTGTCCGGGTATTGAACTGGCCCTCCGCCAGAGAATAAAAGTTTGCTGTCGCCTTTATAATATCGTATATCGTTTATATAACATCTCTTGGTTTGAGCCGCTCTTATGATTAGGAAATAAATCTTCTCCGTATCTCTTGTCATTTTGTTGGTGGGGCCTGAAAAGGGAGCAAAGAAAGTACACTATAATTTACCATGCATGTCGTAAAAAGCGACCAAGGAGGACTGGACATGGGACCGGCTACCCTTTCTGTAGAAACGTAAGCTACGGAAACGTCATTTAACTATATGAACAAGTCAGCTAAAGAATAGAAGGGCTGAAATGGTACGGCAAGGTTACTGGCGTGGAACTGATAATAAGAACCAGACAAGAGATGAGAAGAACCAGACAAGAGGTGAGAAGAACCAGATAAGAGATCACCAGCGCTTTGCTGTGGTGGTTCATGAATTTTCGCATGCTGAGGTTGTCAGCTCGTAAGGACCTGTATAACCATCAGCAAGTTCAGACATGTCAAATTCAAAGTATAAAATATGCTACAACTCACCCCGATAACTTTTGGGAACTCTAGACTTCGTGCTCAGTTGAATTGTCTTAGCAACTTGATGCAGATGCCTCGAACACGCGTCTGGGGTATTATTTCTATTTAGAATCCCTCTGTAACACTTGAGTAGGTCCTGTAGGAGTCCGGTTTCCGTATTAACTTGTAGAGTTTCCTTGCTGTAGATTTCAAAGGTGCTCCAATACGTCCGGTCCTATAAGGATTTCTATTCTTTCCTGGCTTTAGTCCTAGCTGTCTACTGTGACGATTCTAGAATGCAGTGTCGTATGTCTAAAATGTGGTATGTTATATCGCAGCTTTCGGCCCAAGCTTCCGCAAGGCGTTTTCGACAAAACTTCAAATCAGAACGAATGTATAATCGCATCCCAAAGGCCAGCCAATAGCATTCAAAAGTGCGTGTTATAGCTTTCCTCGTGGAATTTTCTTCGTGACTCATAAGTTTGTGAAATTCAAACAGTCACTTTCCATATATGAAGTTGTTATTTCCGTAGATTATAGGTCATGTTCACTATTATCACATTTTTAACTTAACTTCTTTAAATGTCTCCCAAGATTGAGATTATCTGTACTTATTATCATAGGCAATTTCGGAGGCCTGAGTTCATAGCTTATCAGACGTTCTCGATCGCTTGCCTTATCGCTGGAGAGAAACAAATCCGTTTGCCCATCTAGACAGACGTGGTTATGCAACTAAACTCGTATTTAAAGTTCGTCTTACCTGGAGTCAATCTGGTTATTATCACGTTTAGTGATTCAATTAATCTTTCGGGATGGTCAATTACACCTTGACCTGACATGAATCGACGTGTAAAAATGTAAATAGTGACCGTAGTATGGATTTCTGGGCTCCGAAAATGAAAAATAGTTAGAGAATGAGAGAGAGAAAATACGAAACAAGAACGATCCAAATTAGTGACATCCACTTGTTGATTTTCTTAACAACCAGAACAGTCTTTCAATATTCCTCTTTAAAGAGGACATCGGGCAGTAAGTAGTTTCTAACAAGAGTATTCTATCCACTCTGGGTTATATTTTTCCGTTGATCGCTTCCTCCTATAATTTTTTCTGACACCGTTTCTAAAGGTAAGGTAGTGCTAAAGCAATATTGATAGCGAAGTGTAAGAGACTTCACAAATACTGGGTCTCAGCTTTATGAAGTGGTGTGACCATCTCCCTTCCTTGCTGCCTTTGCTTTCCCTAACTCACGAGCTGATTTAGGTATCCACTTTTATATCCGAGTAGAGGTGATCGTAATGCGACCTGGTTTCGAACTCAATATATTTGCATCGAGAAGCAAGTGCTCTAACCACTGCACCACTCTGCCACTCAACGCTTCTAGTGACAGCATATCTATAAGCTCCATCTTATGAGCGTTCATTTTTTGAAACTGTTTCTCAGCACTGTATATTTTCTTAAAATGCGTCTTTTTAACTGACAAAGCAGTCAGTGGCAATCACGCCTAGTGGCGTCTTGTAGGGCAGCAACACACTGTCCCCATTTTGCTCGGTCGGTGGCCATCCTTCGCGCCGTGTCCCAACTCTGGTTCATGCTTTCCATCTCAGCCTGCACAGTTCTCCGCCAGGTCGAATGCATATTACTCACACATAACTTAACACCATAGCATTGTGCTATTTTGCAAGGATAGAGCGAAATAATGCTAGATATTAATTAATAATGTCATTAGATTATTACTTGTGAATTATTTTTTAAATAGAAAATTACGCTCATCTCAAAACGCGCACAGGGACCTGAGACATCATATTAAAACTACATGTTTCAATATTCATTTAGTGACAATACAGAATGGCAATCAGTTGTTTATCGCTGTGAACAATACATTCTTGCAGGTCGTCGACATTTTGAACATTTGTGACTTAAATGCCATAATTCTATCTCAAATAATAATTGAGTTAGCATTCTAAGTGCGTATATATAATTTTGAAACATCCTGTATATTTCTATAAGACACCTGAATCACCTAAAGTTCAGCTGCGCTCATAAAGAAATATTTTCTGTAATGCAGCAGAGATTTCATTAACGAATTTTGGCAAACAGAATGTTCAACAGAAGGAGGGGTAATGGGGGGAACAGAAACCTGCGCATGTGCCAAAACCAACATAAAGCCACGACAAAAACTGATACGCAAAAATATTTAAAAAAAACATTGTCTAAAATTAGACATTTGACTAATTAATCTACAAAACCTAGGGAAGTTTTTTTTTTCCAAAGTTCGAAGCCCCGAAGAGTTTTAGCTGTGTGTGTGTGTGTTTTTTTTTTTTTAAAAGTAAATGTGGTTTTGTTTGATCGTTAAGTGGGTGCTATGAAGGAAACAAGAAATTGGTTGTCCTAGAAGTGTAACATTGCCTACATCAAATTATGTGTGTCTTTTTTTTTCACCTTCGGAATGCGATATTGGAGAGTTTGAGTTTGAGTTTGATTCCCTGGGCGCGAGTTATTCATTCTTTTGCCCTTTAGGGGACGAGTTATTCACTCGTTCATACCCTTGAGCCAGTTATGGGAGGTTAGGTGTGGGCTTTGTTTCAACCCCAAGGGAGCATCCTAGACTCAGCGGTATGGTACACCAGACCCATTTTGGCGTGCGTGTGATACCAAGAGGTTTGACACTCTCTACCCGGTGCAGGGGGGGTTATATCCCCGAGACGAGACTGGCACGAGCAACCAGTCACCGGCTATGGCACGAGCAGCCAGACAGCAAGTGGCGCGGTGGCGAAGCCATCGCCTCCACATGTCTGCCAAATGTGGGCTTTCTTGCAACCCCAGGGAGCATCCTAGACTCAGAAGCATAATGCACCAGTCCCACTATGGAGTGTGTGCCATGTTCCGAGGTTTGATGGCTCTCTACCCTGCAAAGGGGGTTATATCTTCGAGACAAGGAGCGGTCTTGGGCTTTGTTGCAACCCCAGGGAACCTCTTGTCGGGTAGCGAGGGTGCAATGCTACGAGACAATAGGTTCTCTACCCTGCAAAGGGGGTTATATCTCCGAGACAAGACGTATCGAGGCGTAGGCGCAGCCGGCGCCAAGCCTCTACCACTCTCGAGCTATATTACCAAGAAGAAAGATAGCTCTCGCACACCTGAACTGAGAAGACCCGGCAACCGGGACTACTCGCAGTCTCGATGGGACATGGCTTTGCTTCATGGCGTAGTAGCGACCGAGCCTCTACCACTGTCAAATGACGTTATCTAGACGGACACAGACACATAGCACTGCCTCTACTATACTGGGAGGACCCGGCAGCCGGGACCACACACAGTCTCGAGAGGACAAAGATCGCTGGGAAGAATGAGGGCAACGAAACGAAACGCTTGCCCCCACAAACGAAACGCTTGCCCCCACAGACGAGGGCAACGAAACGAAACGCTTGCCCCCACAGACGAGGGCAACGAAACGAAACGCTTGCCCCCACAAACGAAACGCTTGCCCCCACAGACGAGGGCAACGAAACGAAACGCTTGCCCCCACAAACGAAACGCTTGCCCCCACAAACGAAACGCTTGCCCCCACAGACGAGGGCAACGAAACGAAACGCTTGCCCCCACTAGGGCAACGAAACGAAACGCTTGCCCCCACTGCGATATTGGAAGAAACTATTACAAAACTACTTTTGTGTTTTAGCTTATTAACCACTTTTATTTAATATTATTTGAGCTTTGCAAATTTGTCGCCTTTCAATTATTTGACGCCCAAAATCTGTTTTTCACTCACTGTAGAGAGTTGAAACTGTGCATGCATCTCCCTTTCTTCTTCTTCTTCTTCTTCCGTCCTTAGCCAAAGACCGACCAAGCAGTCAGAGGCCATCACGCCTTGTGGCGTCTTAAGGGCAACAGCAGATTGATTTTCTCTGCTGTAGTTTCCCATCACGCCTAGCGGCGTCTTTAGGGCAACAACAAATAGATCCATCTGCCGTTGTTTCCGTAATCGGTGTGACAAGCCAACGGGTGATCAGCCCATTGGGCTTCTCCCTTTCTTGGTATATTTTAATTTATCAAATTTTGACCGGCGCTGAATCAGCCGATTTTATATAATAACTAAATCAATGTAAAATAATGTGGAAACAACACCTTTAAAGTAAGGGTTTTACAGTAAGGGAAATAATGAACGGAGAATCTAGATTATGGTTTCTTCTTCTATTTGTTGTAATTTTTAACCGTCTAAAAATACTAAGCTGGCATTTTAGGCTAATGTTAGAGAAGAGTGATTTATCCCTCAAGCATGTGAAAGACAGGCAGAGACACAAGTGAAAACATTTGTTAAGGAAATGAAACCAGCGAGACAGTTATTCCCTCGCTCAGACACGACCATCACGTCACTTATGTGAAGCAACTAAAATACAGTTCGTCCTGGACGCGAAAGGAATCAACTCTCAACACCAAACGGCTGGCTGATAGTAGTGGAAATATTAGTTAGGACAAGGTGATTATCTGTTCTCGGAACAAACTCAGACAACAAGAGAGAACGAGAAAAGTGATCGCTATCTAAAGTACTCCACGGGACCGAAGACAGAAACTTAATAAACGCACGTCTGAGACTGGAATGATCAGTGCTTGACGAATAACAGATGATATTCCTTTTAGATAACTGTACTTTTGTTCTCCTTTAAATCCAATGTTTTGCTTGGTATAGACGACACAGACCACTGCAGCATTGACACGCTTTCCATCGGTTACATGCCTGCGTAAGCTGAACATTAAATGACCTTTCGCTTTAGTTTTGTTGGTCTTTCTGCACTTGTCGCGGTTTGACCCCCCTATGATGCTCCTATTTCAGGGAGTCTCAAAGGGATTTTAGAATGACAAGTACAACAACTGCGTCTTCTGAGTTGATTGTAAACTTTATATTCCCCTGCCATTTCTATGAAAAAAATATGTGTCACAATGTAACACTTGACTCTTATCTATTGAACCCCCAGCTGAAGATAAGTCAGCAACGTATTTATTGTATTATTTAGCTCTGTGTACAAGTATTTTTTAAAATGAGTCATACGGGTGCACCCTCAAATTCACTGAATCAAGTTTAAAGTTGATTTGTCAAGAAAAACAGTTCCTTGATTGTGTATCCTTATTGGGATATATTACTGTATGGTGGGGTTTAAAGAGTCTATATGCTGTGCCAGTATTTTGTTACTTAACTGGCCAGGTGGTGACAGTGATTTGTCTTTGAATTCTGGTTCAGTCACTGCTGGTTCTCAGTAAAGTCTTGACTGTTCTTTCACAAGTCAGGAGTCGAATGGCTTGTTGGAGTACGTTTGCTGCTGTGCAGGAGTAAGTTTAAAAAAAAAGTCGCCACTTTGATGTCCTCTAGGTCCATCTCTTATGGATGGTGTCAAGTGTTGATTACTGGTAACGTGTACCATGAACTGAGAGAAAATAGAAAATCTTATCTCCCATATGTCTCCTGGTGTAAGCATCAGGCTACATCCGCTTTCCTCCACCATTTCACCCTCCTCTAAATTTTACCCGATGTCCATTAGCATAAAATCTTAGACCCTGGAGTCAGATGAAAGTGAGTACGGTGAGCGGAAGAGCGCCAGTAACTTATATATATATATACATATATATATATATATATATATATATATATATATATATATATATATATATATATATATATATATATATATATATATATATATATCTCCTATGGAGCCTGGGGCTACTTCTGCTATTGGTTCTTTGACAGGAAACCAGTGCAAAGAAGTCTCCAGCTTTTGAAGTGGTTGTTTATGGGGCAAGTTATTATACGTAATGAGGATGCCAGCCTCATAAACAACTATATATCCATACGCATTTTATACATGCACATATAAAATAAGAATATGTACATGTTGTCGTAGATTTAGGATAGGTATTTAAGATAGATAGGTCCCGTCTGAATAGAACTGGAAAAGGTGGTAACTCAGTGAGGGATAAGGTAAAGAAATAGATTTCACGAGTGAAATGGTGGAAAGGTAGAGTCTGTCCCTGGATTTAGAAAATACTCTATCTTACGACTGAAATTTGTTTATCAGACAGTTTACCTTAATATATATATATATATATATATATATATATATATATATATATATATATATATATATATATATATATATATATATATATATATATATATATATATATATATCAACCACTCACTTACACACAAATACAGATAATTGACGACACTTAGACGCACAAACGGGAAACTATATTAATGGAGTAGGGATATTGGGACGCACCCGTGTGTTACCGGGGCCCGAAAGGGGAGCAAAGAATAGTAACACTGCACCCTACCATGCATGTCGTAAAAAGCGACTAAGGAGGGTTGGGCATGGGGCTGTTTACCCCGTCCCGTAAAAACTTCGCACAGTGGGCTGATCACCTGCTTGCTAGTTACTCTGATTACGGAAACAACGATAGATTGTTTGGTCTGTTGTTGTCCCACAAAGACGCCATAGGCGTGGTGGAAGCGATAGATTGATCAATTTGTTGTTGCCCTAAGACGCCACTAGGCGTACTGGCCACGGACTGCTTCGTCGGTTGGTGGCTAAGGACGGAAGAAGAAGAAGAAGATATTGGGACGAGCGGACCGACACAGGTAATTAAGTTTTTATGTTCAGTTTATTTATCATAAAGAACCGTACAACATTTAATATCAAGATAGAAAAATACAAAATCATATGCTACAGAAATAATAAAAGAAATAGACCCGTAAGTGCAATTCCCTCTGTTGAGACAAGATCCCGTTAGAAGAAGGTATTAACCCCCAAAAGGTCAAAAGATTAGCACTATGGTATAGAATTTGACTATACTGTAAAGAACAAAGTTCTAATAAATCTATTCTGAAAATATAATAACAGTACTAGCAAACTAAAAGAAAAAAAGCAAAACGAAGTGAGTACAAAGCTTATACGTTAAAAAGAATTACTAATTCCTTCTTTCTCTCCAGACAAACCCGTGGCCACGTTCATTCTTTCTTACCTAATTGTTGATTAGCAACGTCTGGAACAATCTTTAGGATACCCACAGCAAATCCAGTGTTATTTTGGCAAAATAAACCCCAGCTCCTCAAAGACTGATTAAATCCTCTTCTTCGGGGAACGTTTACTTCGTTACTGTTATTAGGATTTCTGTTTGTGTCACATTAATTAGTCCAGGTAAGAAAATTAACCGTGCTCACAGTGTCAGTAGCTTTGGATTCCAATACATAAAGGAATGTCAGGTATGTAACTTCTCTCAGTATAAAAATTCATTGTCACACCACAAATGGTCGATAGTCGGGAATTGTTAATGTTTGATTATTTTGCCACAACGGGCTGAATGTATATGAAATTGGAAAAAAGAAATCTGGATAGCTGTAGGTCCATTACAATTTATTCTTAATTCTTTTTGTTGGTACTCTGTCTCTTTCTGTGTGTAAACAAGAGGCCAAACAGGTCAACCTTGAAGACCCGATGTTTATATAAGAATGTTCTTTTTGTACTGTTGGACTTAGATCCGTTATTCTCAGATTCAGGTTAAGGCGTAGGCTTAGACCGCTGGTAGTTTTAAGTTTGTGACCCGTACTATATTTTAGGAAGAAAAATACAAACATTTAATCACAATATCAGTATCTATCCTAACCCGCGCAACGTTATAATTTATTATCCATTCGGTTATAAGATTTAATTAGAAACACACATGAGAAGCTTATCTTATCGGTCTTATTAACCCGTGAAATAAATTCTAGTCATTTACAAAATTGACACATGATGGATAGAAGATAAATATATATTTCGTCGATATACCTTGCATAGTGCATTTACTCGTCAATTAAAATATCTCTTTCTGGTTACTAGCAATTAATTAAATTTATGTTACAGCTGGAAAATATTAGCTATATATATTTAATCTGCTAGCCAATTTAACACAGTAAATCCTAGTGAAATATAATGACGGACTTAACAATTAAATCACTCAAAAATACTAGTAAATATAATTACCGCAAACACAGAAAAAGAAACTAATCTCCAATCAGAAAACTAAGAAATTCCACTGGTATAATGGGGCTAGAATTCGAAGCTAGACGTCTGAAATTTATTTGGGTACTAGATAAACTGAGTTGAAAAGCTGGAGTATATATATATTAAATGGTCAGAAAATCGCTATCACTTGCTAGATTTCACGCCTTCACTTAGATTTTGTGAAATTCTTCGATCGAATGCTGAATCAAAGCTTATTTTTACACTTATGCCGACCATAGAATCGTACTAGAGAAAGGACGTGCTTTGATCTGGCATCTCTCGCTGCAGCTGATTACGTTCCGAACAAACGGATGTGGGGGGGGGGGGCGGGAGGTAACTTGATTATCTCCCCTTTCCTCAGATTAATTCCCACTGACCAAAGTAATTACCGAAAAAGTACGTCTTAACTTATCGCTCTTGATTTTAAAATTAGCCGACTCATTCTCTGATCTGTGAATATTTCAGCGATTGCCCAATCGTTCGCGTGATAAATACAATTAACGGCTCAGGACTAACTAATAGGTCTGTTGGTAAACATTACTAATGCCTGATAGACAGAGAAAAGAAAATAGACGTGGCTACAATTTGAGTTCGACAGATATCGAAGCGCATGCCTTCTGCGTTAAAGAAACGTGGATATTAAAAAGCAAAGAGAGGTGGGAAACAGGTGGAAGCAAAAACGTGTTGATACATGTAAATATATTTACATACTCTGTCACACATGTTACCCTTCCTCCTTCTTCTTCGTACACTTTCAGACGTCAATTCGAATGTTTTCAAAGAAAGAAGTAGTCAGCTTAAGGCTATTTGAATCTCCGTAAAGCTTTTCTACAAATGGTACTGGTGACGGCCATATGCGTTATCTCTGTTCCACATATGTTGGGCACCTCTGAACCAGATGTTCAGCAGTCATTTTATCAGCGCCACAGTTACATTGATCGGTAGGTCCTATCTTCAGCTTGTTGAATAGATCGTATCCCAGTCTATTGTGGCCCGTGCAGAGTGTGAAGAAATAAAGTTCAGAATGTCTGATATACTGAACAATGGAATTCCACTCGACTTAGCGCGAGGTATACTTCTTCTTCTTCTTCGTTCACTCTCAGACGTCAACTTGAATATGTTCAAAGAAAGCAGTGGTCAACTTGAGGCTTTTGACATCTCCGTAGAGTTTGTCCAGGAATGTTATTGATGATGGCCATATGCGTTTTCTCTGTTCCTCATATGTTGGGCACCTTTGAAATAGATGTTCAGCACTCATTTTATCTGAGCCACAGTTACACTAATAAGTAGTTCTTATCTTCAGCTTGTTGAATAGATGGTATCTTAATCTGTTGTGGCCTGTGCGAAGTCTGAAGATTACTACTTGTTCACTTCTGCGCAAGGTATACGAACGGGAGCTAATAGATAAAGGTAATCCCATAGCAGAAACTGTCGTAGGGGTGTGAAGTGTTAGAGACTCCATCATACTAGATCAGCTTTATGGGGTAAGATGACCAGTTCCCTTCCTCGCTGTCGTTGCTTTCCTTAATTCAAGAACGGAGTCAGGTACCCAATTATAAGCTGAGTAGACATCAGGAGATGGACGGGAAAGAGTCTATCAGAGTGTACCACCAAGACAAGAGACAGAAGACGTTGGAGATCCATTACAACCAACCTTCGTTGTGGAGATGGCAACTGATGATGATGATGATGAGACTGCAGCGTGGCGCTGCCAGGTTCCGATGAACAGGAGCTATCTAAAGTAAAGACACCAAAAAAAAAAAACTTTCAAAGTTATGAAGACAAGACAGAGCGTAGCGACCCAGACGAGAAACATTATTTATACTACTTTCAGAGCGTTGTGAATCCAGGATTCCTGTCAGTTGAAAAACAGGTTTAATATTCATCCGTGGATGATAACAAGCGTGGATGCTCAATATACAAAAACTGGAATGAAAATTATCCGAAAACCCTAAATAACACATAAGGAGTTGTATTTCTTGTATAAACGGCCCGTACAAAATATTTACGCAGTGTTTCTCAACGTGGATACCTTGGCGGAACTCCTAACATTATTTTATTTAAAAGGGTGGAACCCCTGCCTATAAAATCGTTTTCAGACCAGAAATGTTATAATATGAAGCGATATATATATTTTTTCCCTACCGTTCTTGTATAATCTTTTCTGTGACAACTTGCCCAATCTTCTCTTCATTTTTTTTATTATTTACGGACATCGTTTTTTTTTCTCATCCTCAATGCATGATCGCAAAGTCCCGGGAATTGTCACTGGCGGAAATTCTCCTAGCATTCAGTATTTCTCCTCGCTATTTTTAGATACGACGTCATTGTTGACCAATGACCTCGGTAGCTAGGAACCTGTTTTAATTTAAGACTGCTTAAGCTGATAAAACCAGTTTATGCCACTTTAGGAAGACCCCACGTGACTTTTAACGCTATTGATTGGAGCGTTTATTTGACGCTAATGTCACATGATGCACGCTATGGATCACGTGTCCAAGCGGAAATGTCCCGCTAAAAGTGCGCCAAACACGGGCAATCTTCACTTGCCCGGAACCCTTGAGACAGCTAGGTCTAACCCAATTATCGGCGAATTCTCGCATTAAAAGCACTGAAGCCACGTGTCTAATTGCGGGTTAGCGTCCATCTTTGAGTAGGTAAGTGAAATCTCGCTAGAATATAATGTGATGAAATGTGTAGTACATTGCAAAATCGACGCAAGATTGGTATGTTTACTTTATTCATATTTTTGTTTTACGATCACATCCAGCCACATGTGATCGGGTATATTTTATGATCCCACGGGATATGTACATGTTCATAATAATGTATAACGGGAATATATATATATATAGCTATTAATTTCCATATTATTTGATTATTTTCGACCCGACGTTTAGACTAACGGAAATTAATAGTAACGATAATGTTGACCGACCGTGACATATATTCATTATAAATTATATGACGAGGCGACCAGACATGAAGTGTGTGATAATGTTGTCAGACAATTCTAAAAACACGGATGTCCAATTATTTGTTAAATTCATCATAATGACATGACGATTAGGCTAGAGGCACAGAACTAGAATACTGTTGCCGACATTTCTATGATAAATTTGGTGGGTTTAACTGACATTTATAATAATTCATCGGGTTAAGTTGACGATAACTCAGTCTAAAGAATTATAATACTGCCACTGGGGCAGAGTAATATAATAAAGGACAGACAGGAGAAACTTGAATTCAAGATTAGACTCTAGACATATGATGTTAGAGACTAAAATCTGAGGTGACGGGCAGAGGGACGGCTTAGGGAAAGACTGCTTTCTAAAGCTAGAAAATTAATGAAGCCGTCGTATTTGTCTTCAGTCTATGGTGGAGCCTTGCACGACAGTCCAATCTCAGCGCAGAATACGGAGTCGAGCACAGAGAAGGCAAATCCGAACCATTCAAGACCTACCGGGGCAACGTCAGGAGACCGGAGAACTAACCACACTTCACTATCAGCCGGGGGCTGAAAAGCTAAGTCCACGACAAAGGAAACTCACCTAATCAATGCCACAAAGTTTAGTCATCCATGATGAAAAAACACGTGAATTGTGAGACACATAATACATACAGCAGACACTAATTCCATCGACAATACTATCATTCACCATCTATTCACTTTATTGCAATAAACCAATTGGGTGTATATACTGTACCCCACGCTTTGTTCCTTCCATTAGATGTTGAATATTGTCTATGTTTATCTTCCTTTATAAGGGAGGGGGGGCTCGTAAAATATAATATAATTTAAAGAATAATAATAATAGATAACTGAGAAGGGGACGACGGTAGCGAGAGACCAAATATCTCCTTACAATCTTTTCCAGACCTGTCGAGTTAGGAGAATTTACCCTCTTCGTCACCCTTCGGAAGTGGGAAAACCCAGCAGGGATTCCTTGAGCCAAATCTTCCACATCAGATCTATTATTTCCTCTAAATAATTCTCTTATCCTTTAAACGCTACGTGACACTGGTGTCTCGGTCCGGGATTTGAACTTATGTATTTTATCATACCTCTGGGATAGTATCATCCATTCAGTCATTACAGTATACCATTTTAACACATGTATTTTCACACAGTGAGCTCTAGAAAGACAGAAAACATTTTTTCTAGAAATTCAGGCATTGATTGGTGAATCCCTTTATATATGTTGTGTTTAATTAAGTTAGTTCTTGATTTTGTATTTCATTGAATTACAGACCTTAAGTCTCCATAACTGTAGTAATTTCATTCTACAGCAGTCGGATAAATAATTAGTATTTACTTGTTGCTAGAAATACTATTGGAAGGTAGCACTAGCTTACTCAGTGTGGACTTTAACTGCAAAAGATGGCTGAAATAGTTAAGCTTAAGGCAGCACTAGGGGAGGCCGGTCGAGATCTAGGTTATAGTGGGGTGGACCTTGCAAATTATGTCAGTGTCGAGACTGATAAGTATTACGCTCGAGAAACAGCGAAAGCTGAAAGAGAAGAGCGAATAAAGTTAGCAGAAATAGATGAGAGGATAAAAGCTGTAGACGCTAGAGAAAGAAGCGAGAGAGATGAACGCGAGCATGCATTGAAGATGAAGCAGTTAGAGATGCAGGGACAAGCTCAAAGAGTTGAACCAGTAGCCGGTGCGACCGCATCTACCTCCTCAGGCAACCTATCGCCACGGTCAGATGATATGCCTTCCTTGCACGCAGGGGGCACCGGACCTTTGCCATCCTCACTCATGTCAACTTTGGGACCTTTGACGTTTCCATTTGAAGCTTTCTCGGAACAAGCCGACTCGATCGATAGGTATCTCGACAAATTTGAGAAGTTTGCCACCACGTTTGGTTTGGAGAAGAGCAAATGGAACCTGAAACTGTCGCAAGGGCTTAGAGGAACTGCTTATGACGTGTATAGCAAGCTTCCTCCAGGTTTACAGGATGACTACGACTCTTTGAAAAAGGCACTATTGGTTCGTTATGAGCTACATGCTGACGCCTATAGGAAGAGGTTCCGTAACTCTAGGAGGGAAGTCGGAGAGAACTTTGCTCAGTTTGCTGCGAGACTGGATTCCTACGTGGAGAAGTGGGGTGCCCTAGGGAATTTTACTCATGATTGGGAAGGCCTGAAGGAAATGGTCATGATCGAACAACTGAAGGACACCATGACTTCCGACATGAGAAGATTCCTGACAGAGAATGGGGCCAGCACTTTAGAATCCATAGTCCAGTTAGCGGAACGATATCAGGCAGCACTATCAGAGAATCCACCACCCAGACGGAAACAACCAGATTACGTACCTAGACAGACAGCTCAGTCACACATGGACCCCCAAGTGAAACCACCGTATACTAACTTCAAAAAGCATGACAAGCCAGACTACAAGACTACTCAGAGATCTAATTTCCAGCAGCAGAGGCAAGGGGAAAAATGGTGTAAGCACTGTAGAACCATCACCCACAATACGCAGGAGTGCAACCGGAAAAACCCACCTCATCATGCTGCCTGCTTACGTAAAAGTGCCGCAAGGGGAAATGGACCGGAAGAACCTCTGGACAAACCCCGACATCCCCCGGTCGTTGAGACAGTCCTCGTAAATGACCAAGAGGTGACCTGCCTTTATGATACAGGCCTTGCATTCGACGCAGTTGTCTGTGCATCCCTAGTCAAGCCTGACCAGATGACAGAAGACACTATAGAAATACAAGGACCTACTAAAAGTGCAGCACCTATGCGTTTGGCCATAGCCAAGATTAAGGTCAAATCAAAATATGTGACTGGGGAAATCCGTGCAGCGATCTTGGACGACCCTATTTATCCCTTGATCTTAGGGTGTAGGTATGTGTTCTTGGGAGAACCCATTCACCCTCTGGTTGTGGCGGCTGTCACCACTAGAGGACAGGCCAAACGGAATACGGAGTTGGAATCCCCACCCAACATCCTTCCTGAGGAATTAAAAAAGGCACAAACGGAGGATCAATCTCTAGCACCCTGCTACAAAAAACTACCGAGAGCGCACACTCCTCTCCAAAAGGGAGACTTCTACAAGAAAAATGGGCTGTTGCATCGGAAAGCAGGAAATGGAGGACAGGAACATGGGCAACTTGTGGTTCCATCAGCATACCGAGCCCAGGTCCTAGAAATGGGCCATGCCCTTCCGTTTAGTGGCCACATGGGCATAAGTGCCACGATTCAGCGTATTTCATGTCATTATTATTGGCCAGGTATCAACGCCGATATCCAGAGATATGTGAAATCATGCCCGCAGTGCCAGAGGACAGCGCCGAAACACTGGACGGCCCCAGCCACTCTGGGAGAAATGCCAATCTTGGGCACACCCTTCGAACGAGTAGCGGTGGATATTGTGGGTCCACTTACTCGTAGCAAAAAGAGAAACAGTTATATACTCACGTTAGTGGATTGTTGCTCCATGTGGGCAGAGGCAATTGCTATGCCCGCCTGTGATTCTAAGCATGTTGCTGAGGCTCTGCTCACCATATTTACTCGGCTAGGGTTTCCGTCACAGATCCTGACAGATAATGGTTCCCAATTCCGAGGAAAACTCACCGAGGAAGTGTTTAGGATATTTCAGGCCCGACATATCCACACCTCTCCCTACCACCCCCAGGCAAATGGCCAGGTGGAGCGGTTTAACGGGACCCTTATTTCCATCCTTCGGAAACTTGCGCAGGAAAAACCAGAGAGCTGGGATCAATACTTACCCGCAGCACTATTTGCTTACCGCGAAGTACCCCACAATTCTACTGGGATGCCTCCTGCCACATTGCTGTTTGGTAGACCTATAAAAGGACCTTTAGAGGCACTGTTACGTACTTGGACAGATGATAAAGCTGATGAGACGGTCACCTCTGCATCCCAATACGTGAAGGAGTTGACCCAACGCCTTAAAACAGGATGGGAACTGGCAAAGGAAAATGTACGCCGTGCCCGTCGTAAACATGCGCGTTACTACAACCGCACTGCGAAGGATAGGGAGCTAGAAGTAGGAGAACAGGTATTATTACTCCTGCCCAGTAGCAATAATAAATTGCAAATCGGGTGGAGAGGTCCATATAAAATTGTTGAGAAAATGTCGCGCACCAATTACAAGATTGCCATAAAGGGGAAGCAGAAAATTTACCACATAAACCTGCTGAAGCGATATTATGAAAGACCAGGTGCAGAACCAGCACATTTCCTGACACTGGCTATTGCGACGGAAACTGAGGCAGAACCCCTGACCTCCTGTGAATACCCTCTTCGTCAGTGCGAAACTCATCAAGATGTTCAGATTAGTTCAACTTTAACGGAGGATCAGCAGGCACGGGTTCAACAGTTGTTGAGAAAACACTAGTACACTCACGGATAAACCTGGCATGACCAACCTGATAGAATTTGATATGAAGCTAACAGACCTCGCCCCGGTACGAGTTAAGAACTATCCTGTTCCTTATGCTAAAGCAAAGGCATTGAGTGAGGAAATCGAGTACCTGCTTAAGGAAAATATTATCTCAAAATCAGAGTCGCCTTATAGTGCGAGTGTAGTGTTGCTTAGAAAATCCACAGGAGAACATCGCCTCTGCATAGACTACCGAAGGCTCAACGCTGTAACGGAATTTCAAGCGGAGCCCTTACCGGATCAGAATCAGCTTTTCACCAAGCTGAGTAGAGCACGATACTTTTCGAAGATAGACCTTAGCAAAGGGTACTACCAGATCCCGGTAAAAGAGGAAATTCGACATATGTTAGCATTTAGTACTTCTGAAGGCCATTACGAGTTTAATGTATTGCCATTTGGGCTAAGCAACGCCCCAAGCGTCTTTACTCGTATGATGAGGAAGCTACTGGAACCCCTGAACCACCCTGGGATAAGTAATTTCATGGACGACATACTTATTGCCACGAACACCTTTGAGGAGCACCTGGACGCAGTTTCCCTACTCTTCGAAAGACTTAGAGAAACAGGACTCACCGCTCGCCCTACAAAATGTCAAATTGCCTGCGAGCAACTAGAATTCCTGGGACACACTATCTCGCATGGATGCATGTTCCCAGATGCGCGTAATATTGAGAAGTTACAGCGGGCCCCACGACCCCAGACTAAAAAGGATGTAAGGTCATTTGTGTCTCTATGTGGCTTCTACCAGAGATATATTAAAGATTTTAATACCCTGAGTGCGCCATTGACCGCATTAACCAAGAATGGGAACCCGGACAAAGTAACCTGGACAGCGGAGTGCGAAAATGCCTACACGCTGCTGAAGGAGAAACTCACAGCTAGGCCAATTCTGCGACTGCCTGACTTAACTCTGAACTTTACGCTGCGAACAGATGCTAGCAATATAGGGATAGGAGCCACTCTCCTGCAGCCTAGTGATAGACCTTCTGCAACTCTATTCCCCATCGCATATGCTAGTAGGAAATTGAACCCTGCTGAACAGAACTACTCTACCATCGAACGAGAATGTCTGTCGCTAATATGGGCTGTGCAGAAGTTTCAACCATATTTATACGGGAAAAAGTTCACGGTGCAGTGTGATCACCAACCGTTGATATTTCTTGCAGCGTCGAAGAACCTTAATGCCCGGCTTATGAGATGGTCACTCCTGTTGCAGCCATATTCCTTTCACATAGAATACATACCTGGGAAGAACAACGTAGGGGCAGATTTTTTGAGCAGACATCCGGACGCAACCGAGGAGATATGAGAAACTGGAAAAGAAGAGGAAGACAGGACAAGAGGAGTTGGACGGAACGTCAAACTTGAGGAGGGGCTTGTGTGACAACTTGCCCAATCTTCTCTTCATTTTTTTTATTATTTACGGACATCGTTTTTTTTCTCATCCTCAATGCATGATCGCAAAGTCCCGGGAATTGTCACTGGCGGAAATTCTCCTAGCATTCAGTATTTCTCCTCGCTATTTTTAGATACGACGTCATTGTTGACCAATGACCTCGGTAGCTAGGAACCTGTTTTAATTTAAGACTGCTTAAGCTGATAAAACCAGTTTATGCCACTTTAGGAAGACCCCACGTGACTTTTAACGCTATTGATTGGAGCGTTTATTTGACGCTAATGTCACATGATGCACGCTATGGATCACGTGTCCAAGCGGAAATGTCCCGCTAAAAGTGCGCCAAACACGGGCAATCTTCACTTGCCCGGAACCCTTGAGACAGCTAGGTCTAACCCAATTATCGGCGAATTCTCGCATTAAAAGCACTGAAGCCACGTGTCTAATTGCGGGTTAGCGTCCATCTTTGAGTAGGTAAGTGAAATCTCGCTAGAATATAATGTGATGATATGTGTAGTACATTGCAAAATCGACGCAAGATTGGTATGTTTACTTTATTCATATTTTTGTTTTACGATCACATCCAGCCACATGTGATCGGGTATATTTTATGATCCCACGGGATATGTACATGTTCATAATAATGTATAACGGGAATATATATATATATAGCTATTAATTTCCATATTATTTGATTATTTTCGACCCGACGTTTAGACTAACGGAAATTAATAGTAACGATAATGTTGACCGACCGTGACATATATTCATTATAAATTATATGACGAGGCGACCAGACATGAAGTGTGTGATAATGTTGTCAGACAATTCTAAAAACACGGATGTCCAATTATTTGTTAAATTCATCATAATGACATGACGATTAGGCTAGAGGCACAGAACTAGAATACTGTTGCCGACATTTCTATGATAAATTTGGTGGGTTTAACTGACATTTATAATAATTCATCGGGTTAAGTTGACGATAACTCAGTCTAAAGAATTATAATACTGCCACTGGGGCAGAGTAATATAATAAAGGACAGACAGGAGAAACTTGAATTCAAGATTAGACTCTAGACATATGATGTTAGAGACTAAAATCTGAGGTGACGGGCAGAGGGACGGCTTAGGGAAAGACTGCTTTCTAAAGCTAGAAAATTAATGAAGCCGTCGTATTTGTCTTCAGTCTATGGTGGAGCCTTGCACGACAGTCCAATCTCAGCGCAGAATACGGAGTCGAGCACAGAGAAGGCAAATCCGAACCATTCAAGACCTACCGGGGCAACGTCAGGAGACCGGAGAACTAACCACACTTCACTATCAGCCGGGGGCTGAAAAGCTAAGTCCACGACAAAGGAAACTCACCTAATCAATGCCACAAAGTTTAGTCATCCATGATGAAAAACACGTGAATTGTGAGACACATAATACATACAGCAGACACTAATTCCATCGACAATACTATCATTCACCATCTATTCACTTTATTGCAATAAACCAATTGGGTGTATATACTGTACCCCACGCTTTGTTCCTTCCATTAGATGTTGAATATTGTCTATGTTTATCTTCCTTTATAAGGGAGGGGGGGGCTCGTAAAATATAATATAATTTAAAGAATAATAATAATAGATAACTGAGAAGGGGACGACGGTAGCGAGAGACCAAATATCTCCTTACAATCTTTTCCAGACCTGTCGAGTTAGGAGAATTTACCCTCTTCGTCACCCTTCGGAAGTGGGAAAACCCAACAGGGATTCCTTGAGCCAAATCTTCCACATCAGATCTATTATTTCCTCTAAATAATTCTCTTATCCTTTAAACGCTAACTTAGGGAATCTTCTTCTTTGGCCCTTGGCTGCTGACTGACAAAGCAATCAGTGACCTTCACTCATGGTGGCGTTTTGTAGGGCAGCGGCAAACTGTCTCCAATGTGCTCGGTCGACAGCCATCCAAAGTGCGGAGCCCCAGCTCTGGTTCACGCTTAGCATCTCTGCCTCCACAGTTCTCTGCTAAGTGGCTTTTTGGCCGTTCTTCTGGAGGTCAATAACAATCCTGTGACTTTGTTACGCCTCCGTTTGCACACAGCTTTGAGTTCATTAGTGAAACATCGCTGTGCTCAGAGGGAGCAGCAATAAAACGCAAAGCTGTGAGCAAACGGAGGCGTAACAGACTTGTTATTTGTTGTGCAACTAGCACAGCTGCTAAATAACTTAGTACTTGAGCTGTTTATGAATAGTTACTTTCTGCTCAGATTTAATTGAGAAAAGCCCACGATAAGTAGTGAAACATTGATTTAATTTAAGTGGTGTAAAATCATGCTTCTTACGTTTTTCCGCAAAGAAAACAATGCAAGAAAGAGCAATTTTTAGCTGCAGCGCATTGTAAAACCCACGGCCAAGTAACTATCATTGTAAAGGCGAGTTTTTAACAATTCCTTGACTGTTCTTGAGTTAGGGATAGCAAAGGCAATAAAGAAGGGAACCGGTTACTCTACTTGATAAATCTGAGATCTAGTATAGTGAAGTCTCTAACACGTCACTCCTCTGCGGCAGAAACTGCTATGGGACTTCCTTTACATTTCCTTCGTTACTCGTACCTGGCTCTGATAATTTTGATTCATTTCCTTTGTCCTGTCTCTCTCTCTCCCCCTCCCTCCCCCCCTCTCTCTCTCTCTCTCTCTCTCGCTGATATGGGTTGTTTTTGTTTTTTGTTTTTTACACGCTTTTCTTTAACTTGCCTTGTATGTCACTCTCTTGTCACCTTCAAATCTTGCAATCGATTTTTCAATCACTTCCAGATGAGCAATAGCTCTGAAACTTGGCATAGTTGTGTATTACCCATGACAATACAATAATCAGTCGTAAAAATAATAAAATTAATAAAATTAAAATTAATAATCATTTTTTTGTTTGTATTGTACCAGCACGGAAATGGGCAATAACTGCAAATAATCTAGGTGTATTCTTTCCAACAAGATTGTCTCTCTTGAGAAAAATGTTGAAACTTCTCTCCCCCTTCCACACACACACTCTACGGCACGCGCGTGCACGAACACACAGACCCACCTCCTGAGCTCTGGACTCGTTTATCGCAAACTGATGATGTCATTAGCGGATCGATTGCATTTGACTTAAATTTAAAAACCCCAAAAAAAAAGCACTAAAAAGAAGAAAATAAAAATAAAAATATTTTAAACACACGCTTTTAATGCACTAAAAAGCCACAAATAATTTTTCAAGGAGTTTATAGCTTGCAGTAAAAAACTGTAACATCAAACTGACAAAACGCGTGGGGCGCTTAAGCGCTTATCATATATTTTATCCATAAGTGTCTAATGAAGCATAAAGCAGAAGTTAATTTCATGCAGAATCAGCGCCCAACGCTTTTTGTCAGTTTGATGTTACAGTTTTTGATTTTTAATATTTTTTATTTAAAACATAGTTTAGCATTTTAAATGTTTTACAGTCTTATGAAAATACTGTTATATGAATATGATATTAGATAGGTTACATACTGATAAAGTCCCCTGTTTATTCCAATTAATGATATCCACCAAAAGATAGATATAAGTGGATGGAAGCAGACATCATCATCATCATCAGTTGATAAGATCTCTATGGTGTTGTTTGCTCCACTGTAGTGTATGGAATGTCAACTTGACCTACGCAGTGGTGTGTAGACATGGATTGAGTGTATAATGTGCGAATGATAATAAGGGTTCGTGGTGTTGACAAATGTTCTTTTCTCACACTCATGTATGGCTGGAAGTCATCGACACCAACGACTGTGTACCTTTTCTAAAGTTTAATTGGACGTACACACTCGACAGCACAGATAGTGACAAATCACAGGTTGGCATAATACATCATGGTACAGTGGATAAATGGTCTTGCAATGTACATGGGCACTCATGTAGAATAATAGTATAAAGGACTGTCAGTAGCCAAGCCCTCAGTATCGCCCATACATATATATCATCTGACTTCACTGACTGAGCACGTCAGCTTATAAACAATATTTCAGATGGCTTCTAAACCTAATCTCGTTTAGCGACGATTCTCCAACATAATGTTCAGCACATATTTTTCCATATAATAATATTGAACCGCTAATAACGGGTTCTCATGTGTAGCAGTGATCTCTGGACTAATCAAGCGATAATACGGGCATCCCTTTTCTCTTCTTGAAAGTCACTACATGTTTTGGTTCCAAGATGACTTCACTCGTGAGCTGTCACTCACGTTTGGATACAGATAATGAATCTGTCCTAAAGTTAGTCATTCATAAAATGTTTCATTGCTCTGTAGATTTGATCATGAACAATTGACTGCATTCTACAGGATATAGTGCTGCTAGGAATCGAAGTCGTTTTCATCGAGTCAAATATATTCTCTTAGACATTCAAATCGTACCTATCGAAAATGGTGGCTTCGTACGAGAGTTCATAAGAGTGTCTATTATTACCTTGGTATCAGAAATATGATGCTGCCATTCCTTGGCAATACGAATAAACACTGGGGTAAAGCATACACGATAGGTCTAGACGACTATCACTTTCCCCACCAATACTGAGATCACTTTTTCCCCGGCGACAAGCCGACATAGAAAACACAGTCCCTATCGGGACGAAGCCAAATCACACCACACTCTAGCGACACATCCGCCGAATAGCCTTTGACCTCTCTAGAGACAACAGAACATATAGTTCGACTTAGATATGTAAAGATATACAGATATAAGACAGACTCGTCCTACTCAGACAAACAATACACATAAATTCAGGCCATAGATATTCTGAAGCAAGAACAATCTATTATTACCCAAACAACGAATAAATCGCAGTAAAATGGATTCATCCGCGGAGTTCGATCGAAGAGACGACACAACTTTCAAGGGAAGTAACTCAATAATGACTTTCCCTTAAGCACTAAAAAATTACCTATTTTGTTTACAAAATATTTGCGAACATAACAAGTATACCAATGTATAATATTGTAAGATATCAAAGACTGCACGTAACAGTCTTACCACACCTCCCGGAAAAAAAAAATGGAACATTTTTTTTTTTTTGAAATACATCTAGGAGCAACGTACAATAGGCTCACAACGCATGAATAATGCGCAGATGAAAATATCAGGAATACCTATAACGCCTAATATGAGGCTAAGTCGACTTATGGAGCGACTGGTGAGAATGTGTCTCATAAACTGAGAGAAATTATTTCTCTACAAGTATATTTTTCCAGGAAGGTGTCATCAAAGTATAATACAATTCTGGCAATTACACAATGCCTAAAAAATTCATATCATCATTTCGTATTAGATATCTTAAATTTATGATTTATGAAGAAAAAATCATCAAAGCACAGCGGTGAATAAACATCAATGAACCGCTATGTAGTGATACAATCATTATATTATTAAATTACAAATGTGTATCTATCATGATATAGAAAAGGAACTACTATAGAACTAGACATATCAAGAAGTCTAAGCCCTAATAGTTATGTGGAATCATGTGGGCATCTTGACAGAATGTCTGCCATCACATTATCTGATCCACGAATAGCTCGCACAGAGAAATGAAAAGGTTGAAGAGCAATTGCATATCGAGTAGACCTCGAGCTCTTCAAATTCTTATTCTGTATAGCAGTAAGAGCTTTTTGGTCGGTTTCTACTATGAAATGTGCGCCTAGAAGGAATCTCTGTAGTTTGAGGATCGACCAAACCATAGCTAATAGCTCACGGTCTAAAACCGAATAATTCCTTTCTGCCGCATTAAGTTTTCTGGAAATATACATTACAGGATGCAGAGTTCCAGAGTACTCTTGCATTAGTGCCGCTCCAATCCCAGTGGATGAAGCGTCACTACGAAGAACGAATGTCTTATCTTTAGTGGGTAGCACTAAAATAGGTGGTGTTGAAAACAGTGTTTTAATCTTATCCAGAGAGCATTGGCATTCCTGAGACCAGTGGACCACATTAGGCGAACCTTTCTTTAGAAGTGTTGAAAGAGGTGCCATGATAGAGGATAGATTCTGAATGAATCTGCCATAAAATTGAATAAGACCTAACAAACTTCTCACCTGTTTTTTAGTCTTAGGGATTGAGATGTTAAGTATCTTACTAGTATTATGGTCCTCTGTCTTTAGGAAACCATGACCAACTCGGTGGCCTAGGAAAGAAATTTCGCTAAAACCAATATAGGCTTTAGAGGGTTTCGCTGTCAGGTTGTGATCACGCAAAGTAGACAGCAATTCATCTAACCCTGAATAGTGATCTTCCCAAGTATCGCTGAAAAGACAGATGTCGTCTAGATATGCAATGACATCTGACCGATAAGATAGGATTCGGCGCATCATGCGTACGAATGTAGCTGGTGCGTTCATAAGACCGAAAGGCATAAAATTCCATTGGAACAAACCTCTAGGTGTTGAAAAAGCCGTGAGAGGTTTGGCGCGTTCAGATAAAGGAACTTGCCAATATCCTTTAGACAAATCAAGTTTAGTGAAAAAATGAGATTTGGAGAGTCGAGTAAGTAGCTCTTCCAGTAAAGGCATAGGTTCGGCATCGAACTTCGTTACTTGATTCAATTTTCGATAGTCAACGCAAAGACGTATGTTATTGTCTTTTTTACGAACAATAACCATCGGCGAAGAATATGCAGAGGTGGATGGTTCGATTATTTTCAAATCTATCATCTCATCCAACTCCTTCTCGACCTGTGCTTGAAAATGTATAGGTATAGGATAAGGTCTAATCCTAATAGGAGTATGGTCAGTTAGAACAATGTCATGTTCAATGACATGCGTTTGTCCAGGGATGTCAGTGAGTACATCCTGAAATGTTTGCAACATAGTTGAAACTTGTCGCTGTTCTCCTAGAGACAAATCAGGGGAGACAGTAACGTTCTTCCTTGATTCACTAGAATGAAGTGGGATCATTGGAAGAGGAAGATTTACATCTGAAAAACTTGTTTCCTCATCCTGTATCACGGACAGTGATGAGTAATGACCATGTTGTACTGGAGAATTGTCCGTTGCTTGGAAAATGGGTTGCAAATAATCCGGACGTTCATGGAATTCAGTAAGCATATTGATGTGGAAGGTTTTATGCTTCCCATCAATATCGACAATATAGTCGACATCGGAAATTTTCGATATTATATCGTACGGACCTTTCCAAGAAATAAGTAATCTGTTTTCCCTACAAGGTAGTAATACAAATGCTTTGTCACCAGGACAAAGTTGTCGTAAGCATCTCTTCTTATTGGCAAATTGCCTTGCCTTCTGTTTCGCAAATTCAGAAGAAGAAGTTGCTAATTTGCATGCTTCGATAATCTTTTGTCTCAACGCGATGACATATTCGTAGGATGACTTTGTGTCATCGTCAATATTGTCAGATGTAATGAGATCGTGAAGCAACGACATAGGGCCACGCGGACGCGCGCCAAAGACGAGTTCAAAGGGAGAAAATCCCGTATGTTCATTGGGTACCTCTCTGTAAGCGAAGAGGGCCGCAGGTAAAACTCTGTCCCAGTCTTGAGGATGATCCTCAGTTATCTTCCCCAGTAAGTTTTTAAGTGTTCTATTAAGGCGTTCGACCATACCATTAGACATTGGATGGTAGATACTACTTAAAGATCTATCTATCTGCAGAGTAGACATTACTTGAGACATGGTATCTGATATTAGTTGGGTGCCATGGTCTGACAATATCTCTCCGGGGAACCCCAGACGAGAAAATATAAGCCAAAGAGCATCTGCAATATCAGCAGTAGTAATGCTCTTCAGAGGAATAGCCTCTGGCCAACGTGTGCACATATCAACACACGTCAAGATAAACTGATGTCCTCTGGCAGACTTGATCTTAAATGGACCAATAATGTCTATGGCCATTTTTTGGAACGGCCGAATAGGAATGTCCGCCGCCTGAATGGGTGCAGCATGCCGTGGACCTTTGGATTTAACTTCCTGACATACTTTACAAGATCGACAATAAATCCGTATGTCCTTGTTTACCAATGGCCAAAAGAAAGCCGCAAGGACTCTTGACTTAGTACGGGAAAAACCCATGTGTGCAGCACACTGAGAGTCGTGAGCGTGCTGCAAAATTTTAACTCTCAAATTCTTGGGAACCAGGATTTGAGAATGACTTGACGTAATGGAGTCTTGAACCATACGTACAAGTACGCCATTCTTCTTTGTAATCCACGATTTACGACTTGTGTCTTTATTCGGATCACCTTTAGTTGCAAGAATGAAGAATTTCTTCAGAGTGGGATCATCTTCTTGCTGTTTTATAAACGAGTCACGAGAAATTACCAAGGGATTATCTTGGTTATGCACTTCATTATCTTCAGTAGATGAAGTTTGAGGCATATTAAGAGCCTGAGCTCTAGTGACTACAGCGTTAGCAATCTGCATGTTTTGCCTTTCCCACGTGGAAATTTGTTGCGGAGTGCATTCTCTGACTCCGTGAATGCGACCGATGATGAGGTCAGCGATCGGATTCGGAAGAAGACATGCGTGTACATCTCCTGTAAAGAAAGGAGTAGCAATCCTAATGATAGCAGTAGAGTATTTCTCTAATGTGCCGCCAAATGTTACACATTTGACTACTTGTCCAGTGGCACGGGAAGGATCTACGAGTGACTGCCTAACACCAATTGTGGTGCATCCAGAATCAAATAGCACAGAGACTGGATTGTTATTCACTAAACCCTTATGTAAGACAAGAGAACCTCTTCCATCATGCGCGACTGATGCCGGAAGAGCAGGAAGAGGATGGCCACAGCTTAAAGTAGACACTGTGGTTGGCTCAAATAACGTTTTGCATTGGGGGCACTGAGATGCTCTCCCAAAATCAAAAGCGGCACATGCCATATTACTAGCATCATTATTATCTTTACTCTGTTTATAGGCTTCATGGGACTCTTGTTGTGCAGAGTTTGCCTGAAAATGTGGTTTATGTCTTTTGTTTTGAGATCTACCTCGGTTATTATCACCTCTGTAGTTATTGTTACCTCTATTGTAACCCCTATTTGGGTTTGAGTCATAGTTCCCTTGGTTACCATTATCATATTCATTATAATGAGTATCTCTGTAATTATGATCTTGTTGACTCCAAGACGGATAACCCTGATAGTTTCTATAATTACTTCCTCTACGGAAATTCCTATAATTATGACCACCCCTGTGTCGAGAGCTATCAGCTCGTCTCCAGTTCTTTGAAGAAGAACCCTGAAATGATTGGTTACCTTGGTTTTGATAACTATTATGGTTACCTTTTTTATCAAATCTGTTTTGAGGTCCCTGAAATCTGTGTGAATAATTGGGATTATCAGAAAACTTGAAAGGTGAATCTTTGACTAGATTATGCCTTGTAGGAGAAGCAGATAAGGATAATTATGATGTCATTAGGGCGGCTTTGATAAAAAAATATCAGCTAAGTGAGGAAGGCTATCGCCTTTTATTTAAAACGATGGTGCCTGAGACGGGTGTAGAATTCTCAGAATTCACTGCAAAGGCACGTCTCACAGTTGATCGTTGGATTGAGCTTTCCAAAACAGAAAAAACGTATGAAGGACTTATGGATTTGTTGCTCAGAGATAAGATTATGTCATGTGTGAACAAACCTTTCCTTGAATTTATACATGAGCGTAAACCCAAATCTCTAAAAGAAATGGAAGAATATTGTTCCCAATATGTCACTGCACACCCCGACGTGACTTTTGGCAACACTAAGATTAAGGAGAGTATGCCAGTTGCTTCAGCAACACCATAGAGATCTTATCAACTGATGATGATGATGATGTCTGCTTCCATCCACTTATATCTATCTTTTGGTGGATATCATTAACGGGAATAAAAGTATCCAACTTTATCACATACAAAAGGAAAGAAACATACACATAGCTTCGCTAATGCATAGTCTACAATCTTAAAAATAAAAATAAAAAGCAGCCCCAAAAGCTCAGTAATTGTTACTCGTAAAACAGAGAATAATTTACTCTGAGCATCATTTTCAGTCAGATACACTAAACTATTATGAGTACCCGAGCGTCACATTTAAGGAGATATAATGAACTACTATGAGCATCTGAGCATCACTTTCAGTGAGATACACTGAACTAGTATGAGCATTAGAGACATTGGTGTTCTTGGACATCACTTTCAGTTAGATACTGTGAGTTACTATGGGTATCTGACCAACATTCTCCGTGTGGCGCACTAAACTACTATGCGCATTTGAGTATTGCTTTCTATGCCATACACTGAACTATGAAACACTACCTGCTCTCTGAACATTACGCTTTTAAATAAGCAAAAGGAACTTTATTAAAAATGAAGCAAGCTCTAAAAAAAACTCCCTGAGAAATGGAGTATTCTGATTAGAAGGCGGTAGGCGGAAGGAATCGCCCAAACTTGAACCTCAGAAGGGAACACAGCTCCTTCAAAGAGTTTAAGCTAGTTTTTTTTTTTCCTCTTGTAGGCGTGAGGTGCCTTTTCTATCCCCACCTTTTGCCTGTAACCTTAGATACCAACGATGAAACAAGGAAAGAAAGGCTCATTTGGGAGCGCCCGGATATTACATCTGTATCGACAATCGTCAATAACAAATTTTGAATTATTTCAAATTCTTATTTAATTTTCCTTTTGGTCTAGCGGAACCCTATCTGATGTCCCACGGAATCCTTGCTGGGAACCATTACGTTTACACAATGAATGCATACGATTCCTAAGATGCGCATTTTTTTTTTTTTTTTGTCTCAGAAAATAAACTCATCCCACAAACATTGTGCTAATTCGGCAGTTTTTTATACTTGGGAAAAAAAAGCTCGGCATATTTTTGAAGATTGCCAAATAGCATTTACGTTCTTTTTGACTGTGGGAGTCAGTGCTGAAAAGGCAGAAAACAATTTCTAGTTGAAATATAAAAAAATGTACATTGCAGCGAATTTGCACTACATATTAAAAAAACGGTTTAACGGCAAGAGTTAACTCTCACTGATGGTGCATCAAAGGAAAACAAGACAACAAACGGCAAGTCAATGTACGCTTTTGAATCTGTCATTATTGTCGGGTGAAAACGAGCAGTATCAAATATGACAGCTGTGATGGAATCAACTCTTTTACTGAGTTGAAACACGGCCTGACGCTAGCCAAAGCTTATTCATTATCATTCACCTCCCTATGGAGCATAGGCCTTCATTAAGTTCATGCCAAGCTTTTCTAACATGTGTCATTTCGCACTAAGGCGACTAATGAACGTTTTTTCATGAGGATAGCAACGTCATTTTATATAATCAATTGCGACAATTGGTAGATCACCAATACTGCACAAGGAAAGGAAATGCTGTCGTGCAGGTTTCCTGCAAGGCGACCAGTTGCAACAGTGGCCCTATGATTCCCCTAGACCAGTGTTTCTTAACCTTTAAGAGGTCCTGCACCCCTCTACAGCATCTTAAAAAGCCTCGCACCCTTTTAAAGCATCTTAAGAATCCTCGCACACTTTTACAGCGTCTGTCGAACCTCACACGCAGTGCTTCTTAACTAGGGGTGCATGAACCCCCAGGGGGAGTGAGACTCACCTCCGGGGGTGCTAGAAATGCCAGATATTTTAGAACGCGAATCATCATAAACGACAAATGATACACGGAACTAAAATGTATTTGTACAAAATAGAGCATTGAAAACGTGAATTAGATGCCGAACTTTAGTCACATTCTATAAATAAACTTTTCTCAAAATAAAGTTTCTCTTTTTTAAGTATTTTATGGAATGTTTTGCTAGCTAAAAGGTAAAGGGTGAGAGGCTTCTTAAGATGCTGTGAATGGGGTGCAAGGCTTCTTAAGATATTTTAAAGGGGTGCGAAGCTTCTTAAGGTGCTGTAAAGGGGTGCAGGACCTCTAAAAGGTAAAGAAACACAGCTCACACCCTTTATCTTCTAGCTCGCAAAACATGCCTGAAATGCTTAAAGGCGATAAGAGTTTATTTTTGAGAAAATGTTATTTACAGAATGTGACTAAGTATCACGAAATACGTTCGTTCTCTTTGCGGGTCTGCAATCCTCTGCGGCATTTTTACTCTACCATTCCTTAACGTGCTAATTCTTGGAGTATTCGTTGTTTTCACTGTCATCGTTCACGGTTATCTTATCATATGTTGTTGTACTTGCCACTCCCGTACTATTACCTGACCTCTGGACCCGTTTTAAGCAAAGATGACTTCTATTTGTGCAGGGTAATGTGTTTACGTTATGTAACAGCGTCTGCCCGACAGAAAATACGTCAGTAAGTAGCGAGACAGGTTGATTGAACAAACATTTGAAACGGGGAGAGCGTAGCAGATAATTGCCACAGAGTAAGTGGTTCAGGTTTTCTTATATGGATGATAGACGGTAATTGGGAGATAAGGTGTCGGTTCACAAACATGACATGCCCAAATACACGGCCGATTTCACTGGGATGTCGGAAGATGACAATCTGATTAAAGATTACGACACGGACAATGATGTAATACTTCCGGCAAAAGAAATTTTTGTGATAATCAACTACAAGAAAGTAACAGCTTGGAAGATATTGTCAGTGGTAGATCTGTGTAGTAGTGAGTTTGTAAACATTACGGGCGAAACAGAAGGGGCAAGACTTTATATGGTAGTTGAGGTTGAAAATCACATGTAAAGGGCATTACCTTATGTGTAAAGACCGAATGGACCCCAACAGCTCTAGACCCATCCGCCTTCCAAGCTGCACGGGAAAGCTTATAGAGAAAATGATCAATACCTGATTAAGTTGGCACCTCGAAGGAAAACAGATTCTACTGCACCAACAAGCAGGCTTCAGGCAACACAGGTCTACAGAGGACCAAGTCACCTACATTGCACAGGAAATCGAAGATGCTTTCCAAGAAGGAGAGCACACATTAACAGTTTTGGGTAGACATGGAGTGTCACATAATTATTTTTGGGTCGATCTCTGCTTCACTACGGCCGTATCATGTTTTTGTGGTACTGACTATTTACGTACTTTTCCATGGTTGGCACTTTTTTCGTTTTCTGCTATGTAGTAGAGATTTTGTATTTTCAACACTCTTACACTCCTCTCAGTGTTAATTCGTCTTGTCTGTTTACCTGAGCATTTCTGCTGATGCAGGTGATGCAATATTAATCGACAACCAAGTTGGTTAATTTCGGGTGTGCCTGACATCAGGCTACGGAGTAGCATTAAAACCACCCAGCGTATTTGCTTAATCGCTGATAAACCGGCAAATCCGTGACAAATTGCGGACCTCTTCCCGGATTATAGAACCTGTCTAGTTATTTTTCCTAGACGTGATTTACATAAATTTAAGGTTTACTTAAAAAATATTGTCAAGAGTGTATTTATAGTAAGACTGAGCATACGGTGCATTCATAAATAACAGTAAAAATAAATGTTGTAAAGAATAATTGAATAATCAGAAAAAAAAAAATTGTTGTAACAAAAGTTAAAGTTAAAGAAATAAGTTCACTTGGTGTGGCTAATTAAGTGTTGTAAACTTGTAATTTTACTAGTTAAGTAGCTAATGTAATCTTGTGTAGCTTTGTAAACAGACGTTTTGCTCAGAATGGCAGAGTCCCAAAATCTCTATACTTTTTACCTAAGTATTGCTAAAGAGATGGGCTTATCAGGCAAGGATTTATCCGACTTTGTAGCAACTTCTGTGAAAGGAGATAAGGAACGGATAGAAGCCGAGAAAGCGGCTGAAAGGGAAGAGAGAAGGATGGCCAGAGAGCACGAAAAGGCCCAAGCCGAAGAGAAGGAAAAGCAACGAGCTTTCGAAGAGAAGAAAGCCGAAAAGGAAGCAGCAGACAAGGAAAAGCAAAGGAAACATGAAGCAGCGAAGGAACATACCGAGAGGGCATTCGCAGTGGAACAGGCCGAAAGAGCAGAAAAGACGGAACAGGCCGAAAGAGCCAAAAATGACGCCGACAGAGCCCACGCCATTAGGTTGAAAGAATTGGAGATCGAAGGAAGAAGAGTTGATTCTAGTTCTAACACTGGCAGTTCTTAAGGCCAAGCGTAGTATCCTTCCAATTAGATGTCTATTCTGAGGCTTCAGAGGAAATAGACATATATCTCTCTAGGTTTAAATCCTTAACAGCTACTTATGGCTTGGAGAGGGAGAGATACAACATGAAGCTATCCCAGAGTCTGAGGGGATCTGCTTATGATGTGTTTCTCAAAATGCCTACGGAAGAACAGAACAACTACTACATGTTGAAGAAGGTTCTGCTTCAGCGTTTTCAGCTAAATGCAGATACTTTTCGTTGTAAACTCCGTGAGGCTAAGAGACAAAAAGACGAATCGTCTAGGCAATTTGCTACACGACTAGAAACGTACCTGGAGAAGTGGGGGTCCCTCAGCATCTTCGAAGAATCTTATGAAGGGCTAAAGGAAATGTTTATCGTGGAACAGTTCAAGGACTTGCTCACCCCTGACATGACACGGTTCCTGGCGGAGCACGGGGCCGAAACTCTTGAACAGGTGGTGTTATATGCCGACAGGTATCAAAGCGCCCAGGCAGAAGTTAATCTTGTCAGGAAGCGCGGCCACGATAGTTGCCCACAACCAACAAATCGTCTATCCACGGAAGTGCAAACGACAAACAACGCATCACACAAGTTCGCCCAACAACAGCCACAACAACCACAGAATCATTACAGGCAGAAACAGAGCAATTCAGCCCAGAGAACTGGAAGGCGATGGTGTAAGGTGTGCAAAAATGACCCACATTTTTCATCGGATTGTAAGAGGCAGAAAACAGGCCCTTACAACGTTGCATGTTTGATCACTAGGTCGAAAGAGAATCATGACTTACCGTCATGACAACAAAATCCCAGTCACCCCTCTATTACTGAACTCGTAACTGTGGGTAACCGATCAATACGGTGCTCATATATTTTTATTTTTGCGTACGCCCGCTATTACTCGAGACGAAATCTCAGGTTTGTATGTCTACCCTGAGACTGATTTTTACGTGAGTATCCCTTTTTTTCTTGTACAGAGACAGGTGTCCCTCGCCATTCAGGCAGATACTCGGCGATTTCGGAGGTACCCATTAGAGCTGGGTTGGCTCAGGAGCCGCCAGTCCCTGGTCGACGACACACCTTCAAATGTCCTCGCCAGGGCTCGAGTTAATCCAGTCCAAATCCCGGTCGACGAAAAATCTTCAAATGTCCTCGCCCGGGTTTGATCCTGGGTCACCCGGTCGCCAGCGCAGATTGGTAACCACTACACCAGCGCGGCTCCCTCCGTGCTTATATGATTCGGGTTTAGAATACTTGGCTCTACTTTCGCCATCTTTGGTGAAGGCCTACCAGTACACTGGTGAAACTAGAAATACAGGGGCCCCGGAAGAGTATAGAGCCTATGATTCTTCCGGTGGCGGAAATTGATGTTTCAACCCGGTATGTACGGGGGAAAATCAATGCCGCTGTGTTAGACGATTTAGTCTATCTTCTCATTTTAGGGAGAAAATATGTCTTCCTTGGGGATCGTTCACAGAAACCCAGGTCGACACAAGAGAGAGAGAGAGAGAACCAAGGAAACGCCCCAGCGGCCCCCTGAGCTCTCATCTCTAACCAGCCCCAAAATACCGGAGCTGAAAGCACAAAGGGAAGATAAAACCATGAAGTCTTGTTTTACTAGGTTGTATGGAAACTACTCCCATACTACTCAGGGAGTATATTATAGGGAGAAGGGTTTAGTTTACAGGAGGGTCGGGAGCAAGAGACAGTTGCCACACTCCCATATAGAACCCATCTGATGCAGCTAATGCATAAACTCTATTCACAACCTCATCAAGGTACACGTAATTTATTTCGTCATGTTTCCTTGAATCGTGAAAACCATAAATTATCTACAAGGAAGGTGACGGAGCAGAGCCAACACCTCCCAACATTGGATAGCTCTGACTCACCACTCCTTCTTAGCATGACAGAGCTGAAACGAGCCATGCTGTGAACAACGGCACAGAACACAGGCCCATACTTCGGCTGGAACATTTTATCAGGAAGATGGAATTCTGTTTAAAAGAACGAAACCTGGGAACCGTCAAATCGTCGTGCCACTCCCTTTAAGATCTCAGATTATGAGAGCTGGACATGTATCGCTTTCAGGAGCACATGAGTCAGTTGGCAAAACGATGCGCATTATAAGCGCACATCACTTTTGGCCAAGGCAATGAGTGGACACGGTAATACGTCCAAAACTGTATCCACTGCCGGCCGAATAACGCAGTGGAGAGAAAAGAGCAACCAAGTGGACAGTAAAACCCACGAAGAAGTGACCTCTCCAAAGCTGGATATTCTACAAATATCTTAGGATAGGGGGTATGTCACATAATTATTTTTGGGTCGAGCTCTGCTTCACTGGACATTTGTTGTAATGACTATTTACGTGCTTTTCCATTGTCGGCATCTCTTTATTTCTCTGCTATGTAGCAGATATTTTGTATTTTCAAACATTTTTACACTCCTCTCAGTGTTAATTCGTCTTGTCTGTTTACCGGACCATCCCTGCTGAAATAGTAGACAGGTAATGCAATATTAACCGTCAACGATCTTGGTTAATCTCGGGTGTGGCCGACATCAGGCTACAGAGGAGCATCAAAATCGCCCAGCGTATTTGCTTAATCGCTGATAAGGCCAGGGGGCGCTGACATTTTGATAGCACTACGGGGAGAACTTATTTGTCAGCGCACATGAATGACATAATCGTTTCCTGCACACCTTGAGACAAAGCAGGAAAGTAAGATGTTACATCTGACACATATTGTCGAATGAGTTTACAGATGTGTTTGTGAGTTTGCATACAAGGCATCGGCTGTTTTATTTCCATATAGGGGAGAGGTGACCTTTTGTATCACGCACATTATTTCAGTCGGAAATAATTTTGAAAGTACCCCACTAAACACGCATGTTAGAAACGATTGGAGCTTTCTTAGCGTCGTAACAAAACACATGCGGGGGAAGAACGGCCAGGGTTAGAATTCAGAATTCTCGTTATCAGACCGGACTTTATGGAACATCTTGAAGGACTTAAAGAGCCCAGGAAACCATTTTAATAAGGAAGACCGGCATCTAAGGAAACTGAAACACGGAGTCATAGTGGGAGTTTAGTACTAACATAACGATCCCCAAGACACGTGAAAAAAAGGCAGCAAACAGTCTGTGAGCCAAGATTGGAGTAAGTTGTACTTTTTACATTTTATATTTTTCATTACTAACATGGGAACTAATATGTATATATTGCCATGTGAATATTAATATGTGAAAAGAGCTAGTGGATGACCAAGTCAGTTGAGGCTGGCAACCTCATTATATAGAATGATGATTTCATGAACCACCACTGCAAGGGCTGGTGACTGCTTTATTGCTAGTTTCTTACCGAGAACTAAAAGCATAGGTAGTCCCAAGTTCCTTATGGAGCAGGAAGGGAAAGATGAAAGAAATAATGTACATTCTAATTATAATAGCTACATTTACAAACCAGTGTAAATGTCTGTGTAAACGTATTCACTTTAAAATTAATGAAAGTTTCAAAGCTTTTCAACCAGTGTAGATGTAACTGACAACATATTCAGACTATATTGTGAACACTTTTCAATCAGTGGAGATGTAAATGTAAACATATTCTATCTATACTATTAACCTTTTCATTTGAATGTAAAGTAAATATAAAGCTACTCAATTTAAATGTAAAGAAAGTTTTCTCTCGAGCGATTAAGCCAAATTCTCATCGAGGGTAAAGTCTGATGTAGATGGTATGGTGAAATAGGAATGGGAAGACACATATGCATGTGTCGGGAAACGCAATACTCAGGAGAGCATTTTTTTCTATTCTTTTACCATACTAGTTGGTGGTACCAGTTGAGGGTACTATCGCTGGAACAAGAAGGAAAAAGTGGCCCGAGCTTTAAGACGAGGGACCAACTTCGTAAACACTCCCTGACACTTCTGGGAACGTGCTGCGCCCTACAACCTTGACCAGCGACGAGCGTGATCAGTCTACTAAGAACCAACCCATCAGCGGGAGCAGAACCTATCATTTGCAGTTCAGTCAAACTTAAAAGCTGCCAAGTGACTTCTTACCTAAAACTATCATTCCATCACAACAGTGGTGATAAATTTTTCTAACAAATAATTATTCATTGCTTTAAAACCTTGTTAAAACCTAAGTGATTATTAAATCTGTTATTTGTAAATATACAAATTTAACTAGGATTTAATCACTTTGAATGTACCGGTACTGCATGTTTGTCTCAGTCAATTTACTAAATATACTCTTAACAGAGCTGTACCATAATAATAAGAATCCCAATGAATAATTCGGGGCGGGGGCTTGAACGAGCTAACATTAATACTTACTACTTACTTAGTCGTTCCCCTTCTACTGTGAGGTGTAGAGGTTTGGAAGAGAGAGCGCCAGACTATCCTATCGGCTGTCTTCCTCCTGGCCTAGTTCCTTTCTAGTCCTCGGTCCTTCAAAGATTGTATAATGTTGTCCAACCAGCGGACTCTGGGTCGTCCTGGTGGTCTGGATCCCTGGCTCTTTGTTTCCCATGCTTGTCGTGGTGGCCGATCTTCTCCCATTCTGCAGACATGGCCAAACCATCTTAGTTGGGACTGTTCTACTTGGATCTGCAGGGGGTGGGATTTTAGGCCTTGACTATCGTCTGGATGCGGACCATGTCTCTTCTTGTTACTTCAACCACCTTCCTCAGATACCTCATTTCTGAGGTTTGGATCTGCCTTTTGTGGGTTGTAGTCATTGCCCATGACTCGCATCCCTATGTCAAGACTGGGACATAGGTGGAGCGGTATACAGTCATCTTCGTTTTCTTACCAACCTCTCTCTTGCTGAGGAATCCTCGATTTATGGCCTGAAAAAGTCTCCCAGCTGCTGCTTTTCGAGTGACCAACTCTTCTTTGATGCCTCCCTTTCGGTCTATAATAGCACCGAGGTATTTAAAGTGGTCGACCTGCTCCAAGACCTGTTCTCCCAGCTTAATCTGATGTCTTCTTTCTTCTCGTGATATCACCATGGATTTTGTTTTAGAGCTGCTTATGACCATCCCTCTCTTCTCCAGCTCTTCCTTCCAGACTTGCAGGTTGGATTGGAGATGTGCCTCTGATTTAGCAATCAGGGCAACATCATCAGCAAATGCCAGCTCTGAAATACATACCTGTCTCATCTTCCAGTACCCCACTGAATACTTTCTTGTTCTCTCCTTACATGCCTTGATAACATCGTCCATGAGAAGTATGAAAAGATAAGGTGACAGGATATCGCCTTGTCTTACACCAGTGGTGGTCCTGAACTCTTATGACTTATGGTTTGTTGTCCTCACATAATTTCTGCAAGACGTGTAGAAACTCTGTATAGCATGAATCAGAGGTGCTGGAATGTTCTTCCTTGCCAAACAGTCCCAAAGTTTGCTCCATGGGACCCTGTCAAACGCCTTTTCCAGATCTATGAAACAAAGATGGATCTCACTCTTATACTCAAGGGCCTTTTCACTCAGCTGTCTGAGTGTGAAGATTAGGTCTTGAGTACTTCGGTTTGCTCGGAATCCGCACTGGACCTCATCCAATTGTGGCTCAGCTAGGCGTCGGAGTCTCTGCTCTAGGATTCTAGAGTAGATTTTACCAGGTACACTGAGAAGGGATATGCCTCTATGGTTTCCACATTGTCGATTGTCACCGGTTTTGAAAATTGGTGTTATGATGGCAATCTCCCAATCCTTTGGTATGGTTTTGTTGGACCACGCTGCATGTAGGACCCTTAAGTGTAATAGGTCGCCTGATGCTCCCATGTATTTAACCATTTCTGGTGTTATACCATCATGCTCTGCTGCTTTGCCCATCTTGATTTTCTCCATTGCTGCCTTCAGTTCTTCCATCTTTATGTCATCTTCATCGCCATTGCTTTCCTTTTCTGTGCTAGTGGTTATCATTTCTGATGCTTGACCTTGCTCACCATTAAGGAGTTCTGAGAAATATTCTTTCCATCTTTCCATTACTTCCTTCGGGGCAGTAAGCAATTTGCCTTGCTTGTCCTTTATAAATTTGAGAGGGCATTGTTTATCCTTCCTCATGTTCTTTAGGGTCTTATAGAACAATTTCTGGTTTTCTTGCGCATCTTTTTCTAGCTTTTCTCCAAATTCTTCCCAGGACTTCTGTTTTGCTGCTAGCACCTTGTTCTTTGCTTCTGTTCTGAGTATCACATATTCTCTATTTGTCCTGCTGTGTTTTTAGCTCCTAAGTATTGTTCCCATGCCATTTCTTCTCTCTCTTATTTTCTCTTTGACTTCCTCTGTCCACCAAGGTGTCCTCTTTCTCTTGTTCCCAAGTCGGACTTCACCACATGCTTCTGCAGCAGCCGTCTTTATGATGTCCTTAAATTTAAGCCAGAGGGTTTCCAAGTCATCATGTTGTTCTTCTGTGTTTTTCACCGCTGTAGCAATAAGCCCCTGATATCTGGTCTTAATTTCTAGCTCTCTCAGCTTGTAGGTCTTAATGCTCATTTCTCCCGTTTGTTTACTTGGTTTCTTGCGTGATGTTGGGCAGTTCCTAGGCTGAGCAACTCTTTCAGTTGTTCTTTTAATTGTAAGCAGGAAGTGATCACTTCCAATCTCTGGCCCCCTCCAGACTCTAGCATTTCGGACATATTTGAATGAGCTCCTCCTAACAATGACATAGTCGATCACTGACTTCTCATTCTTTGTTGGTTCACATCTAGTGTATGCATGTATGCGCTTATGGGGGAACTTTGTGTTTGTAATGATCAGATTCTGCTCACTGCAGAATCTAAGGAGTCGCTTTCCATTGTTATTGAGAGTATCTTCTCCATATCTTCCGATAACTCCACCCCATCTAGTGTGGTAAAGTGGGAGGATATAAATATTTATAGGGGACTTAGTGTACTGACTGAGATCAGCTGTGAAGGTATCTGTATCTAATAGGTGTAGTGTTTTACAGATAACCTTACTTGCTACCACATTTATAACTCAGTCAGAATTATTCTGGAATATTGTGATGACTACGTTAAATGTCTAGGGTATGTATATGATGAAGTGTAAGTCACAACAACAACAGACAGATAAACAATTTAATTTATTCCACCACACTTGACAACACTGTGACACTCACACACATTTAACACTCTATAAGACTATCTTAAATGAGTCACTGTTAAAGTTTCAAATATTTATGTATTAATTACTTTCACTATTATATATCCTGATTCAACTACAAAGTGAACCAGGAAACACATTCAAATGTAATCACAATTTATATATACAGAATTTATAAATATGAACATTGTAGTGACATATTTTATTAATATTATCCTATGTGTGTCAGTGTGTAGTAGTACTATGAGGTAATACTAGTTTTGTTTTTCAAGCTATGTTGTTATTTGTCATCATGACTTCAAGTGTTTGTTTATCTGAGAAATAGTATGGGGAAAAAGTTCACAGTTCCTGTCAACTTAAACAAGGTATTGTCCCTTTTTTTTCTTCTAAAATGTCAATTTTTGAGGGGACACATAATGTTGAGCTCCACTGGCCACAGAGGCTTAACTTTCGCGATGGCGGCAGGAAAAGACTCCTCTGCTCGATTGCTCCCCTGTGTTCTGGAGACACCTCACTGTTTGCTATATGGACCAAGGAGTCTGCTGTCCGCCTCTGGATTCAGCAAAGCTCTGACCAGGTGCTGCTCAATAACTTTAGGACCACAGTCCCTGAAACAAGAAGGTTGTACCTCCTACTTCAGAACTAATTTATACTCTATTTCTACACTGAGCACAATACATAACAAACACTGAGTTCAGAGCGGTAGGCCAACTGTCAGCTTCATCTGAAATAATTTACACCAGTATACTCCTCCCTAATGGTTACTACGCCTCTGCAATTCCAGCATTATTTCTTTCTAGTCAATAAGATAGGTGTCAGTGTACTGTTTGGCAATTCCATGTAGTTTTACTTTCCTCCGACACCTTCTGTTCAGGTTGGAGCACTATATAGGCTTTGCCTCATGTTCGCTACTGAACCACACACATATACAGACATAAATTATCAATTTACATTCACTTTTCATTAAAAGATATCAAATATTTCAAGCTTACCACAATTCATGGAAATAATACAGAATTACGTTGACTGGCAATCAATAGGCACAAAATCCGATCTGCCGATGTCCCAGGCTTTTATTTAGAAAAATATGCACTGGCGCTCAACGCACTGGTTCTTTAGTAAGTTTATTTGAAAATGTGGTGCTGAACTAACGCTTCAAATTGCCTATATTGGCGGGTCTAACCAATCGAGCCATGTTTACACCAGCGTTTGAAAAAAAGTACTCCTACTCACGTTTCCCTAACAACAAAGAATCAATATTTATAGCCCGACTAATCGTGTTTAGCCTTACATTTACTTTCCGCCAATCAAATAGGAGGTAACATGGGGACCTATTTCCCGTACAATGGTGGTGTCAAAATCTGCCACTGAGCGATTCTGATTTTGGTGTTGTCTGACATCCCTCACTATTTCTTTTGGCTATAATTTGTTAATTCCTAGACTATTTGCGTAACGTTTAACATATTCTTTGTCAGCAAGTCCTAAGGAACCCAAATATATAAATTTAATGGGGCTAAGGGGCTGCGTTCAAAATATGTATTTTCTTCTACCTCCCGTTCACTTCGATCGATGTGGTGTCTGGGTACTGTAATGTTTTCAAACGTAAACCAGTATAATGTCATGTTTCCAAATAAGCGTTTTGTAAGTTTTTAAAACCTAACTCTCGTATGGGTAGTGTTTTTTATCACTGTCGATTTGAAAAAAGCTAGTGCTTGTGGCCTTACACGCGTGATGGTAGTAATTGTATAGCGAGACGCGTGTTTAGTGTGGCCTGCGTTCCGGCTTTCAGCCCTCCCTTCTCTCTATCCTAATTCCATCTGTCTTTCGTTTATGGTAACTTAGTGTATAAAATGACATGAATGGAATATTAAATATAGGTCAGCTTGCGTATCTCAAGGTTTTTCTTAGAAAGGCAGTACACGTTTTATTGAAGAAAGCGTGTAGTGATGCAGTAGGCTTTACATTTACTTTTTAATTTATATATGTGGATTAGAATTTCACACGACATCTAGCATGGTCATTTCCAACTCTGGCATTGAAATCTCCGAGCATGATAATTTCATCTAGGCAGTCATCCACTGCCCTTTGAAGCAGCTCGAAGAATTCCTCCTTGACCTCTGCTCTCATCCTCATTTGGCCCATACACTATGACCAGGTTGACTATGGTTTCTCCTTCTTTTAGTTTTACAACCATAATGCGCTCCGAGACAAAGTTCCATCCCTTGATACTATCTTTTTGGTTTTTGGCCACAATGCAACCCACGCCCCCTTTAGCTCTTTAAGATGTGCTTACACCACTGTAGAGCAGCATGTTGCCATCGAGATCCATGACTCCTTGTCCCTTTTTCTTTGTTTCCGTTATTGCCAGGATTTCTAATTTTGCTTTCCTCACCTCTTCCACCAGCTCCTCTTCTTTCCCTTTTATACTTCTTGTGTTCCAAGTTCCATAAGTCGTAGTCCGTAGTCAGTTCCAGTTCGTCGCCTTTAGAATCAGTCCGGTGTTCTCTCTTGTATTACTCGTAATCGTGTTTTAAAGCAAACAGGTGATTGGCCTGTTGTGCCTTTGCATGGTGGAGGGGCTGCCTCCTTACGGCCTCCATGCAGGCCGCCCTCCTCTTTTTTCAGCCGGGTTTGGGACCGGCCTAGGCGGAGTTGCTAACATTAATAATTGCTTAATTCTTTATAAAAGGAGGCGGACCGGTATAAGTTAACAATGGCCCTTCCAATGCAGCATTGTTCTTGACTTCGGAAATATCTTATGAACACTACCTTGAGATAGACGCATCATTATCCTTCTATCTACAACTCTGCCAAGAGTAATATTGTGCGAAGGTAGACACCTTTGAAGGCCCATATTAGATACTCTGTTGGACGACTACTGCAAAGCAGGGGAGGCAATTCCGTGACAGACCGAGAATAGAGCCTTGAGGAACATCAGTGTCAGTAGTAGTTGGGCTTGACAATGCGTTATTGCAAGACACTTCTTGCTGTCTGTCGGACAGGAATTATTTAAACAATATAACTAGTTTAAAATTAACTTTCATTCTCTCTAATTTTCTCATTAAAACAGCGTGATCTAACATATCAAATGCTTTTCTAAAGTCTACAAAGATTGCTCCACATATGTGTGATGGGGCCGAAAAGACGCCCGCCCCCTTTCTGTTTCTTGGCATATTTATCGCCCATATATTTTCGGTCAGCCCACGTGACTGTCAGCCCACGTGACGGCGCGAGCAAGCATTGCTGGGATGTAAAAAGTCTTCAAGAAGATATATTAGTTTAGGCCATAATAAAGCTTAAGAATTAGTTGTGATGTGTTATATTTGGTAGTCGAGTGTTATATTTGATAATTGTGAGCCATATCTGTGTTTTCGGGCCTACTAAAGCAAATATCGCGAGTGTCATTTAAGTGGCTAAATTAATGCGCGCAGCGCACTAAAGTTGAGTGATCAGCCATAGGGTCTATATAAGAAGTGCCTAGCCGGCGAGCGGGCCGATTTTGCAAAAGCCGCCCAGACGAGAGAGAAACGAAGTTAGACACCAGAGTGTAGGCTAGATGCATTGAGCACGATTAGGAACTGAGCCCTAGGTGGGTGTTTGTTTGTTTGTTTGTTTGGTGTTATGTTCGTTGGTTTATTTGTTTAATGTTTGCTTCAGTGTGCTCTTAGTCACTGAATGGGTTGTAAAAATAAATACAGCCCCTGCCTCAGAATCAGGAGTTTTATTGTTGTTCGGGTCGGTGCGAGTGTTAAGTACACCATTGCTATACCAACAAGAGACCAAAAAGCAACAACGTTCACCAAGGCCCTAGTGGAAAAGTGGTTCCAGTATCTCGGAGCTCCTCAGAGGATACACTCTGATCAAGGCCGGAACTTCGAATCAGCGATAGTCGCAGAGCTGTGCAAGGTATATGGAGTCCACAAGAGCCGCACTACAGCTTACAATCCTAAAGGCAACGGGCAGTGCGAGCGCTTCAACAAGACGTTGCATGATTTGCTGAGACCCATGACAGCCGACCAGAAGCGAAGGTGGTCTGAGCATCTAGCGGAGGTGGTTATGGTCTACAACTCCACCTCCCACTCTTCGACAGGGTACTCACCATACTACCTCCTCTTGGGGTCTATGTAGGGTTCGGGCCACGACGTCCCACCTACATCAATGGATGTTGAAGCGAACACATAGCCTCTCATATCCAGGTGCAGTGATCGCCGCGGAAGCTACTGTCTTGTAGTAAGCTTCTGGCATATGGCCTCTCCTGCACAAACGTGTCCATAGCAGCACCTTCACGAGGTGACCCCGTTCTCACAGAGTTTGCTATGGGGGCGACCGAGTGCCTGGCGGTATAACTGGGTCGGGAGTTGTTTGGGACCCCTCTTAAGGTGCAGGCGCAATACCCACCAGCGAGTGGACCATGCTCTGGCTACACCAACCCAAACCCCACTCATGGGTTAAATGCTACTTTCTCTCTTCTCTACTTGCCTACCAAGCTTTCTCTGTCCAATTCTCGATAACCTCACCAAGGAACCTGAAGTGGTGATGGTAAACTATAGGTCTTTACTTAGAAGGGATCCGGGCCCTGCCCAACGTCCCAGCTGCAGCAAGAGTGCCGTGCGACCTGACATTGCACCCATCGTCAGATTTTGTCCAACTCCTGAGACATGGGAAGCAAAGCCACTAAAACTCAATGGAAATTTAGAACCACTGTGCTGGGGAAAATCGTGAAGGCATAGGATGCAGGACGTGACACAGCCACAGCAAAAGCTCAGCCACAGAACGAAGAAATGAGGCCTGCATCGTGAGCGCTTTTGACTAGCGGGGAATGCATCTCTGTGAACCCCACCTGAACTCCCAAAGCAAAGTGATCTTTAGAGCCAAAAAGGTGAGTGGACAAGCAAATCAACCCAATACTCATGGACACACCCATTGCATTCTTTGGGAGGGAGATGTCTGCAGCAAACACCCAATACCTCCAATGCCAGTCAAACAACATATTCCATACGAGCTCGGGCGTCGCCTCGGTTACCAAGGCCCGCGCAAGAGAGATAAATCCCCTGCTCCTTGTGAAAAGTCAGCGAAGCGGAACCTTAACATTTTACAGCTAAATATAGCTGGACTACAGAACAAGACAATTGAGCTTACAAAAATACTACACGAACATCAAGTACAAGTAGCCCTTCTCCAGGAAACAATACTCTCACGGAGACAAATTAACATCACGGGTTATACACAGTACAAATGTGAATGCCTGAAGTGCCAAGGCATCATGACCTTAATCAGAAATGATACCCAAGCCACAGTAACCAACAACCCTACAGCGGATATCGACCACCGAATAATAAAGCTATGGGGCAAAGATAACACCAAGTACACACTACACAACATTTACTGTCCCCCGACCTCATCAAAAGGTCTGCCTGATTTTGAGCCCATACTAAAGAAAACTGTCGTAGCTGGTGATTTTAATGCTCACATTCCTGCTCTAGGATACAGGCGGTTTAACAGTATGGGGCCTAGAGGTTGAGGAGTTGTGCAGCAGTACCAACTTAATGCTACTGCAGAACTTGGAAACTCCACCAACACTCCTTCACAGGGCACACGGCTCGACCAGCCGGCCAGATCTGACATTTGTTTCAGATGATATAGCAGAAAATAGTATCATCAAAGTCTTAGAAGATGTGGGAAGTGACCACCGCCCTGTTTTAACAACTATTTTAACACCACAGATGACACAGAAGTCCCTTGGTAAACCATCCTGGAACTTCAGGAAAGCAGACTGGGACCGCTACGGCCGAGAAACTGATGCTGGATTCAGTCAAATCATTAGAACTGATAACATTAATACTACATACAACAACATATGTACCAAAATCCTAGCAGCTGCCAAAAAGTGCATCCCAAGGGGGAAGCATAAGAAGTATAAACCTTACTGGACATCTGAACTAGCTGAAGCAGTCAAAGAGAGGAGAGAGGCTAGAAAGAAGGCTGAAAAATACCCTACCACCCTAAATAAAACAGAGTACAACAGGTGGACAGCAAAAGTAAGGTATGTCACCAAGAAGAATAAACGGGAGACTTGGAAAGAAAATTGCAATAAACTAGATTTAAATAGAGAAGGGAACAAAGTTTGGAGACTCCTTAGTAATCTCGAGGGAAGCAAGAAAAAGACAAACCCAACACCTATGGTGGATGGAAGTGGTGATGAAGTAACATCAAGCAGCAAGAAAGCCGATGTCTTCAACAATTTTTACGCCAGTGTAAATAAAACACAACAGAGAAAGAAACTAGACAAAGTGCTCCTAAAGAACACATCCACGCGTAACATAGATCAGGCCAATATGGCTGCGTTCGATGATCCGTTCCGCCCACAAGAACTGAGAATGGCACTACGGAAACTGGCCAAAAATAAAGCTCCAGGACCAGATAAAATTAAAAATTAGATGATTTGTCAGCTAGGGCCAAAAGCAAAAGAGACATTTCTGTGGTTCATCAATAGAACGTGGAACGAGGGACAGCTACCATCAGCATGGCTGACAGCAACCATCTTGCCTATATTGAAGAAAGGGAAACCACCGGGAACACCAAGAAGCTATAGGCCCATATCCCTCACTTCATGCTTAGGCAAGCTGGTCGAGAGAATGGTAAACAACAGACTATATTGGTGGTTGGAAAGCTGGAACCTTCTGGACAACAACCAGGCAGGCTTCAGACGTAAGTGCCGTACAGATGACCCCCTCTTCAGGTTCACACAGAATGTGATGGATGGTTTTCAAGAGGGAAAAATCACAATAGCTGTGTTCATCGACCTTGAGCAAGCCTACGACAGAGTTTGGAGAAAGGGACTTTTGCTAAAGATGAGAAGAATGGGAATAGGAGGGAAAATGATTAGATGGATACAGGCCTTCCTAACAAATAGAACCATAGCCACCAACTATGGTGGTGCATTTTCACGGAAAAGAACGCTGGAAGAAGGACTGCCTCAAGGCTCTCCTTTAAGTTGCACCCTGTTCCTCATCTTTATTAATGACCTTGCCAAACATCTGAATGTGTCGAAGGCGCTGTTTGCCGATGACCTTACCATCTGGACTACTGATAAATATCCCATTCTGGCAAAAGCCAAGATCAACAGAGCTCTCCTTACAATGTCAGTATATTGTGAACTGTGGAAACTAAAAATCAATACGCAGAAAACTGTATACACCACTTTCTCGCGCAGCCACAAAATAGCACAAAGATCTATCAACATCAAACTGAGTGGGGAAACGCTAACAAAAGAGGAGCACCCAGTCTATTTAGGATTAAAACTGGACAGACAATTGAAACTAGATGGACATGATAAACGCCTTTTTTAAAGTGGTGGTACTAGTGATAAAGGCTGTTATTCTTGGATGCTGTATACTGTGTTTTATCAGTGTACGTTGTAAAGATGTACTGGGACTGAATAGTCAACTCAAACAACCGAGCACAGTGTCAGGTATACAGGTCATCTTGCTCCAAACGTCTTGAGGACTCAACAAGGATGTAATGTGTATCATGAGTGGTAGAGTGACTGTTAATACGCGAATGTGTGAACTGTTCTGTAAAGTTGACTGGAAGTACAAATACTCACTCATACGTATCAGAAGTTAAGGATACAGACTACTGTGAACGTTTCAACAGTTTAATGGGACGCACACACTTGACAGAACGAGTACAGTTGCAGGAACACAGGTCGACATCAATAGCATATTGTTGACCCACGGTGTACAATAACAAATTGGCATTCATGTTGAGGAAAATCACAATGGAACATCAGTATACAAACGTTCAGAGTTCCATATCTCATATAAATGTTCATCAGGCCTTACTGACTGATCATGTCAGTTAATATATAATGTTTAACAAATCTTCATCAGGCCTTACTGACTAGTCATGTCAGTTAATCAATAATGTTTACGGTGACTCCTGGACAGAACCTCCTTTAGCATAAGTGTAGCTTGCACCCTAGCGGAGATTTCTTTAAATAGCATTCAGCAAATATCTTCTGAGCGAATGTTAAATCACCCATAATAGATTTTCCTTTCATAAGTGTGATCTCTTGACCATCATCGGATAATAGGGGGCATCCCTGTTCTCGGATAGATGACTAGCAATACATAGCATTCCAAAATGGCTTCTAGTCTTGTAAACATCGCTCACCATAACGATGTACGACAAAGCTTCAATAAAGAGTCAGTTCATGAATATCAAAGTTTCCACAAGCATCAGCATAATCTGTCCTCATAATTGCTGTATAGAAACATAATCAGTGCTGCTAGATAATATGTCGTTCTGACATACTGACATAGGTAGATTCATGTAAACGTCTGCCCATCTTAAGCCTAGGAATGAACGAAGTCAGCAAAAGTACGTTTACCTTAGCATAAGAATACACTAGCAAGCACAAAAACGCTCTTCTCCTCGCGTTATGGAATGAACACTAGGGAACTCATGGATTTAACCATCACAGAAGAAAATATCTTCGTTCCCATCATCAAAAGAGATCACAAACTTTTGGCAGGGCTAAGACATGACTTCCCCCATAGGCTTCATCACCCAAGAACTCCCTAACGTATCTTCATCCGCCGAAAAGCACCTGACCCCTAAAGTACAGTACAAGAAAAATAGTTCCACTTAAACATACTAAGATATCAAGATATAAGACATACTCGTCCTACATAGACAAGAACTACACATAGATTCGGGCCATAGACATTCTGAAGCAAGAACAATCTATTCCTAACCAAACACAGAATAGATTAAAGTAAGTCTAAATTCCTCCGCCGAGTTCGACTTTCAGGAACGAACAAGGAGCGATAACTCACAGAATGAATACCCATCGCCTAATCTGAGTTCTGTCCCTTTAGACCGAAAAACGTGCATTCAAAGATAAATATATTTTTATCAGACAAATAAATACATTTTACCTATCTTTTTGCGTAATCCGTGCGCAAATATGTGCGCAACAGATCACCACACCCCCCGGGAAAAAAAATGAAAATCATTTTTTTTTCATCTGAGAGCAACATACAATAGGTTCCAAACGCATAAATACTGCGCAGATGAGAAATATCTGGAATTATTTAAGCCAGAATAATGCAAAGTCGAAATATAGATCGACTGATGAGAATACATCTCAATCTCTCAGAGAAAGCATTTCTCTTAAGCATAAATGTTTCCAGGGAGGTGTCACCAACGCATACTACTATACTTGCAAAGACACAATGCATATAACAATTTCAGTTTAAGCATTCTAAGTACATGATTGACAAAAAGAAAAAATCATCAACGAGTACCGGTGAATATATATATATCAATGAACGTAGTATCATTACGAATTACAATGTGTATCTATCTTGATATAGAAAAGAAAAATCTGTTGTCGAGTTGGAAGTGTTAAGAAGTCCAAGACTCAACAGTTAAGTGGAATCATGTGGGCATCTAGACAGAATGTCTGCCATCACATTTTCTGATCCACGGATAGCTCGTACCGAAAAATGAAAAGGTTGAAGAGCAATTGCATATCGAGTAGACCTCGAACTCTTCAAATTTTTACTCTGTATAGCCGTAAGAGCTTTCTGATCGGTTTCTACTATGAAATGTGCGCCTAGAAGGAATCTTTGTAATTTGAGAATTGACCATACCATAGCCAATAGTTCACGGTCTAAGACCGAATAATTCCTTTCTGCAGCATTAAGCTTTCTGGAAATATACATTACAGGATGCAGAGTTCCAGAGTACTCTTGCATTAGTGCCGCTCCAATCCCAGTGGATGAAGCGTCACTACGAAGAACAAATGTCTTATCTTTAGTAGGTAACACTAAAATAGGTGCAGTAGAAAACATAGTTTTTTGATCTTATCCAAAGAGGATTGACATTCTTGAGTCCAATGGACTATATTAGGAGACCCTTTCTTTAGCAAGGAAGAAAGAGGTGCCATGATCGAGGACAGATTCGGAATGAATCGTCCATAAAATTGTATGAGACCTAAGAGACTTCGCACTTGCTTTTTAGTCTTAGGAATAGAAATGTTAAGTATTTTACTTGTATTATGGTCCTCTGTCTTTAGGAAACCATGACCGACACGGTGACCTAAGAAAGCAATTTTGCTAAAACCAATACAGGCTTTAGAGGGTTTCGCTGTCAGGTTATACTCGCGTAGAGTAGATAGCAATTCAACTAACCCCGAATAGTGATCTTCCCAAGTATCGCTGAAAAGACAGATGTCGTCTAGATACGCAATGACATCTGACCGATAAGATAGAATTCGACGCATCATGCGTACGAATGTAGCTGGTGCGTCCATAAGGCCGAAAGGCATGAAATTCCATTGAAAAAGGCCTCTAGGTGTAGAAAAAGCAGTAAAAGGTTTGGCGCGTTCAGATAAAGGAACTTGCCAATATCCTTTAGACAAATCTATTTTAGTGAAAAAATGAGATTTAGAAAGCCTAGTAAGTAGCTCTTCTAGTAAAGGCATAGGTTCAGCATCGAACTTCGTAACTTGATTCAATTTGCGATAGTCAACGCAAAGACGTATGTTATTGTCTTTTTTCCGAACAATAACCATCGGCGAAGAATACGCAGAAGTGGATGGTTCAATAATTTTTAAATCTATCATCTCATCCAACTCCTTCTCAACCTGTGCTTGAAAATGTATAGGAATAGGATAAGGTCTGACTCTAATAGGATTATGGTCAGTTAGAATAATGTCATGTTCAATGACATGAGTTTGTCCAGGAATGTCAGTAAGGACATCCTGAAATGTTTGTAACATAGCCGACACTTGTCGCTGTTCTCCTAGAGATAAATCCGGAGAAACAGTAACGTTTTTCCATGATTCACTAGAATGAAGTGGAATCATTGGAAGCAGAAGATTAACATCCGAAAAACTTGTTTCCTCATCCTGTATTACAGACAGTGATGAGTAATGACCATGTTGGACTGGTGAATCGTCCGTTGCCTGGAAAATAGGCTGTAAATAATCCGGACGTTCGTGAAATTCCGTAAGCATATTGATGTGGAAGGTTTTATGCTTTCCATCAATATCGACAATGTAGTCAACATCGGAAATTTTCGAGAATATATCGTACGGACCTTTCCAAGAAATAAGAAGTCTGTTTTCCCTACAAGGTAGCAAAACAAATGCTTTGTCACCAGGACAAAGTTGTCGTAAGATTCTTTTCTTATTGGCAAATTGTCTTGCTTTCTGCTTAGCAAATTCAGAAGAAGAAGTTGCCAATTTGCATGCTTCGATAATCTTTTCCCTCAGCGCGATGACATATTCATAAGAAGATTTGGTGTCATCGGTTATATTATCAGCGGTTATGAGATCATGAAGCAAAGACATAGGGCCGCGCGGTCGCGCGCCAAAGACAAGTTCAAAGGGAGAAAATCCTGTATGTTCATTGGGGACCTCTCTGTAAGCGAAGAGGGCCGCGGGTAAAACCCTATCCCAATCTTGAGGATGATCCTCAGTTATCTTCCCTAATAAGTTCTTGAGTGTTCTATTTAGCCGTTCGACCATCCCATTGGACATAGGATGATAGATACTACTCAAAGATCTCTCTATCTGCAGAGTCGACATTACTTGAGACATGGTATCCGATATTAGTTGGGTGCCATGGTCTGATAATATTTCTCCGGGGAATCCCAGACGAGAAAATATAAGCCAAAGAGCATCTGCAATGTCAGCAGTAGTAATGCTCTTCAGAGGGATAGCCTCTGGCCAACGTGTGCACATGTCCACACACGTTAAGATAAACTGATGTCCTCTAGCAGATTTGATCTTAAATGGACCAATGATGTCTATCGCCATTTTCTGAAATGGTCGAATAGGAAAGTCTGCAGCCTGAATAGGTGCAGCATGGCGTGGACCTTTGGATTTGACTTCTTGACATACTATACAAGATTGACAATAAATCCGTATGTCTTTGTTCACAAAAGGCCAAAAGAAAGCCGCAAGAACTCTTGACTTTGTACGGGAAAAAACCCATATGTCCAGCACACTGAGAGTCGTGTGCGTGTTGTAAGATTTTAACTCTCAAATTCTTGGGCACAAGAATCTGAGAATGACTTGACTTGTCGGAGTCTTGCACCATACGTACAAGTACGCCATTCTTCATTGTAATCCAAGATTTACGCTTTGTATCTTTATTCGGATCACCTTTCGTTGCAAGAATGAAGAGTTTCTTTAGAGTCGGATCCTCTTCTTGCTGTTTTATAAAAGAGTCACGAGAAATTACCAAGGGATCATCTTGGTTATTGTGATGGACGAACTCGGCTGACCCTGAACTTTGTTGTAATTCTTGTAAAACGGGACTTCTTTCACGTGGATTCATTAGCTATGCAACTGTTCCACACAGAGGGCAAACACGTTTGCTGATTGATATGCGGAAAGTTTACCTATCGTTCATTCTGGTCATCGCATTGATTTAAGGAGAGATTAAATCACGCCCACTAACATCTCTTGAACAATCATAGGCAGTTATTTTAATTAACTTGGCCTGTGGGGGGCGTCGCCAGAATCAAACAGATACAGCGACCACGATCAAAGAGACAGACTGAGGGATTTCAGGGGAGACTATCGGCGCCATCAAAGACAGTAGTGGTCCCTGATACGAGACGCAGTTGCTTGCCGCTATTTTCGCGTCTCGGTGTCAATCGCAGAACCGCGCGAACGGGGGAAAGCCGAAACGGGCAGCAGCGAGAGATACGAAGACCAGGGGCGGCTTCTTCCCTTGATTTGGCGGTCAGATCCCCAAAAGTTCATGAGATCAAATAAGCTGTCAAGTTTATCATGTCCCACTCAACTTACATTCCATTTTAGATAAATAGACCATGAAGAATAGACATTTTATCACTCGCTGGCCAGACCTTTACAGAAGCACTAGCTTTATTGAAATCTTGTTATAGATTTTCCCCTGGATTTTATATATATATTTGCAGTGATTTCTATTCTGTGCAAAGCGGTAATATATATTGTGTAAAGTTATCAGTGGTCTAGTTCAGTCATTCTATTTCAATGGATTTTGTGTTAATTTAAATCTATTAAATTAAACCATCTCAATAGTTCCAGTTGTAAATATAATGATCTATCTATTATATTATTTCAAAAGATAATAGATGCTTAAATTAACTTTTAAAGTCGCGAAGGAATTTATAATTAATAAATTCAGTTAAGTCCTAGTTTTATAGATGTGTGTTTTTAACCACTAGAATTCGCGCAGTGTTTATTAAATACATAATTAAATACTCGAGTGTATTATAGGCTTAACGGGAAATTTATCGCGCTTGATTTTTCGGTATGTTACATGTCTTTTTTCTTTCACACAGAGTGATCGTAACCTGCGGTCCCAGCTAAATAAAGAAAGAAATAAAGAAATCATCCTATAAACTTCCAGTCATATTGAAGAAACACATTTTAAAGAACAATCATCAAATTACCATTACAAACCTGTAAGATAAACTGGAAGGTAATCATCGCCAGTAGCGATATTATATTTACTGTTTACTGTGAGAGAGTACATATTTTCCTGACTGTGACTGAGCCTAGTTTTTCCTCAATTGGATTTAATAGAACTATCATCACGCATTGAAGGAATTTTACCATAGCGGAAGATTAAAAGAGACCACTTCATTTTCACCCCTGTGCCGAACTGTGTTAGTGCCATCCCATAGACTCCTTTTTTATATAGTAAAAACACAAGAACTCTTAGTCTTCAAGTCTTGCGATAAGTGAGAATATTTGTTACCAGCAAAAACTCGCAAACATCTGGGGCGGGACACCGAAGGACTAGACAGTTCATATGTCAAGAGAATACTTGCTGTTTTTTATATATACTTTTATGGATCGTCTGAGGCTGCATTCGGTAAGTGTGTGAGTATATGAGTGTGGATCCTCACGCGTGTGCATGAATGACAGGAAATTTAATCTTTTCATTTGGTAACCCTGTTGTTAACTTTCTTGCCTAGTAATATAATTTTTCTGTATTCCCTGCATTGTTCCTTTAAGGGGGAGTTGATAATTGGTTAACTCTGTTTAAACCCCCCTCCTTTCCATTTGCTTAGTAAAGGGAAGAAAGCAAGCTGGGAAAACAAGGTTTTTTTCTATCACCTATACCTAACTTTGTAACACCTCTTTCAGAGCAATTAACTTCACTGTTAGGTTAACGTACCCGTGTTCCTGATATTAGCTATCTTTGGACTGGGTTTATCTTTGTCTAATAAGCGGGAAGGGCTTAGTCGATACCAATCTTCTTCACCCCTCCCAAATTTGTTATTTGCATTTGTGTACTTATGATAATTTATGTAATACCTGATATTTGTTAGTAATTGATGTTTAAAGTGAATAAAATCACATAAACTCATTTAGTTCTGTGTTGGATGTACCCAAAGCCCAACTTTTCCCATATTCGTTTAATATAGTTTGTATCTATGTCGTCTGTGTGTTTGAAAACACCAAATCGGTGTGCGCGCAGATGCGTGTCTGGAAAACTGGCAAATAATTGTTTGACCAGGAGAGTGGAAGAGAAGATTGAGAGAGACGAATTGTCGTAAATAAGTCTGTCTTTACTCTCCTCCAGCACGCTGTGAAGCAACTATTTAATCTCTACATTTTCTATCACTGAGCTTTCCATCATCATTTTCCACTCTAAACCGGACCACTATTTCTAAGACTCTTTTCTCTCAAAATAAATTTACGACAGTTATGCACTTCATTATCTTCAGTAGGTGAAGATTGAGGCACATTAAGAGCTTGAGCTCTAGTGACTACAGCATTAGCGGTTTGCATATTCTGTTTTTCCCAAACGGAAATTTGTTGTGGAGTGCATTCTTTGACTCCGTGAATACGACCGATGATAAGATCAGCGATCGGATTCGGCAGAAGACATGCGTGTACGTCTCCTGTAAAGAAAGGAGTAGCAATGCTAATGATAGCAGTAGAGTATTTCTCTAAGGTGCCGACAAATGTTACACATATGACTACTTTTCCAGTGGCACGGGAAGGATCTACGAGTGACTGCCTAACACCAATTGTGGTGCATCCAGAATCAAATAGCACAGAGACTGGATTGTTATTCACTAAACCCTTATGTAAGACAAGAGAACCTCTTCCATCATGCGCAACTGACGCAGGAAGAGCGGGAAGAGGATGGCCACAACTTAAAGTGGACACCGTAGTTGGTTCAAATAATGTTTTGCATTGGGGCACTGAGATGCTCTCCCAAAATCAAAAGCGGAACATGCCATATTATTAGCATCATTATTATCTTTAGTCTGTTTATAGGCTTCATGTGACTCTTGCTGTGCAGAGTTTGCGTGATAATGAGATTTATGTTTTTTGTATTGGGATCTACCTCGATTATTATTGCCTCTGTAATCATTATTATTCCCTCTATTGTAACCCCTATTTGGGTTTGAGTCATAATTCTCATGGTTACCATTATCATATTCATTATAATGAGTATCTCTATAATTATGGTCTTGTTGTCTCCATGATGGATGACTTGGATAGTTTCTATACTGACTTCCTCTGCGGAAATTTCTATAATTATGACCACCTCTGTATCGAGGGCTGTCAGCTTGTCTCCAGTTCTTCGCAGAAGAACCCTGAAATGATTGGTTTCCTTGGTTTTGATAACTATTATGGTTACCTTTTTTCCCAAACTTGTTTTGTTGTCCCTGAAATTTGTGTGAATAATTAGGGTTGTATGGTGTTGCTGATGCAACTGGCATACTTTCTTAAATCTTAGTGTTGCTAAGAGTTATGTCAGGGTGTGCAGTGACGTATTGGTCACAATATTCTTGCATCTCTTTTAGTGTCTTGGGTTTACGCTCATGTAGGAATTCCAAGAAAGGTTTATTAACACATGACATAATCTTGTCCCTGAGCAACAAGTCCATAAGGGCTTCATATGTCTTTTCTGTTTTGGACAACTCAATCCAACGATTAAATGTAATGAATTCTGAGAATTCCACCCCTGATTCAGGTACCATTTTCTTAAACAAAATACGGTAACCTTCCTCAGTTAACTGATATTTTTTCAATAAAGCAGCTCTAATAACATCATAATTATCCTTGTCAGACTCTTCAACCAAACTTAAACTAGTCAGAGAATCACCTTTCAAATTTTCTGACAATTGATTCACATACTGTGATGTATCCACATTATGAGCTCGACAGGAGCGTTCAAAACTATCCAGCCAGAATGTAATATCGTCACTGGAAGGATTGAACGCAGGTACCTTGACCTTATAAGTAAAGGGTTTACCACTGTTACCATTTGACTGATTAACATTACTCATATTTGTCAATTTTAATTTTTCTAATTCAAATGTTAACAGTTCTTTTTGATGTTCATGTTCTCTCATTGCTTTTCTCTCCTCAGCCTCAGCTTCTCTTTCTAATCTTTTTTGTTCAGCTTCTCTGTCTAATCTTTTCTGTTCAGCCTCAGCTTCTAATCTTTTTTGTTCAGCTTCTTTGTCTAATCTCTTTTGTTCAGCTTCTTTGCTTTGTTTTTCCATTTCCATTTAGAATCTCTTTTCCTCAACCTGCATCTGCAGTTTCTTTTGCTCAAATTCTAATTCCATCTTTCTATCCTCACATTTTTGTTTTCTCTCTTCAGCCATCAGTTTCTCAATTTCCAATTTTTGAGCTTTTTCATAATGACTGGTAGCATACTCTTCCAACTTATCTCCAGTCTTGCCTAGGGATTTCCCTAACTCAATAAAGTATTCCAATGTAGACATGATGTCTAATAATGATAGCAATCAGTTGAAACAATAATGTAATCTATCTCCAAATAAACAGGAGCAAGTTCTCAATGAACTTAATTAATTAGCTCACAATCCCAATCTCTGTGGGACACAAGCCTTACAAAGGTCTTGTATACTTCCTTGTACAACAATAATAATAATAAAGTACTGGTCTATACTATAACATACGTGTACTCAACTATCTCCTATCATATGTCAACCAATAACATACATAAAATACAAATAGAAAGACAATCAAGGAAAACAATACGAAAACATTTGCAGAAATCAAATAAATGAAAAATCTTAACCAAAAATAATGTCACAAAGTATGTGATGATAACTGCAAGGAAATAAACAAGACAAATAACGCCACAGTGTATAAACATAAATGGTGTATAAAACTAAATTATAGGACAGAGTAGATCTACAAATACAAACAGATCAAACAAAACTAAGGAACACAAAATTATTAACAAAAACAACGAAGAAACGAACACCTCATCACAACTAACAAAAATAGCAACAGATGTTGCCAGTAAATTTCCAATAAAGAAAATTACTCCCTATAGAACACTAATACAGGACCAATATGACTCGGTATATCCTATACTAGTCACCTCACCAACCACCCACGACATAGACACACAAATAATATGCAAACATGTAAACATTAAACATAAATACATATATGTCATATAAATGCATATAATATACAGCAATGTGTTGTAGAAGTGTCTGCAGAGAAGGCTCAGTATTACATAAATATGGTTCAGTTTTCAATCAAATTAAACTGCCACTTTATTAAATAATAGCTCTCTGTTTTCAATTATTAGACAGTTCTGCAATATGAATACACAAGAAGATCCACCGTTGACGTGTAGACTTCTAAGTTCAACAGTACTTCTGCTAACACAGTTAAATGTCCTCTTGTAAACAACTTGCCGTGCTACGCTGTCTGTTCTATGTAATTATGCCTGTACGGAGAAAAATGTCAACAAGCGGTGACCTAGATACAGTAATCGCTTCATAGGTCACGTGAGGAACTGTCAAACAAGTGTAGACTAACACTGCTGGTGTGTCGTATCAGGCGTCAGGGAAACGAACTGGTATCAGTAGCTGTTAACTTCTGGCAATGTCCACTGTGCAGGTTAAGCCCAGAAATCTGGCCTACCACATTGATAAACGCCTTTTTTGTGGTACTAATGATAAAGGCTGTTATTCTTGGATGCTGTATACTGTGTTTTATCAGTGTACGTTGTAAAGATGTACTGGGACTGAATAGTCAACTCAAACAACCGAGCACAGTGTCAGGTGTACAGGTCATCTTGCTCCAAACGTCTTGAGGACTCAACAAGGATGTAATGTGTATCATGAGTGGTAGAGTGACTGTTAATACGCGAATGTGTGAACTGTTCTGTAAAGTTGACTGGAAGTACAAATACTCACTCATACGTATCAGAAGTTAAGGATACAGACTACTGTGAACGTTTCAACAGTTTAATGGGACGCACACACTTGACATAACGAGTACAGTTGCAGGAACACAGGTCGACATCAATAGCATATTGTTGACCCACGGTGTACAATAACAAATTGGCATTCATGTTGAGGAAAATCACAATGGAACATCAGTATACAAACGTTCAGAGTTCCATATCTCATATAAATGTTCATCAGGCCTTACTGACTGATCATGTCAGTTAATATATAATGTTTAACAAATCTTCATCAGGCCTTACTGACTAGTCATATCAGATAATCAATAATGTTTACGGTGACTCCTGGACAGAACCTCCTTTAGCATAAGTGTAGCTTGCACCCTAGCGGAGATTTCTTTAAATAGCATTCAGCAAATATCTTCTGAGCGAATGTTAAATCACCCATAATAGATTTTCCTTTCATAAGTGTGATCTCTTGACTATCATCGGATAATAAGGGGCATCCCTGTTCTCGGATAGATGACTAACAATACATAGCATTCCAAAATGGTTTCTAGTCTTGTAAACATCGCTCACCATAATGATATACGACAAAGCTTCAATAAAGATTCAATTAATGAATATCAAAGTTTCCACAAGCATCAGCATAATCTGTCCTCATAATTGCTGTATAGAAACGTAATCAGTGCTGCTAGATAATATGTCGTTCTGACATACTGACATAGGTAGATTCATGTAAACGTCTGCCCATCTTAAGCCTAGGAATGAACGAAGTCAGCAAAAGTACGTTTACCTTAGCATAAGAATACACTAGCAAGCACAAAAATGCTCTTCTCCTCGCGTTATGGAATGAACACTAGGGAACTCATGGATTTAACCATCACAGAAGAAAATATCTTCGTTCCCATCATCAAAAGAGATCACAAACTTTTGGCAGGGCTAAGACATGACTTCCCCCATAGGCTTCATCACCCAAGAACTCCCTAACGTATCTTCATCCGCCGAAAAGCACCTGACCCCTAAAGTACAGTACAAGAAAAATAGTTCCACTTAAACATACTAATATATCAAGATATAAGACATACTCGTCCTACATAGACAAGAACTACACATAGATTCGGGCCATAGACATTCTGAAGCAAGAACAATCTATTCCTAACCAAACACAGAATAGATTAAAGTAAGTCTAAATTCCTCCGCCGAGTTCGACTTTCAGGAACGAACAAGGAGCGATAACTCACAGAATGAATACCCATCGCCTAATCTGAGTTCTGTCCCTTTAGACCGAAAAACGTGCATTCAAAGATAAATATATTTTTATCAGACAAATAAATACATTTTACCTATGTATGCGTAATCCGTGCGCAAATATGTGCGCAACAGGACACATCTACAACCTCAGGGGAAAAGCATGTAAGCGTCTAAACCTCATCAAACGGCTAGCTAGTACAAATTGGGGAGCGGATAAACTAACACTTCGTCAACTATATCTCGGCTATGTGAGATCAGTGATAGACTATAACCTCTCCCTCCAGACCATTGTGAGTACTAATACCATCTCATCTCTGGACCGTGTGCAGAACCAAGCTCTCAGGTTAATTTGTGGAGGGATGAGATCAACACCCACAACCGTATGCGAGATAGATGCCAATATAGAGCCACTGGATATTAGGCGTAAAAGAGCACTGACTGAAGCTGTAGGGAGATACAGGAGACAAGAGAAAGACCACCCAAACAAAGTACTTATTGACACTTGGAAACAAACACGAAGACTGAAACAACTATCTCTCCTGGACATAGCCAAAGAGGAAAATGATAAACACCATCTCCCGCAAGAGAGAGAATTGGAAAACAAATACTTTGGACCACCCCCTTGGGAAAACTTCCATCAACCAACTGTCAAAACACAACTGATAGATAAAACGGCCAACAAGGAAACACTACCCACAGTCTTGAAGACGTGTGCCTTGGAGACCATAAACAGCTACCCAACGTCAGCAATCCAGGCCTACACAGATGGTTCTGCTTTCAAGACCACCTCTTTTGCAGGATATGGCGTCTGCATATGGTACCTGGATGGATCCTCTTATGAGTTCTGTGACTCCTGTGGTGAGAATTGTTCAAATTATGAAGCGGAGGCTGAGGCCATCAAGACAGCCATTGAATTACTACACCAACAGTTTGACCTTATGGAACGAAAGCCATCAGATATAGTGATTTTCAGTGACTCCATGTCTGTTCTGGAAGCACTTAAACAGACTCCATATGAAAACAAAGACATTTTTCTTATAGGAAAAGCGGTTCATAACTTGATCACAGCCTACTCTATCAGTGTAACTCTACAGTGGATTCCTGGACACAGTGATCTAACTGGAAATGAGACAGCTGATGGACTTGCTAAAACAGGAGCCTCTAAACAACAAAAGGACAGACCATGCAGCATGAGAACAGTCAAACAGATTCTCAGAAACAACACAAGAGAAATCTGGCTGAACAGATGGGCGAACGGGCCGACTGGCCGAAATGTCTTTAATGAAATGACCTGCCCAAAAGACAACAACAACATAAACAGACTCATCAGGAGAAATCAAAGTCTTATCTTTCAGTTCCGAACAGGACACACCAGAGTCAATAGCCATCTAAACCGTATCAACCCTCAGCACCTACCCATGTGTAGACACTGCTCTCATCCCTATGAAACAACCAGACACCTCCTCATGGAGTGTCCATCACTCACAAACGCCAGGAAAAAACTTTTACAGACACCTCTGACAGTCATCAACTCACTATACGGAACGTTAAAACAACGGCAGAAAAGCTGCACTTTTTTAAGAATGGCATTGGGCTGCCAAGAGTAGATATGCTCAGCAGCATGGGATATCGACAACAACAACAACAACCTCCTCTTCGGCAGAGAACCGAGGCTTCCTCTAGACTTCATGATAAGCACGCGCCAAGATAAAGAGCCGGAGACAACTGATGAGTGGCTGCAAGGTCACCTAGAGAGGTTGCACATAGCACATCAAAAAGCTGCAGAGCGAATGCAGAAAATGGCCGCTGACAGGAGGGAGAGAAGTAATCAGCTTCCAGGCCCCACACCATTGCGAGTGGGTGAAAGAGTGCGGAAAAGAGTGCACTACACTGACAGGGCCAAAATACAAGACGTGTGGTCCAACGACGAATTCATTGTATCATCAATTCCAGAAGCTAGCGGTGGTCCTTATGTGATAAGGCCAGCAGACAACGAAGATCTGACGATGAGGGTTGCGGCGCACGAACTGAGACGAAGTGAGGACAAAGATGATTCTCCGAATCTGGTAGATGCTACACTAGGCCTACCTGAGGCACCAACTTCGCCAGATGAGACAGACCCTGGGGAGGACGTGCATGGTCTAATGCCCGAACCAGGCTGATATGCCCTGCAGCCGATAGAGGGTCCTGCCCCGAGACGATCTGAGAGGTTACAATTGAAGCGCCAGAGGTAGTGATGTTGTCGGGACGACAACAAAATCAGGAGGGAGATATGTGATGGGGCCGAAAAGACGCCCGCCCCCTTTCTGTTTCTTGGCATATTTATCGCCCATATATTTTCGGTCAGCCCACGTGACTGTCAGCCCACGTGACGGCGCGAGCAAGCATTGCTGGGATGTAAAAAGTCTTCAAGAAGATATATTAGTTTAGGCCATAATAAAGCCTAAGAATTAGTTGTGATGTGTTATATTTGGTAGTCGTGTGTTATATTTGATAATTGTGAGCCATATCTGTGTTTTCGGGCCTAATAAAGCAAACATCGCGAGTGTCATTTAAGTGGCAAAATTAATGCGCGCAGCGCACTAAAGTTGAGTGATCAGCCATAGGGTCTATATAAGAAGTGCCTAGCCGGCGAGCGGGTCGATTTTGCAAAAGCCGCCCAGACGAGAGAGAAACGAAGTTAGACACCAGAGTGTAGGCTAGATGCCTTGAGCACGATTAGGAACTGAGCACTAGCTGGGTGTTTGTTTGTTTGTTTGTTTAGTGTTATGTTCGTTGGTTTATTTGTTTAATGTTTGCTTCAGTGTGCTCTTAGTCACTGAATGGGTTGTAAAAATAAATACAGCCCCTGCCTCAGAATCAAGAGTTTTATTGTTGTTCGGATCGGTGCGAGTGTGAAAAGAGAGTGATCAAATATTATATCATCATCATCATCTCGCCCTCCCTATCACATATGTTATCGTTATTAATGTTTAGGTGCAAGTTGTCTATCATCTTAGAGCTGTGTGGCATGAATGCTTTTGTTTAAACCCCGACTGACTGTCAGTTAGCAAGTCGCTGCTAACTAGGTACTGTAGTGTTGTTTTATGTATGTGCTTTTCCAGTGGTTTAGAAAGCAATGATATCAGATAAATTGGTCTATAGTTGCCGCGGTTACTGGTATCTGATGAACCAGGTTTGAAGAGGGGATATATTTTGGCGATCTTAAAGGCCGAAGGAAAATAACTGTTAGCGATACATTGATTATATATATATACGTTAGTGAATCACTGATAGCTGGTGTGGCATAACGCAGTATTCGATTGCTAATTCCATCATGCCCTGATGAGCTATTATCTTTAAGGCCAAGAAGATAGTAATACACTTCATTAACTGTCATAAAAGGAATGTCGGGTTGAACTGAGTTTGTACATTTGTCCTCACAGAATGCTGAAAGTTTGTCAAAGTCACTAGGTGAATGTGGTATTGTGGTTTCCAGACTGTTTATTTCTGTTTGAAAGTGATTGCTGAAGTCTGTGCAAGTAAATGAAGTGTTGGAAGATAATGAGTCTGGTGCATTACGTTTTTTCGCTAAGGTGTTAATTGCCTTCCATATTTCATTACTATTTGATTTGTTCTGAATCATATTTCTAAATTGATTTTTCTTTTCTTTGCGAATTAAATATTGAACCTTGTTTCTTTGTTTCCTGTATGTGTTGAGGTCCTTATTTTTGTGCGCTTGATCTCTCTGCCTCATAGCCTCCAACACTTCTTTTGTGATTCAAGAAGATTTTAATTGTCATTTGATGCGAATTTCCTTAGCTGGTACGTGCGTGTCAAAAACACTATAAAATTTTTTGTCCAGTATGCAATGGCGTCGTCCGGATCAGGAAGTTGGTAAACACTGGCGAGAGGTGCAGTTAGCAAGTCATTTAAAAATAATCCCTGATTGAAATGTTTGAAACTTCTACATTTATACTTATATGTTTATTTTTGGGAACTTTACATTTACTCTTTGACCATGTGCAGCATACTGGATAGTGGTCACTCACTGCAATATTAAGGACAAAGCATTCTATGATGTTTTCTGGACAAGTTACGTTGATGTGGTCGATTAGTGTGGATGATGCTTGTGTTACTCTTGTAGCCTGGTTGTCACAGGTAGGATAATTTTGTGAATAGATTATGTCTGGTTTCAGACAGATTATGAATGTGTAATGTGAAAGTAGATAAGAATAGAGTCACTAATGAAATTAAGGGAAGAAGACTGACTTCTGGAGAGCAAGAAGACTATTTCTCCAGCCTACCGTGACTATGGTTATATGTCAGTCTCTTGCCCGTTATCTCTGGACAAATAGAATAATTTCTAAAGCAGTAAGAACATATATCACAACATCGAGTGACAGTTATAAGAGAAGAGAGCCTGACCACTGGATAGATTATTATGTTTATTAAACAAAACAAAATAACATCAAGAATCAATAAAGGAATGCCTCCACAAGCTTTGCAAGACTAGTGAAGTTATCACATTAATAACTACAATAACAAATGACAACAGTCTTCACTCAATCACACACTCGCCAAAAGATCGCCTCACTATACGCCACCACCCGTACACTTCCTTACACACTGTTATTGTCCCAAATAAGGGGTTAGGCCCCAGCTCTCGCTAATTGAGAACGGTCTGTCCTAGAAATTGGGTCAATGCTTAGCAGATACTGTTCACTCCGCTAGGAAATAAAAACACAGTTCCACCTAAGGTTGGGTGACTAAGGTTGTGGGGATAAGCTCCCTCTGGAACAGCGAATTAAATCCAAGGAAATGACACTTTTGGTTGCGGGTGGCTGTGACGTATAATGTAAATATAGCCTACAGTATCTGACAGTCTTTCGTGATCCTCGTAGCGTCTATGATTCGCTAGTAAAGCCATGCAACTTACAGCCTGTAATTACTCATTTTTAATCCACGCCTCTTTTCCTTGAGATGTAAACAAACGGAAAGCTTACCAACTTCCGCGACCTGCCAGTCATAACAGGGAGCGAACCTGGTTTGTTTACCTGAGTTTCTCACGCGAGCTGATCTGTCAATCATCAAGGTATCAGACAGATGCATGTGGAAAAACACCGGACCTTTATCTGTGTAAATTATACGGAAAGTGACTAGTGTTAAATATTATACGACTAAACAAACAGACGCCGACAATCTAATAGCTAGTAATGACAGGCGATATTTGTTAAGTGCGCGTAGGGGTAATTAAATCATAATTGACATTGTTCAATTTTATTAGCCCACTGCGGTGTGAAAGATATAACAGTTCTCCCGACTTTTGACAGTCATATCATCAGATTTATCCAGGAAGTTACGCTGTTTCAAAATCGTCACTCACCACAGAGACAGCCGATAGGATTTACCACCATCATCAATTAACAATAATTAACAGTTTTAGCAACCAGATGTTTTCCGTAGTACTGTGAACACCAGATCTCGGGTTTTTTCTACATTAACTATTCGAGGTGACATTTGATTCTATCCAGGAATCAACCACCAAATTAGGCGTCCCTCTTATAAAATTTAATTATTGGAGGAGGGACTGGGGCCCAATTTGGAAGAAAAAACACTGAAATATATATATTCAGACATTGTATATCCAAGAGATTTCTTCACCAAGAATAGGGTAAGCGTGATTGAGTGGCCACGTATGTCAGAGAGAGTGAACATTTTCTTTGTTACAGGAACATTTTATTATCTGAATTCTGCTTAAATCTTGTTTATTTTACTGGATACCTTTAGTAGGAACTTTGTTCTTTTCTTTACTGTCTATGCGGTAACATAGTGCTAACCTTTGACCTTTGTGGTTATTAACTTGTTGGGTTCTTTTTTTTCTCTCAGTAAGGGGTAGGGCACGTGTACTCTGTTATTTTTCTATGTATGAACTTCTATTTTATTTGATCTTTCTTTAGATATTCGATGTTGTAAAGTTTAATGATAATAAACAACAAAAGAACTTACCTTCGTGTGTTGGTCAGTCCCATACCCAGTTTACCATAGTTTTTCACGTTTGTGTGTCTTGCTGTCACATAGCTGTGTGTGTGTGTGTGTATGGGTAGTTAAACTTATATTTACATATATAGGGAGGTGCAAGTTTGTCTTATACTAAAGGATAGTCGTATAGATAGGCTGGACTAGAGACACTACTCATTCCAGAGACAGATCTTCTCCTTAAACTATTCACTCGTGAAATCTATTCTCACACCTTTACTTCTCACGTACTATCACCATCCACTCTACTCAGGCGGGACCATAAATATCTTTCAAACCTATCGAAATTCACGTCAGTGGTCACCACCAATATGCGAAGGCAATAAGCCTGAGAAGATTTTCGCTCACTGATCGCAATAGGTACTCCACGGGCGAATCGGTGAATTATAGCTGACAAACTGGTTATCCCAATAAACGACCCGAGGCATATGCACCTCTGATAAAGGAAAATGCAGACTGGTACACACAGGCGCTGGAAATCGCCGACTTCTTGTCGGCAGGTACGTTAGGATTATTCTCTATGACGGGACCTAAATGGGTTCGATAATGTTGCCCCGATGCATGGAGGGCAACGGCACTCGCTCCTAGACACTGGCGCTTGGCAATAGGTGGTGAATAATTAATCCAAAGTATTCCACTTGTAGGCTGAACGCGGACAGAACGATAGGTCTGCCGTGTGGTCTATAATAACTGGAAGGTAAATATAGCGATGGCAGTAGTGATCCTCAAGGGCACGTAGTATAAATGCCCAGTAGACATTTATGAAGGAATGCGTTGTGTCCACAGTAGAACACAGTACAGGTTGACCAGTTCTGAAATAGACAACCAGTAAAAAATATTTACCTTTCGTATACATCCACCTCTACTAAGACAAGGTCTTCCATTCATTTACCACACGCACCCCCACCCCTCTCACTCACTGATTAAAGTCGCACGCCCAAATCAATAATACAGGTACACTCAGCCAGTCCTTCCATGGCCCGTTGTCTGCGTGCGCGCGAGTCTAATTGACCCCGCTTCTCCACGCCAATATTTTAGGCAACCTACAGTTAGCCATTCAAACACAAATAGATAAACAAAAGTGGCCCTGAGATAATCTATCTCACAGGGACTACACTGGAAGCGTTCTAAAATTAACGTGCGCTGATAATGAAAAGCAGAAACTCTTTACAGAATTAATTACACATATTCCAAATGGAAAAACCAAATTGATAAAAATACATTTCAAATGGGAAAAAAGCAAAGTGATAAAAATGATATACATTTGGCTGCCTCTTCTGTCTGATAAGATTCCCTCTCTTGGCATTAATCTTAGTGCAGTTAAATTGAGTAGAGCACTAAATAAAATCAGAGTTACTCGGTCCCCCTAAAATTTTTTTACTTTAAAGAATATACTATAAAGATAATACTAAACCGGCTCACTGCCACTTTGTCTCCTGCCTTACCGTCTGCCGGCTCTCTCCCGCGGGTGCTCTTCGCTGAGCGTCCCGGGTGGCCGGCGCGTTTACTTTGAAAAAATTAGTGTGTTCAAAGCAGGCCTCGGCTGCCTGAATAATGGTGCATGGAATAATGGAATAGGACCTCGGTTCTATTTTGTTGGTTTTCGGAACTGGAGGTAATGATTAACAGCGACACCTTCGGGTATATGAGGCTCTGTCCATTTTGGCTGGAATAAAGTCTGGAAGGCTTAGTGGTTTTATAGCGATTGAGAGTACACATGAGGGCAAGTTCGGGCACAATGGGCTAATCACCTGTTTGCCAGACACTTTGATTACATGTTCTGCCCAGGAGCCTTGTGCTCTTTGGGTCCCCTCTACACCTCGTTTTACGGGGTAGAAGAGGTTCCGATTATGAGATGCCTAACAAGTGAAAGTACCAAGTAACCCTAACAAGTAAAAGTACCAAGTAACCCTAACAAGTGAAAGTACCAAGTAACCCTAACAAGTAAAAGTACCAAGTAACCCTAACAAGTAAAAGTACCAAGCAACCCTAACAAGTAAAAGTACCAAGTAACCCTAACAAGTGAAAGTACCAAGTAACCCTAACAAGTAAAAGTACCAAGTAACCCTAACAAGTGAAAGTACCAAGTAACCCTAACAAGTAAAAGTACCAAGTAACCCTAACAAGTAAAAGTACCAAGCAAGTAAAAGTACAACCCTAACAAGTAAAAGTACCAAGTAACCCTAACAAGTCAAAAGTACCAAAGTAACCCTAACAAGTAAAAGTACCAAGTAACCATAACAAGTGAAAGTACCAAGTAACCCTAACAAGTGAAAGTACCAAGTAACCCTAACAAGTAAAAGTACCAAGCAACCCTAACAAGTAAAAGTACCAAGTAACCCTAACAAGTGAAAGTACCAAGTAACCCTAACAAGTGAAAGTACCAAGTAACCCTAACAAGTAAAAGTACCAAGCAACCATAACAAGTAAAAGTACCAAGTAACCCTAACAAGTAAAAGTACCAAGCAACCCTAACAAGTAAAAGTACCAAGTAACCCTAACAAGTGAAAGTACCAAGTAACCCTAACAAGTGAAAGTACCAAGTAACCCTAACAAGTAAAAGTACCAAGTAACCCTAACAAGTAAAAGTACCAAGCAACCCTAACAAGTAAAAGTACCAAGTAACCCTAACAAGTGAAAGTACCAAGTAACCCTAACAAGTGAAAGTACCAAGTAACCCTAACAAGTAACCCTAACAAGTAACAGATACCCAAGTACCAAGTAACCCTAACAAGTGAAAGTACCAAGTAACCCTAACAAGTAAAAGTACCAAGTAACCCTAACAAGTAAAAGTACCAAGCAACCCTAACAAGTAAAAGTACCAAGCAACCCTAACAAGTAAAAGTACCAAGCAACCCTAACAAGTAAAAGTACCAAGTAACCCTAACAAGTAAAAGTACCAAGTAACCCTAACAAGTAAAAGTACCAAGTAACCCTAACAAGTAAACCTAACCCTAACAAGTAAAACCAAGTACCAACAAGTAAAAAGTACCACCCTAACAAGTAAAAGTACCAAGCAACCCTAACAAGTAAAAGTAAAAGTACAAGCAACCCTAACAAGTAAAAGTACCAAGCAACCCTAACAACAAGTAAAAGTACCAAGTAACCCTAACAAATGAAAGTACCAAGTAACCCTAACAAGTGAAAGTACCAAGTAACCCTAACAAGTAAAAGTACCAAGTAACCCTAACAAGTGAAAGTACCAAGTAACCCTAACAAGTAAAAGTACCAAGCAACCCTAACAAGTAAAAGTACCAAGCAACCCTAACAAGTAAAAGTACCAAGCAACCCTAACAAGTAAAAGTACCAAGCAACCCTAACAAGTAAAAGTACCAAGTAACCCTAACAAGTAAAAGTACCAAGCAACCCTAACAAGTAAAAGTACCAAGCAACCCTAACAAGTGAAAGTACCAAGTAACCCTAACAAGTAAAAGTACCAAGCAACCCTAACAAGTAAAAGTACCAAGCAACCCTAACAAGTAAAAGTACCAAGTAACCCTAACAAGTAAAAGTACCAAGCAACCCTAACAAGTAAAAGTACCAAGTAACCCTAACAAGTGAAAGTACCAAGTAACCCTAACAAGTAAAAGTACCAAGTAACCCTAACAAGTAAAAGTACCAAGTAACCCTAACAAGTAAAAGTACCAAGCAACCCTAACAAGTAAAAGTACCAAGTAACCCTAACAAGTGAAAGTACCAAGTAACCCTAACAAGTAAAGTACCAAGTAACCCTAACAAGTAAAAGTACCAAGCAACCCATAACAAGTAAAAGTACCAAGTAAAGATACCTTAACAAGTGAAAGTACCCAGTAACCCTAACAAGTAAAAGTACCAAGCAAACACAGGCAATAAGTATAATTCAAGTAAAAGTACCAAGCAACCCTAACAAGTAAAAGTACCAAGTAACCCTAACAAGTGAAAGTACCAAGTAACCCTAACAAGTGAAAGTACCAAGTAACCCTAACAAGTAAAAGTACCAAGCAACCCTAACAAGTAAAAGTACCAAGCAACCCTAACAAGTAAAAGTACCAAGCAACCCTAACAAGTAAAAGTACCAAGCAACCCTAACAAGTAAAAGTACCAAGCAACCCTAACAAGTAAAAGTACCAAGCAACCCTAACAAGTAAAAGTACCAAGCAACCCTAACAAGTAAAAGTACCAAGCAACCCTAACAAGTAAAAGTACCAAGTAACCCTAACAAGTGAAAGTACCAAGCAACCCTAACAAGTAAAAGTACCAAGCAACCCTAACAAGTAAAAGTACCAAGCAACCCTAACAAGTAAAAGTACCAAGCAACCATAACAAGTAAAAGTACCAAGCAACCCTAACAAGTGAAAGTACCAAGTAACCCTAACAAGTAAAATAACCAAGCAACCCTAACAAGTGAAAGTACCAAGTAACCCTAACAAGTAAAAGTACCAAGCAACCCTAACAAGTGAAAGTACCAAGCAACCCTAACAAGTAAAAGTACCAAGCAACCCTAACAAGTAAAAGTACCAAGTAACCCTAACAAGTAAAAGTACCAAGTAACCCTAACAAGTGAAAGTACCAAGTAACCCTAACAAATGAAAGTACCAAGTAACCCTAACAAATGAAAGTACCAAGTAACCATAACAAGTGAAAGTACCAAGCAACCCTAACAAGTAAAAGTACCAAGTAACCCTAACAAGTAAAAGTACCAAGTAACCCTAACAAGTAAAAGTACCAAGTAACCCTAACAAGTGAAAGTACCAAGTAACCCTAACAAGTAAAAGTACCAAGTAACCCTAACAAGTGAAAGTACCAAGTAACCCTAACAAGTAAAAGTACCAAGCAACCCTAACAAGTAAAAGTACCAAGTAACCCTAACAAATGAAAGTACCAAGTAACCCTAACAAGTAAAAGTACCAAGTAACCCTAACAAGTGAAAGTACCAAGTAACCCTAACAAGTAAAAGTACCAAGTAACCCTAACAAGTCAAAGTACCAAGTAACCCTAACAAGTAAAAGTACCAAGCAACCCTAACAAGTAAAAGTACCAAGTAACCCTAAGAAGTAAAAGTACCAAGTAACCGTAACAAATGAAAGTATCAAATAACACTAATAAATGAAAGTACCAAGTAACCCTAACAAGTGAAAAGTAAGACACAGCTAGAATAAAGTATGTGACGTTGCCATTCGAATGACAGCTTTAATGCCGGAGAAAGAGGCTTTACATCAATCACCACCAAACAGCTCCTCATCGCCCTCAAATACATCTTTTGATACTAAAGATGGTCTCGATTTTGAAGAACAAAAAATCTAGATCAGCAGGAGCAATCAACGCGCAGCCGATTAAACTTAGAGGAAGGTAGAAAAAGAAAGCCAACTGAAATATTCAAATGTAAGCTGGAATTTATCAATCCACTAAATCCTAAATGGAAAGATCATCCGAAAGGCCTTCCAAACTGGAAAGATCTCCTCCAATTTTAGGGCAGAAGCTATGGCACTACTGCAAGCCCTGAAGATCCTCACCAGACCTGAACAGCAGCCACAAGCTAAGATAATAATCTTCACTGACTGCAGATCATTACTTGAATCAATACAAAACACCAGAAATGATAACATGATGAATGAGATCAGATCTGAGCTTAACATCATCCAAAGGTCATCAACCATTGCCCTTCAGTGGTTACCTGCCCATTGTGGAATCGCTGGTAATGAGAAAGCAGATGCTCTATCAAAAAGTGGCAGTAAAATGGAACAATACAGCCACCCATTGCCCTATCGGGAAGCAAAAACCATAATCCACAACAAGTACAAAAATCAGTGGAAGGAGGAAGGGGATATATACAGCAGAGATGACCCAATCCACCACCTAAACAGACACCAACAGACGACAATTTTCCGCCTGAGAACTGGTCACTGCAGATTACTTGGACATCTCTATCGCCTCAGGATATCCCACACGAATGAATGCCCATGTGGAACTGGTATCCAGACCCCAGAACACATTCTCCAGAACTGTCCAACCCATGATGAATTGCGACGTGCGACCTGGCCAAAAGGTGATGAGCTCCAGCAGAAGCTATGGGGCTGCCGCGCTGACCTGGAAAAGACTGTGGACTTCGTCCTGGCGACAGGCCTGCAGATTTAGCATGACTACAAACCGAACGCAGAAGAAGAAGAAGAAGAATCAATCCACTGAATGAGGTAGAAATAACTGACCTAACATCGAAGATACTTGTAGTAGAAGCAATACCGTGATACTTCTCAGCTGTACGAAACGCCACTTTTACTGTCACAGCTGTACCACCAACATAAGTAAGTGTAAAACGCTTTGTCTCTGCCCTCCGACTCGTAAGATACGACTTGAGAGCAACAATGGAGGAGGATATAATTGAAGCGATTCTCCATCTTAGAACACATTTAAAATTTCATTTTTCCACCAGATGAAAATAAGCACATTATGTCACAATTTTAAAAATGTCGTCTTCAGGTTTGTAGCTGTTAAGATTATTGTAGTTTTTAGCGTTACGTTAGAAATGATGGTTGTTGAAGTTAAAGAAGACTTTTTTATTTTTTACGTTACCGATTAAATACAAGTAGGATATTGCCAACACTCATGTGACGGACTTATTCATTCATTCATTTATACCCCTCTGCTCCCCAAAGGAGCATAGGCCTTCAACAAACACATGCCAAGTCCTCCTGTCACGTGCCATCATCTCAAGTTCCTTCCACGTTCTCCTCATCATTTTCACCTCTTGTTTCCAGTTCTCTTCTCCATGTGCTTCTTGGTCTACCTCTGCCTCTCTTACCCTGTGGGTTCCAGAACAAGGACTGCCTTGTAATGCTATCAACTGGCTTCCTCAATGTGTGTCCTGTCCATCACCAGCGTCTTCTTCTCAACTCTTGTTCCACTGGCACTTGTCTGGTTCTTGTCATCAATTCCACATTTGTGACTTTGTCATACCATTTCAGTCCTTCTATTCTACGCAAGCACTAGTTTATAAAAGTCTGTAGCTTTTTGGTTGTTGTTTGTTGTTCTCCATGTCTCAGAGCCACACAATAGGACTGACTTGACATTTGAGTTGAAGATTATTATTTTTGTGTTGGACTTGATTTCTCTTGTTCTCCATATGTTTCCCAATGTGATTTCTCTTGACCTCCATATGTTTCTCAATGTGATTTCTCTTGTTCTCCATACGTTTCCCAATGTGATTTCTCTTGTTCTCCATATGTTTCCCAATGTGAATTCTCTTGACCTCCATATGTTTCCCAATGTGATTTCTCTTGTTCTCCATATGTTTCCCAATGTGATTTCTCTTGTTCTCCATATGTTTCCCAATGTGATTTCTCTTGTTCTCCATATGTTTCCCAATGTGATTTCTCTTGACCTCCATACGTTTCCCAATGTGATTTCTCTTGTTGTCTCCTGCTGCATGTTTACCCAATGTGATTTCTTAGCATTGACCCCATACGTTTCCCGAATGTTTGGATTCGGGAACCTTGTTTTCGAACTACTGCCTTTATTAAAGTCATAAATGTGGAAGTCTGAAGGCGAACGAGAATTGATTTTGTCCTAACCTTGAGTTTGACAATGAGTCATAAATGTGGAAGTCTGAAGGCGAACGAGATGTCAGGAACCTTGAGTTTGACTACTGCCTTTATTAGAGTCATAAATGTGGAAGTCTGAAGGCGAACGAGATGTCAGGAACCTTGAGTTTGACTACTGCCTTTATTAGAGTCATAAATGTGGAAGTCTGAAGGAGAACGAGATGTCGGGAACCTTGAGTTGACTACTGCCTTTATTAGAGTCATAAATGTGGAAGTCTGAAGGAGAACGAGATGTCGGGAACCTTGAGTTGACTACTGCCTTTATTAGAGTCATAAATGTGGAAGTCTGAAGGAGAACGAGATGTCGGGAACCTTGAGTTGACTACTGCCTTTATTAGAGTCATAAATGTGGAAGTCTGAAGGCGAACGAGATGTCAGGAACCTTGAGTTTGACTACTGCCTTTATTAGAGTCATAAATGTGGAAGTCTGAAGGAGAACGAGATGTCAGGAACCTTGAGTTTGACTACTGCCTTTATTAGAGTCATAAATGTGGAAGTCTGAAGGAGAACGAGATGTCGGGAACCTTGAGTTGACTACTGCCTTTATTAGAGTCATTAATGTGGAAGTCTGAAGGAGAACGAGATGTCGGGAACCTTGAGTTGACTACTGCCTTTATTAGAGTCATAAATGTGGAAGTCTGAAGGAGAACGAGATGTCGGGAACCTTGAGTTGACTACTGCCTTTATTAGAGTCATAAATGTGGAAGTCTGAAGGAGAACGAGATGTCGGGAACCTTGAGTTGACTACTGCCTTTATTAGAGTCATAAATGTGGAAGTCTGAAGGCGAACGAGATGTCGGGAACCTTGAGTTGACTACTGCCTTTATTAGAGTCATAAATGTGGAAGTCTGAAGGAGAACGAGATGTGAACGAGATGTCAGGAACCTTGAGTTTGACTACTGCCTTTATTAGAGTCATTAATGTGGAAGTCTGAAGGAGAACGAGATGTCAGGAACCTTGAGTTTGACTACTGCCTTTATTAGAGTCATAAATGTGGAAGTCTGAAGGAGAACGAGATGTCAGGAACCTTGAGTTTGACTACTGCCTTTATTAGAGTCATTAATGTGGAAGTCTGAAGGAGAACGAGATGTCAGGAACCTTGAGTTTGACTACTGCCTTTATTAGAGTCATAAATGTGGAAGTCTGAAGGCGAACGAGATGTCAGGAACCTTGAGTTTGACTACTGCCTTTATTAGAGTCATAAATGTGGAAGTCTGAAGGCGAACGAGGAAGAAAAAGAAATGTCGGTATTTTGTATATTAGAAATGTCATTATGTTTTTACAAATGTCCCATTTATTTTAAAACACGCCAGTATCTTTCCACCAAGTTTCAAACTTATATACAGTATGTTATCTATAAAAAACTAAAAAGTCATGAATCAATCTTAAGTCTTAAGTATTATTACTAGTATTACAAGCTGATGTATTATTTAAAACAATGTAACTTTAAAAAAAAACACTTTTGGCCATAACAAAGAAACATTAGGTTAATAAATATTAGACAAACATAAAGGTATGTTTTCAGGCACTCGTAAGAAATAAAGAAGTAGAAAACTAGACAACAGATGTTTGTCTAATATTTATTTACTGTTTACAGGCCTCGGGTTTCCCTTCCTTATGTGTTATAAATGTTTAAACATTAGGTTCCGGTAGTTTAATATAAGGCCCTACAAGGAAATTTAGCTGTGACATTAACAACAACTTCAAATCTGCCGACACTGCTTGTAGCTGATTTACGATGATTATGAATGCTTCGGAAGATTGTGACTTCGAAAATGATTTGGATAAACAGGAAAGACATCGCCGGGTTTCTGAGATTTATAATTGTAATGATGCGTTACATCAGATAAAGTTGTGGGAAGATTATGAAGAGATATAATCTATTAGTAGGTTCAATGTTGCCCACACCACATTCAGGCTGCTTACAGAGCCATGAATAACTCAAGCTAGTGTAGAGCGACTGTTTTTGGCTGTGAAGCTAATTTTAAATGACCTGCGGCACAAGTAATTAAGTTTTATGTTACTTTTATTTACCATAAAGAAACTTCACAACAGTTATTACAACAAAATATCAGAATATACAAATCATAGGTTACAGAATTAATAAAGAAATAGACTCATAAGTGTAATCTCCTCTCCCTCTGTTGAGACAAGATCCCGTTAGAAGAAGTTATTAAACCCCAAAAGGTCAAAGATATTTGCGCTATGATCTACAATTTGCCTATACTGTAAAGAACAGAGGTTCTAAGTTAATCTATTCTGAAATGAACAGTATTAGAAAACAACATAAGAAAGGCACAACAAAGTGAGTACATGGATTATACAGTATGAGAATTATTCCTTTCTTCTTTCTCTCTTCTCAGACGACCGTGGCCACATTCATTCGTTCTTACCTAATTGTTGATTAACAACGTCTGGAACATAGTTTCATGGGTCGCACAGCAAATCCAGTGTTATTTTGGCGAAATGAACTCCAGCTCCTCAAAGACTGGTTAAATCCTCTTCTTCGGGGAACGTTTATTTCGTTACTGTTAGTTGGATTTCAGTTTATGTCACATTAATTAGTCAGGTAAAACTTAACAGTGCTCACAGTGTCAGTAGCTTGAGATTCCAATACATAAAGGAATGTCAGGTATGTAACTTCTCTCAGTATAACAATCCTTGTCACACCACAAATGGTCGATAGTCGGGAAATGTCAATGTTTGATTATGTCGCCACAACGGGCTGAATGTATATGAAAATTGAGAACAAGAAATCCGGAGAGCTATAGGTCCAGTTACAATTTACTCTTAATATTCTTTGGGTTGGTACTCTGTCTCTTTCTGGGTGTAAACAAGAGGCCAGACAGGTTCACCTTGAAAACCCGGTAGATATATACGAATGTTCTTTGTGTATTGTTGGACTTAGGTCCGTTATTCTCAGATTAGACCGCTGGTAGATTTTGGGTTTGACCCAGTACTAGATATAGGGGAAAAAAATACAAAATACTTAACCACAATATAGTATCTCAAACCTATCCTAACCCGCGTAAAATACAATATTATCCACTTCGGTTATTTAACTTTAATTAGAACTACAAGCTTAGAGCTTATTTTATCGTTTAAAACCCCCGTGAAATAAATTCTAGTCATTTACAAAATTAATCATCGTGAATTAGAAATACATATATATTTCGTCAGTACTCATTATGAATAGTGCATTTACTAGTCGATTAAAATATCTCTTACTGGTTAATATCAGTTAGTTAGATTAACGCTACAGCCGGAACAATTTTGCTATAGATTATTTTAATTCTGCTAGTTAATTAACACACAACAAAATCCTAGTGAAATACAATTGACGGACCTTAACCAGTAAATCACTCTACACAGAAAATCTTAGTGAAATATCATGATGGACTTAACAATTAAATCCCTCAAACTTCTAATATAATATTTACCGTAAACACAGGAATTATAACTTCTCCAATCAAAAATACTAAGAAATCCACTTTAACAATGGTCTAGCAATCGAAGCTAGTTGGTTCTGAAAAATCCTGTGGGTACTGAATAATGGATTTTAAAGGATGCGGTATATATCTTAACTAGGTAGAAATTCACTAGCACTTGCTAGTTTTGACACCTTCGCTCAGATTTCGGAGATTTCTCCGGTTGATCTGCGAATCAAAGCTAAAATTGCCAACTTTTACCGCTTGCAGACTTTGGCAACGAGCGAACGGTCTTTTGATCTGGCGACTCTCACCGTATCTACTACGTTTTCAATTCCCTAGATATCTGACATTTTCATGTTGGAACCTTGAACATCTTATTTGGGACCCCAAGATGCAGCAATAGTGAAATCAGTCAGCGACCCATAGCTTGACTGCTTGCATCAGGATCAGCGAACCAGAGCTGGTCAAGACCGTACTCCACCTCCACGTGGTGGTCCTGGAAACAGTCTGCAGCAGTGCAGTCTGGCTGAGCGAGTACGGATCGAAATGGGAAGGCAAACCCGGTCCCTAAAAATGCCGTGCAGAAGTCGGATGTGTCGACCGAAAGGTGCAGATACCACAGCTTAGGAGTAAACAGACACAACGCAACCACCGTCCTTTTCAGGGCGAACGAGGAAGAAGGAAGAAGAAGAAGAACATCTTATATGCATGTCTTTCTTTCAGATTTTTATCCTACTCTGCTTTCCATTCATCTGTTATTAAATCTTTAATTAATCTCTTAATCTCTAATTTAGTCATCCATACATTTATTAGATTTTTATCATTTTTGTCGTTGACGGTAGACCCTAGGTATGTGAAGTGGTGCACCACTGCCAATTCATAGTTACTGATAATGATAACAGGTGCAACATCCACATCCTGACTCAGCACACGTGTTTTCTTTAGACTTATTGTGAGGCCAAAGTCCTTGCATGCTTGGGTGAAGGACTTCATTAAGCTTGAGCTCCCCTATTATGAAGCTATTAATACCCTGCTCAACCTGACCTGAGTGGTGTTTTGGTTATATTTGGAGTATATTGTGTGATTAAGTCAACTTTGACCCTAAGCCAATGTTAGCTTTAAAAAAGAACTGGTCCTGGAAATGACCGCAAGCTGACCTGCCTGGGGTCATGCCGTTTGCTTGTTCCTAGTGTTGTGACTTGTTCAATTAGTTACCATGTCCTTATTACACTTGTACTATTGTCCACACCTGTTCTCGCTAGTTTGCTGGAAGCCCTGAAAAGGGCTAGTCCTTAAAAGGATTACTAGTTGATGAGTGGATCCTTGTGTATTTTGGTTGGCTCAGGTTACTTGTTTTGCGTGTGTCATTCTTGGCTCTACCTCTCTACCTAGTTTAAGACTTTCTCGATGATTGTTGGAAGCCAGTGGAACAAATACCAAGAATCTGGCATTGGGTAGGACACACACTGAAACAACCCCCCCCCCCCCCTCCCGATACCCGATAGCATTACAAGGCAGTCTCTGTTCTAGAACCCCTAGGGTAAGGGACACAACAAACGTGTAGAAGTGAACTGATAACAGACAAGACAGGGATATAGAAGATGGTCTTTATTGGCTGACACAAGAATCATCTTTTTAATTGACGCTGTCTATACAACATGGGACCACCATTACGGCTGACACAAGAATCATCTTTTTTATTGACGCTGTCTATACAACATGGGACCACCATTACGGCTGACACAAGAATCATCTTTTTTATTGACGCTGTCTATACAACATGGGACCACCATTACGGCTGACACAAGAATCATCTTTTTTTAATTGACGCTGTCTATACAACATGGAACCACCATTATGGCTGACACAAGAATCATCTTTTTTTTTATTGACGCTGTCTATACAACATGGGATCACCATAATGGCTGACACAAGAATCATCTTTTTTTATTTATTGACGCTGTCTATACAACATGGGACCACCATTATGGCTGACACAAGAATCATCCTTTTTATTGACGCTGTCTATACAACATGGGATCACCATTACGGCTGACACAAGAATCATCTTTTTTATTGACGCTGTCTGTACAACATGGGACCACCATTACGGCTGGTTCCCCTTGTCAGACACCTTCACCAAACGGTCATGTGATCTTATAGTGATGGTTTCTATGACAATTTGTTTCACATGATGAGGTTGCCAACCACATTGACAAGACACGAATACTTGGACTGGATTTTGAATTAAAAATTAAATCAATAGCAATTTCAAAAAGATAGTAAAACATGGCCGACAAACCTTGCATAACGCAACAGGGTAAGAGTGATCAATCTAGGAAGGGGATACACCATAAACACCATAAACATCAAACAATGCTACAACAAACGACAGATACATTACAACCTGGAAAACCCAAACACAAGGAGGACAATCATGGAAATATGCAGTATAGAATAGTGAACAATATATACCTCTATTCTCCTTCTTCGTTCGCTCTCAAATAACCAAATCTGTCTTCTCTTATAAAGGTGGCGGTCTGTCTCAGGCTTCTGTCGAGACCATACAGTTTCTCCTTCAACTGGGTAAGATATTGTAAACCACATGGGGTTGAACTGAGTATTCCATGCATAAGACAAAACATTTTTCACGTGCGTGGGCCAAAAACAAAACAAACTTTTATGTCGCGTTGAGTTTTCATACAGTTTTAAAGGGCCTACATAAAGTGTAGATATTTCCTAGTTTAAAAAAAAAGATATATATGAATGCTGTACATAGTTGTGAAGGAAATTAGATGAGGACTAACGAAATCTAAACTTGGGACAAACCAAACAAGCATTACAAAAATACCGGTCCTGAAAAATGGCCACTTCATGATCGACTGACATCCGAACTGAATGCTGACGTCCCGTCCTTTTCGAGTTAAGCGTGATAGGATTTAGATGCTTCGCCTTCAGGGAAGTACCTAGGTTTTATTTATTTAATTTTTTTATATTTATTTTTATTTTCTTTACAGTTCTTATGTCTCCTATCTAGCCTTCACTTTCTTTCTTTTCCTGACGAAGGCCTTGTGGCCGTAACGTAGACTACTTTCTTTGTCTTTTGTCCTCGTAAGACGAATCACCTTTTTTCGATTTTTTTTTTCAAACCCATCCATTGTCCACGTCTTACTGCAGTTCCCCTCAACTTCCTCGATTTTATATATATTATTTTTGACTGCACCGTGTCTCTGTTATGTCGTATCTCTATCTACCTAACTTGCTTATCCCCCTGATCCTATCCTATCTCTTCTTTTTCAGTATTGCATATTATTTTATATCCTATTCATTTTCGTATTTCCCTACTTGTCACGAAGTGGTTTTACGTTTTATAGAGTGTGCCTGAATGAAAGCAAGACCCTAGTATGAGAAAGTCTGAGAAAATAGAATTTAGATGGAAAATGACATGCCTGTGGACAGACGCGACTATTGGCTCAAGGGATAGAACCAGGATTTGAATCTCCCCTTGCAGCTTCGTGACTTTAGACTGGCTATAGTCTCGCCCTCCTCTGACTTCCTTTAAATACAAGGAGATAAGGTGTATAAATACGACCACAAACACCACTATACAGACAACATAGAGTAAGTATAGTAAAGAATAGAAGCTGATCCAGTAAATAATATATGTATATATTTATTTACATACAAGAAAAACATAAAATGGCATATTACGTCATCAAGTCAGTCGATAGCGTGCACTGTTGCACGGCCTGAAAACAAGTAACAATTAAATTGAGAGACTCGAGAGACAATAAAAAACCCCAAATCACATTCACTCTTTCTGTCACCCTGCTGAGGAACAATAAAATTAATAATAATAATAAATTCTTTAAGCGCCAAACAATAAAATTGGTTAGTGATTAAAACCCAATCTAATTTGGTGGGGCTGTCAACTTTTAGCCTCCACTCTCTACCACTAATAAATTTCTACTGTCTTAGTCCTGGTGACTTCTTCCTCAACGAAACGCTACACAGCTTTCTACTTGTTAGGCGATATGCGCTGATAACTACACCACAAGAAATGCTAACATAATAGACTTGGTTTTTTTCGAACGCAGACTCAGTGTCTATCCGTCAAATGGATACTGAACAGACCCTACTGGTCCTGTCTATTTTCTCCCTCCGTCTCTCTCGTGGTCTCAGTGTCTCCCTAACACTCGAGGGCTGATGATGCGGCGTCTCCGTTACTCTCTTCTCGATTTCTATCAGGACCTAGGTATGGTAACTGTAAAGTTTTTTTGTTTTCTTCTCTGTAAAGTTGCTTTCACACACACACTGGATGCTCTGTAAGGAAGAGTGGTGTGTTGTTGAGATCAGGCATGCTCCAGTCTACCCAGCTGTAAATGGGTAACTCACCCTAGTCCTGAGTTAGGGAAGGCAAAGGCTCCAGGGGAAGCAGGCCCTAAACTTGGTCACTTCAACCGACGCAGGATGGTGTATGTATGAAGTAGAAATGTAGAGTGTGATTGACGCGAATGGTGTGCTGTTCGTGTGCTGACCAATATAACCACTCATACACTTGTGTCTACAAGGCACCAATGCAGACTGCTGGAATCTTTGTTTACTCAATTTATTCAGACGTACACACTGGGACATACGAGTACATCATGGTATGTTGACATATCAATTTGTAGGTATACATAGCAGATCTGAAGTCATGACCCCTTCAGAAATAATGGGCAGTACATCAAAAGTTCAATGTCATGATACATTATGGCCACATTCCCCTATCTGACTAAACGCGTCAGTGAAGGCGAATCGATAAATAACTAAAGTTACTTGACGTCCATAGTTTGTAGTATATATTATGAAACCACGAAGGGGGTTTCTAGCAAGATTGAGATCTCCCTGTCACTGTCCGATAATAAGATAAATAATCTGTTCTCTTGGCAGTGATCAAAACATATGATGACCGAAATCCAACATGGCTACCTCCCTGAGTTGTCGTTCACTCATTCATAGGAAGGAGAATATAAGCCAGAGTTAATTTATAATGGGTATATAAAGGATTTCATAAATGTTTCCATACAGCTCTACGGTGATCAGGTTAATTCATGTAGCCATAACCGCTGCAGGAAATCTGTCATCTTCGTCGATACAAAACACGACACTAGCATAGCGAAGCACAAAAGTCAAGCTAGGCCTAACCGACGAGAGATCATCAAAAATAGGAGCTGGGTTTACCTGGAGTCCGAATCATCTATATACTGACATAAGGAGAGTCTCTAACACAAACTATCGTAGAGACACCATCTCCTTCAGAAGAAAAACCACTTCGTGAGACATTTTTTTCTGACGAAAGGACCAGCTCTAGAAAAACGTACCCCGCCATTTGTAAGCAGTACATCGGAACTCATCACGACTTGTCAAGACAACTCATACTTCCGCTAGCAAGAATCTAGTCCCTCCTACCCATCCAAAAATATACAATATAGGACTGATTCTACTTGTACTAATAATATGTAATACATATGAATTCAGGCCATAAACACAATAAGCAAATTAATATATTTTCTGGCCCTAAAAAATAAGTACAAACGCAAGCGCAATATCCTTGCGCTGGATCAATATCCAGAACGATTACTCCTATAATCAAAAGTGTGAATCAAACATGGATTATCTCGCTTTTACCATAGACAGCATTTTCATACACAAATGAATGAATGTCTATATTTTTCCCATATTAAATAGCCATATCGATTTTTGTAAAATGTGCGTCAAAATATGCACGCAACAGATTACCACACCCCTCGGGAAAAAAAAAATGGTACATTTTTTTTTTTTGAAATACATCTAGGAGCAACATACAATAGGCTCACAACGCACCAATAACAATGCGCAGATGATAAGCATAAGTTTTATAACCTTAGAGAAAGTACTTCTCTAAGTATAAATATTTCCAGAGAGGTGTCACCAACGCATACTACAATATTAGCAATGACACAATTTTCACATTAGTTTATACATAAATTCCATCTAAGATATCTTAACATCATGATCATCAAAGACGAAAAACATTGAAAGATCAGCGGTGAATACATATCAATGAACCGCTAAGTAGTGTTACAATCAATATATGATATATTACATATGTGTACACATTTCAACATAGAAACAACTGTATCAAAGTTGTATAACAGTTATGAATCGTGTGGGCATCTAGACAAAATATCTGCCATCACATTTTCTGACCCACGGATAGCTCGCACCGAAAAATGAAATGGCTGTAGAGCAATCGCGTATCGCGTTGATCTCGCGCTCTTCAGATTTTTACTCTGAATAGCCGTAAGAGCTTTCTGGTCAGTTTCCACAATGAAATGCGCGCCCAGAAGAAATCTTTGCAGTTTAAGGATTGACCAAACCATAGCCAATAATTCACGGTCTAGGACCGAGTAATTCTTCTCTGCGGCATTTAATTTCCGAGAAATATACATCACAGGATGCAGAGTTCCAGAGTACTCTTGCATTAGTGCAGCTCCAATCCCGGTGGATGAAGCGTCACTACGAAGAATAAATGTCTTATCCTTAGAAGGTAATACTAGGATAGGTGAAGTAGAAAACATAGTTTTAACCTTATCCAAAGAGGATTGACATTCTTGAGTCCAATGGACTACATTAGGAGACCCTTTCTTTAGCAAGGAAGAAAGAGGTGACATAATGGAGGACAGATTCGGGATGAATCGTCCATAAAATTGTATTAGACCTAAGAGACTTCGTACTTGCTTTTTAGTCTTAGGAATAGAAATGTTAAGTATCTTACTTGTATTATGGTCTTCTGTTTTTAGGAACCCATGACCAACACGGTGTCCTAAAAAAGATATTTCGCTAAAACCAATACATGCTTTCGATGGTTTCGCTGTCAGGTTATGCTCGCGTAAGATAGACAATAGTTCATTTATACCATTATAGTGATCGTTCCAAGTATCACTGAAAAGACAGATGTCATCAAGATACGCAATGACATCTGAGCGATGAGATAGGATTCGACGCATCATGCGTACAAATGTTGCAGGGGCGTTCATAAGACCGAAAGGCATGAAATTCCATTGGAATAGACCCCTAGGCGTCGAAAAAGCAGTAAACGGTTTGGCGTGTTCGGATAGTGGAACTTGCCAATATCCCTTAGACAAATCGAGTTTAGTAAAGAAGTGAGAATTCGATAGTCTCGTAAGTAGCTCTTCTAGTAAAGGCATAGGTTCAGCATCGAATTTAGTCACTTGATTCAATTTGCGATAATCCACGCAAAGACGTATGTTATTGTCTTTTTTTCCGTACTATAACCATCGGCGAAGAATATGCTGATGTGGATGGTTCAATAATTTTTAACTCTATCATCTCATCTAACTCTTTCTCTACCTGTGCTTGAAAATGTATCGGGATAGGATACGGTCTGACTCTTATAGGACTATGGTCAGTAAGAATAATGTCATGTTGAATGACATCCGTTTGACCAGGAATGTCAGTAAGGACATCCTGAAATTGTTCTAACATAGTAGAAACTTGTTTCTGCTCTCCTGGAGATAATTCTGGAGAAATTGCAACATCTTTCCATGATTCATTAGAGTGAAGAGGAATCAGTGGAAAAGGTAAATTTACATCCGAGAAACTCGTTTCCTCATCCTGTATTACTGACAGAGATGAGTACTGTCCATGTTGGACTGGAAAATCGTCCGTTGCCTGGAAAACAGGTTGTAAATAATCAGGACGTTCATGGAATTCCGTGAGCATGTTGATGTGGAAGGTTTTACGCTTCCCGTCAATATCGACGATATAGTCAACATCGGAAACTTTTGATATTATATCGTACGGACCTTTCCAAGAAATGAGAAGTCTATTTTCCCTACAAGGTAGCAAGACAAATGCTTTGTCACCTGGACAAAGTTGACGCAAACATCTCTTTTTATTGGCAAATTCCCTTGCCTTCTGTTTCGCAAATTCAGAAGAAGCAGTTGCCAATTTGCATGCTTCAATAATCTTGTGTCTAAGTGCGATGACATATTCATAAGAGGATTTTGTGTCATCGACAATATTATCAGCAGTTATAAGATCATGAAGTAAGGACATAGGACCTCGCGGTTTCGCGCCAAAGACAAGTTCAAAGGGAGAAAATCCTGTATGTTCGTTGGCGACCTCTCTATATGCAAAGAGAGCCGCGGGTAAAACCCTATCCCAATCCTGAGGATGATCTTCTGTTATCTTACCTAGTAGGTTTTTCAGAGTTCTATTCAAACGTTCCACCATCCCATTGGACATAGGATGATAAATACTACTCAGCGATCTCTCTATCTTCAGAGTCGACATTACTTGAGACATGGTATCCGATATGAGTTGGGTACCATGGTCGGATAATATTTCTGCTGGAAACCCCAGACGAGAAAATATTAACCAAAGAGCATCTGCGACATCAGCAGTAGTTATGCTCTTTAGAGGAACAGCCTCCGGCCAACGTGTGCACATATCAACACACGTCAAAATAAATTGGTGTCCTCTAGCAGACTTTATCTTAAATGGACCAATGATGTCTATCGCCATTTTTTGAAATGGCCGAATGGGAATGTCTGCAGCCTGAATAGGTGCATCATGGCGTGGACCTCTAGATTTAATCTCTTGACATACTTTACAAGATCGACAATAGATTCGTATGTCCTTATTCACAGCAGGCCAAAAGAAAGATTGAAGAACTCTAGCTTTAGTACGGGAAAAACCCATATGTCCAGCACACTGCGAATCATGAGCGTGCTGTAAGATTTTAACTCTCATATTTTTAGGCACAAGGATTTGAGAATGAATGGACTTAGCGGAGTCTTGTACCATACGTACAAGTACGCCATTCTTCATCGTAATCCAAGATTTACGATTTGTATCCTTATTCGGATCACCTTTTGTTGCCAGAGTAAAGAATTTCTTTAGAGTAGGATCATCTTCCTGCTGTTTGATAAAGGAATCGTGGGAAATCTCCAAGGGATCATCTTGGATCTGCGCATCATTATCTTCAGAATGTGAAGATTGTGGCATATTAAGAGCTTGAGCCCTAGTGATTACTGCATTAGCCGATTGCATATTAACATTTTCCCAATTAGAAATTTGCTGTGGAGTGCATTCTTTCACTCCATGAATGCGACCGATGATAAGATCAGCGATCGGATTCGGCAAGAGACATGCTTGCACCTCTCCTGTAAAGAAAGGCGTAGCAATATTGATAATGGCAGTGGAGTACTTCTCCAATGTGCCACCAAATGTTACACATTTGACTATATTGCCTGTAGCTCGAGAAGGATTTACGAGTGATTGCCTCACTCCAATGGTAGTGCACCCCGAGTCGAAAAGAATTGATACCGGAGTACCATCTATTAGGCCCCTATTAAAGACAAGAGCACCCCTTCCATTATGCGCAATTGACGCATGAAGAGCGGGAAGTGGGTGACCGCAGCTTAAAGTAGACACTGTGGTTGGATCGAATAATGTTTTGCATTGCGAACACTCAGATGCTCTAGCAAAATCGAAAGCGGAATTTGCTACACTATTGGAGTCTTTTTTATCATTATTCTGATTATCGGTGTCGTGGAACTCCTGTTGTGCAGAGTTAGCCTGGTAATAAGATTTACCATGTCTTTTGTGTTGTGATCTACCTCGGTTATAATTGTCTCTATAATTATTATTGCCTCTGTTATAACCCCTATTTGGGTTTGAATCATAATATTCATGATCATAATCATCATGCTCATTATATTGAGTATCCCTGTAATATTGTTTCTTTTGTCTCCATGAAGCACTTGGGTAGTTCCTATAGCTACTCCCTTTCCGAGAATTTCTAACATTATGGGAACCCCTCGCGTGTCGAGGACTATCAGACCGATTCCAGTTCTTCAAAGAAGAACTCTGATTTGAGCGGTTATCTTGGTTTTGATACTTATCCCAATTAACCTTTTTATCAAATTTATTTTTAGCTCCTTGGAATTTGTGTGAGTAATTCTGATTATATTCTGTTGCCGAAGCAACTGGCATACTCTCTTTAATGTTAGAGTTACCAAGAATCATGTCAGGGTGTGCCGTGGCATACTGGTCACAATATTCTTCCATTTGCTTTATTGTACCAGGTTTACGCTCATGTAAGAACTCTAGGAATGATTTATTTACAGAAGACATGACCTTGTCTCTTAGCAATAAATCCGTAAGACCATCAAATGTTTTCTCTGTTTTGGATAATTCAATCCATCGTGAAAGTGTAATTCGTGCTTTTGAGATGAAATCTGAGAATTCTACACCTACCTCAGGTCTCATTGTTTTAAACAAAAGACGGTAACCTTCCTCAGACAGCTGATATCTCTTTATCAAAGCTGCCCTAACAGCATCATAATTGTCTTTGTCGGCCTCTTCAACAAAATATAACTTACTCAGAGACTCCCCTTTTAGATTTTCAGACAACTGATTCACATACTGTGATTTGTCAACATTATGAGATCGACAAGCCCGTTCAAATCTAGAAAGCCAAAATGTTATGTCATCACTGGTAGGGTTAAACGCTGGTACCTTGACCTTGTATACAAAGGGTTTACCATTACCACCAGATGCCTGATTAACATTACTCATACATGTCAATTTTAATTTCTCTAATTCAAACTCATGTTCTCTTATTGCTTTTCTCTCTTCAGCTTCTCTATCTAATTTTTTTTGTTCTGCAGCAGCAGCAGCTTCTAATTTTTTCTGTTCTGCAGCAGCAGCAACTTCTAGTTTTTTCTGTTCTGCAGCAGCAGCAACTTCTAGTTTTTTCTGTTCTGCAGCAGCTTCTAATTTCTTCTGTTCTGCAGCAACTTCTAATTTTTTCTGTTCTGCAGCAACTTCTAATTTTTTCTGTTCTGCAGCAACTTCTAATTTTTTCTGCTCTGCATCAGCTTCTAATTTCTTCTGTTCTGCCTCAAATCTCCTTTCCTCCACTTGCATCTGCAATTTCTTAAGTTCAGCAGCAGTATCAGCTTCTTTTTCTAATCTTTTTTCTTCAGCTAAGGCTTTCCTTTCTTCTGCAGCAGCTTTTTTTTTTCTTCTATTTGAAGTTTTCTCTCCTCAGCCGCAGCTTTTTTTTCCTCAGCAGCAGCTTTTCTTTCTTCAACAGCAGCAGCAATTTTTTTCTCTTCTGCAGCTAATGCTTTGTCATATTGAGCAACAGCCCATTGTTCTAAGTCTTTTCCAGTCTTATCAAGAGATTTTCCTTGTGTAATGAAATAATCTAATGTAGACATATTGTCTTCTTAAATCAGAAACCTGAAAAAGTAAATAAATTACCCTCTTTCAAGTTAATGGGAGACAAGTCTATACCATAGACTTAGTCTTAGTCCAAACTTGTATGGTTTATAATAACCAATGATAACTTGAGTACCTGTGGACAACAATAACTGTATCTCAAATACTGTGGGGGACAAGCCTTACAAAGGTCTTGTATATCTCAATGTAATCAAAGATCACTTGGGTACCTGTGGAAAAAATATTTCCCTTTACCAATCACTTTGGGAGACAAGCCTTACAAAGGTCTTGTACATTTTGTTTTATAACAATAACAATCATAAAGTACTGATCTGTACTATACTATCAGTGTATACCACTATACGTCATATGTCAACTAAAGACATTACAAAGGACAAACAAGAAAAGACAATATGAACACATTTGCAGAGATCAAATTAAATTAAATAGGAGAAATGAAAAAAATGATCACAGAAACCGTGATGATAACTGCAATAATAAAATGACAAGACAAATAACGCCACAGTGTATAAACATAAGGGTGTAAAAAACTGAAATGAAAGGAAAGATGAGACCTACAATTATACAAACAAATCAAAAAACAAAAATAAAGAACAGAAAAAATGTTACAAATACAAATATGAAACAGTCGTCACAACTAACCAAATATTTGCAAACTATGTTGCATGCAAATTTCAATTAAGAAATTGCTCCCTATCGAACGCCAGAACAAGACCAATATCATTCGGTATTTCCTGTTCTAGTCACCTCCCATCCAGGCCCGCAACATATAAACACCTACACATATAAACAAATAACATGTAAGCATAAATAGCATATAGCATACAATATAATTTATGTCATGAATGGAATGTGTTGCAGGTATAGTGTTGTAAAGCAGGCACAGTTTATTTTAATTCTAATAACTTGCCACTTTATTGAGTAACAGATTTAATTCTAAACTATTACACTGTCAATTTTTTCTCTTTTGAGCATATGAAGATCCAACGATGAACTATGCACTTTATGTTCAACAACACTGTGATTCTTCTGTACGTTGAGAAATGTCAACAATACTGCTCCAGATATTTTCTACACTTGATACCACTGTCCTGTGTAATACTGTCTGTACAGCAAAAAACTGTCAACAAGCGCTGACCTAGATACAGCATCCTATCGGTAATACAGGTCAAGCTGACATCGACTGTATAGCTGTCCTACTGGTGTTGATGTGTTCAAACAAATGTTCTTTCAGCTGTAAACTGTGATTCTCAACACAAAACTGCGTAAGCTGGACCCAGGGATCTGGCTCGCCACTGTAAAGTTTTTTTGTTTTTCTTCTCTGTAAAGTTGCTTTCACACACACACTGGATGCTCTGTAAGGAAGAGTGGTGTGTTGTTGAGATCAGGCATGCTCCAGTCTACCCAGCTGTAAATGGGTAACTCACCCTAGTCCTGAGTTAGGGAAGGCAAAGGCTCCAGGGGAAGCAGGCCCTAAACTTGGTCACTTCAACCGACGCAGGATGGTGTATGTATGAAGTAGAAATGTAGAGTGTGATTGACGCGAATGGTGTGCTGTTCGTGTGCTGACCAATATAACCACTCATACACTTGTGTCTACAAGGCACCAATGCAGACTGCTGGAATCTTTGTTTACTCAATTTATTCAGACGTACACACTGGGACATACGAGTACATCATGGTATGTTGACATATCAATTTGTAGGTATACATAGCAGATCTGAAGTCATGACCCCTTCAGAAATAATGGGCAGTACATCAAAAGTTCAATGTCATGATACATTATGGCCACATTCCCCTATCTGACTAAACGCGTCAGTGAAGGCGAATCGATAAATAACTAAAGTTACTTGACGTCCATAGTTTGTAGTATATATTATGAAACCACGAAGGGGGTTTCTAGCAAGATTGAGATCTCCCTGTCACTGTCCGATAATAAGATAAATAATCTGTTCTCTTGGCAGTGATCAAAACATATGATGACCGAAATCCAACATGGCTACCTCCCTGAGTTGTCGTTCACTCATTCATAGGAAGGAGAATATAAGCCAGAGTTAATTTATAATGGGTATATAAAGGATTTCATAAATGTTTCCATACAGCTCTACGGTGATCAGGTTAATTCTGCAGGGAAATCTGTCATCTTCGTCGATACAAAACACGACACTAGCATAGCGAAGCACAAAAGTCAAGCTAGGCCTAACCGACGAGAGATCATCAAAAATAGGAGCTGGGTTTACCTGGAGTCCGAATCATCTATATACTGACATAAGGAGAGTCTCTAACACAAACTATCGTAGAGACACCATCTCCTTCAGAAGAAAAACCACTTCGTGAGACATTTTTTTTCTGACGAAAGGACCAGCTCTAGAAAAACGTACCCCGCCATTTGTAAGCAGTACATCGGAACTCATCACGACTTGTCAAGACAACTCATACTTCCGCTAGCAAGAATCTAGTCCCTCCTACCCATCCAAAATATACAATATAGGACTGATTCTACTTGTACTAATAATATGTAATACATATGAATTCAGGCCATAAACACAATAAGCAAATTAATATATTTTCTGGCCCTAAAAAATAAGTACAAACGCAAGCGCAATATCCTTGCGCTGGATCAATATCCAGAACGATTACTCCTATAATCAAAAGTGTGAATCAAACATGGATTATCTCGCTTTTACCATAGACAGCATTTTCATACACAAATGAATGAATGTCTATATTTTTCCCATATTAAATAGCCATATCGATTTTTGTAAAATGTGCGTCAAAATATGCACGCAACAGTAACCCTGTCACCTGTTCCTGATTTTGGTGATGACGATGTTCGGATATCAAGCATGAGGGACTTGATTAACTGTCGACAAAACTTCTCTGCTGCTGAATAGCTTCCCTCTTTTAACCCGCTCCGGAGTTAGAGGAAGACACAGCCTTGATTTCTGGCTGTATGAAATTGAAACCAGTCTCCCGGCCACCTGCCGTTGCTAGAGACTATAATAGCGATGCTCTCGGCTGTCTGATAAATAAACCTCGGTCCAGCTGAAGCATAGGGGCTTCACTGCCAGAGACCATAGGGTAATTTTCTTTTGCTTCTGACGATACTCGAGTACTCTGACCCTGAGATGTCTTTTGCCGTGGATAATTTTATTTGACAAAATTATGCTCCCCACTGTTTCGCCGAGACTCGCAATTATCGTTTTTTTCTTCCCGCAAATGGAGAACGATAAATCGACGTCGACCGGCGGCAATTATTTCTTCAGAGACAATTGCCCGCAGTTTCCTCTCTCATTATATACAAGAGAAACCGCCCACGCGGATTTCCCTTCCTACGCAAATCGCGGACCAATGGCAGCGCTAGGAAAATCAAATACTGCGTGTCCGCAAAATTGCGTCACATTACGTGATAACCTCGTGCTACTGACGCGTCATACAGGAGTGCCCAAAAATATCGATTTTCGTAAACAATGAAATCTACGGGAATCGCGAAAAATCATAAGAAAGTAAAACTGGCCGAGTGAAAAATAAACCTACCGACCTAAAACGAACCCATTAAAATTACTACTCAAAATACCAAACACGATATATTCACATGGGAAGAACCAAGGCAACCCCCATATAATTACAAAGAGAAGAGAAATGGTGAAACTCAAAACAGAATCGGGCCTGATGAAAGTCAGAATTTCAGTGTAGCATCACACTACTCTTCCTTCATACCTTATATTACCGCACTCTACCTTATTTATTTATTTATTGTTTCATTAGTCTCCATTTTTCATTTAGCGTTTTATAGCCTTATTATTTATTTTATATTTTACGTTTTTTTATTTTCTGGACGTTTTACTTTTCCCCACTATGCCCTCTCTTAAATATTTTATCAACTCTCTCCGTGTGTCGGTTACCACCAGCTTTAGCTCCCTACCTCCTGATATATCCCGTGCTGCTATTGACTTTGCGTTCGTTACTTTCAAAAAAACCAGTTTCTCTTCTCATCTCCACTTTATTCACACCTGCCTCCACCACAAAATTCTTCCTAATGGATTCTCTTCCAATTTTCAACCATCTGCTGGTACACTCCACCCTAAGGAAGTACGTCTCCTACAACGAATTGAGACCAGATGTGGCTTTCAACGCATGCGCGTAGTGGCCGCCAGTCACTCCCGCCTTTTATCAGACCTCAGTGCCCAACAGACCCAGCTTCTGCTTCACTTACGTTGTCTCACCTCCAACAACTTCCCTTTCTACTCTATGATACGCACCACTATCCACACACTGAACCGGCAGCTGCATGAATTCCTTTCCACGTCCAAACACCATAAACTATCCCATCTCATCCCTACCCCCAAAGATACCCCTCCATCCTCCACTCCATCATGCACTCAGGTAGTCTGCATCCCCCCAGATCTACCCCTCTCTGAGGGAGAGCGCTCTGTTCTTAGTAAGGGCCTAAAATTTGTTCCCCTTCGTCCGACCCTAGACCAATACAATCTCCTCCAGGATGTTCATCGGTTTCACCGTCGCATGAGGCTGAAGTTCCATTTTAGAGAGGAAGACAGCACTCCGCAGTCTCAGGCTGAATCCGACATCTTCGCACGCTTTTCTGACTCTACTAAACCCCCCTTTACACCTAAACCTGGGGCCTCTCATGCCCTGGACCTGTATATCAAGAACACCATCCATGACATTCAGCAGCTCCGCCCTCGTAGATTGCATTATTCCAATCTCACTTCGGCAGAGTCCCGCGCTCTCTCCCTTCTTCACCGTAGAGACGACATTGTCATCAAACCGGCTGACAAGGGAGGAGCCATTGTCGTCTGGCAGAAGGACTTGTACCTCAGTGAAGGTAAAAACCAGCTGACCAATGGCTCTTTTTACAGGCCCAGGACCAGCGATGCGACTGTCTCTAACAATCGCATTGTACACAACACTATTAAACAGCTCATCACTAGTAATGCTCTTCCTCCCGAAGCTTCTCGTCTTAGGATTCATGACAGCTCTTTGGGCAAGCCTGTATTCTACATGCTCCCCAAAATTCACAAGATCGACAACCCTGGCAGACCTATTGTCTCAGCCTGTTCCTGTCCTACTGAACACATTTCTGACTTCCTCGATAGCATTTTCCAGCCTATCGTTGAGAATCTTCCCTCCTTTGTCAAAGACACCAATCATGCTCTTACAACTTTCTCCTCTATCCGACTCTCAGCAGACCGCTCCTACCGTCTTTTCTTGTTAGACGTCTGTTCTCTGTACACCTCTATTCCCCACTCTGATGGTCTCCGAGCTCTTCGGTTTTTTCTTGACCAACGCACTTGCCCTTCTATATCCACTGTCACTCTTCTCCGTCTTGCTGAACTGGTCCTTCAACTGAATTCCTTTGAATTCAATGGTCAGTTTTTTGACCAAATTAGTGGTATTGCCATGGGAACGAAGATGGGTCCTAGCTATGCCTGCCTGTTCATGGGCCACTTGGAGCATCAGATATGGCAACAATACTCCGGTCCTTTCCCCGGGTTTTACCGCAGATATATCGATGATGGCATAGGTCTCACAGATATGTCTGAGACTGATTTATATCGCTTCATCGACTTTGTCAACCACTTTCACCCCACCATCAAGTTCACATCCCTCGTCTCCACAGTATCTGTCAACTTCCTTGACATTACTATTTCTATCACGCCCTCCGGCCTTAACACCTCAGTATACTACAAGCCAACAGATGCCCACAGCTACCTCCTGTATACCTCTTCTCATCCTCGGGCCTGTCGTGACTCCCTTCCTTTTTCACAACTTCTCCGCCTCCGCCGTTTGTGCCAAGACGACGATGACTTCCACTTCCGAGCCAATGAGATGTTGGATTTCTTCCGTAGCAGACTTTATCCGGAACATGTTCTCACCTCTGCTCTCCAACGTGTGCTCCCCATCTCTCGTCAGGAGGCCCTCATACCTCACTATAAATCCACTTCAGATAGAGTCAAATTAATCTTGACCCATCACCCTCACAGTACTGCTGTCAAACAGATCCTTTTCCGCCACCTCCCTATCCTCCAATCAGAGCCTGCGACCCAAGAAGTATTCGGTGAAGCACCTTTGGTGGCATATAGACGTGACAAGAACTTGAAGGATCTTCTTGTTCACAGCCGTCTCCCAAAGGAGAATGCCACTCACTTTGGCACACTACCCTGTGGTCGGACACGATGCAACACGTGCAAGTATGTCATCTCAACCCAGAAGGTGTCCTTTCCTAAGGCTACGTACACCATCACCAGTAGCTTCACGTGTGAATCGCGTAATGTCATTTATACGATCATATGTAAACGTTGCTGCAAAACCTATATTGGCCAAGCAGGCAAACGACTTGGGGACAGATTCAGCCAGCACTTAAATGACATCTCTCAGCAAAAGTTCACACCGGTTGCCACACACTTCAATGGTCCTGACCACCATGGTCCCATCGACATCCAGGTCACTGCGATCCGATCCTGCTCCTCTGACACTGCCAGCCGAGAACAGCTTGAGAACCGTCTTATCCACCGCATGGGGTGTCTAAAACCAGCCGGTCTCAACACTTTACACACCTTTGTCTGAGGTCACCCTTTCCTCTCTTGCTCTATTTTGACTCTTTCCACTCTTATCCTATTCTTCTATTTTTATGCCATCTTCCATAATTTTTTCCTCTTCTATTTCCAGTCCCCACTTTTATTACTTTTGGGTATTTTTTCGTATTTTTTCTTTTTAGTTTCTTAGTATGTATTGTGTACATCCGGGGTCAAGAGTCACTTCCCTTTTTCAAACAAGCGTGATAGGATTTAGATGCTTCGCCTTCAGGGAAGTACCTAGGTTTTATTTATTTAATTTTTTTTTATATTTATTTATATTTTCTTTAAAGTTCTTATGTCTCCAATCTAGCCTTCACTTTCTTTCTTTTCCTGACGAAGGCCTTGTGGCCGTAACGTAGACTACTTTCTTTGTCTTTTGTCCTCGTAAGACGAATCACCCTTTTTCGACTTTTTTTCAAACCTATCCCGAGTTAAGCTAGCAGGTTTCTGTAACAAGGCGTAAGTTGATACCCAGTCCTTGAAACGTCAAGCTGTGTTTTTTTTTACGCTTCTGCGTTGGCTGCAATTGTTGAACCCTGGCCTTCAGGTGCTTCATCAAATGGTTGTTAGCGTTTCGTGAAGCGTGAATATCACTGAAGGAGCTATTAGTTAAATCTAACCGTTGCTATGCGTCGAGCTAGAATAGGTCTATGTCCGATGTACGTAGTTCGCTGTGTGTGTGTGTTTTTTTTTTTTCATGAAACAAAGAAAGATTACTACTTGTTCCCTTAGGCATGTCGTAAGTTGCAATTATTAGGGGCTCGGAGTGGCTCAGAGGTATGGCATCCGCCTCGTATTCAAGAGGTACCGGGTTCGAATCCCAGTTGAGGGATTATAATTTATTGAAATACTTTTCTCAGAACCAGTGGTCCTAATTACGTCATACTCCCCCCTGGTCTCATGGGTAGTGAGATCGGATGCCTAGCCTTCTCGGATAAGGGTGGAAAAATCCCACGGCAGTTGGAAATCGTAAAGAGTAGGCTTATCAGGCCTAATTTAAAAATTAGGAAATCTACCCACCACAAAAATATTTATGGAATGTGTGATTCCTATACATTATATACACACATTGGGATTCTCGCCGGTGCTTCGGAGTTCGTGCACTGCGCTGAGATCCTCCTTGTGATCTAAGGGAGGAGATCGGAGCACTGATGGAGTTGTCCGTGTGCAATGAAGACTATCCTTAAAAACCAAAAAACCAAGTTGCAATTAAAATTGGGTTATGCATGGGACTGGCGATCTCATGTTAAACAACTTGTTATAGAAACCGCCGCTACAAGAACACAAGAACGTTGTGCTGCAGGCTGCAGGGAAGGGGATCAGCTACAAGAAAAACTTGACATTTGTGTCTAATAATTATAATTAATACTGGAAATCTTTACTAGGCCCAGGGCTGATGGAAAAATAAAGTACATGGCAAAAAGTTACAAGCTGAAAATCAGGAACGCATGCAACACGCGTCGCGCGATACACAAATGCTGCCATCACGCGTGTAAGACTACATGCACTAACTTTTTTTCAGACGAACAGTGATAAATTCACTACCCTTCCCAGAGTTAGGTTTTAAAATCACAAAAAACGCTTATTAGGAAAGATAACAATAGATGGGTTTACGTTTGAAAACATTACAGTACCCAGACAGCACATCTTCGAAACAGGAGGTAGAAGGAATTGCATATTTTGAACGCAGCCACGTAGCTCTTTTAAATTTGGATATTTGGGTTCCTTAGGGCTTGCTGACAAAGAATATGTAAAACGTTACGCAAATAGTCCAGGAATTAATAAATTATAACCAAAATAAAATAGTGGGGATGCCTGACAGCATGGAATCATTTCTGCTCATAAAATTTTTTTATAACGTGTTTGAAAAAAATCTTACGTTACAGAATTAGCCTACCATGTAAACTCCAAATTGATTGGAGCGCAACAAATGAAAGACTAACCACGATTGGTCGGGCTATAAATACTATCTTTCGTTGTTAGGGGAGACGTGAAAAGGTAACATTTTTTCAAACACTTGTCGAAACGTGGCCTCATTGGCTAGACTCGCTGATATACTCACTTAGGAGCGTTAGTTCGAGACCACTAGTGCAAATAATCTTGATAAAGCAACAGTGCGTTGAAGCCAGCTCATATTTTGTGTTAAATAAAAGCCTGGAACATAAGCAGATGGGAATTTGTGCCAGTAATTGTGCCAGAATTCATTGCTAATCAACGTATCTGTGTTTATTTCCATGAAATTGTGGTAAGCTTGAACCATTCAGTATCTTTTAATGAAAATTGAATGTAAATTGTTAATTTATGCCTGTATATATATGTGTAGTTCAGTGGCAAACAGGAGATAAAGCCTATAATGCTCCAGCCTGAACAGAGGGTGTCGGAGGGAAGTAAAACGGCATGGAATGGCCAAATAGTACACTGACACCTGGATGATTGATTAGACAGAAATAATGCTGGAAGTGCAGAGGCGTGGTAACCATTAAGGAGGTAAATACTGGTATAAAGTATTTCAGATGAAGCTGACAGTTGGCCTAACGCTCTGAACTCAATGTTTGTGTTGTATTGTGCTCAGTGTAGAACTAGAGTATCAATTAGTTATGAAGTAGAAGGTACATCCTTCTTGTTTTCAGGGACCGTGGTCTTGATGGTACTGAGCAGCACCTGGTCAGAGCTTTGCTGAATCCAGAGTCGGACAGCATACTCCTTGGTCTTTTTAGCTATCAGTGAGGTGTCTCCAGAGCCCAGGGGAGAATTCGAGCAGAGGAGTCCTTTCCTGCCGCCATCACGCAAGATAAGCTGATTTGGCCAGCTGAGCTCAACATTATGTCCCCTCATCTTGAAATGACTTTGTAAAAATAACATTCAGAGGGGAATTTAATTGTCTTAATATCAGGAACTGAGAACATCTCCAATACTAGTCCCAAAAGACAAACTATTGAAGTCATGATGACAAATACCAACATAGCTTGAACAAAACAAAACCAGTATTACCTCATATTACTACTACACAACTGACACACATAGGATATTTTTAATAATATATGTCACTACAATATTCATATTGATAAAGTCTGTACATATACTTGTAATTAAAATTGATTGTGATTCCTGGTTCCTTTGTATTTGAATCAGGACACATATACCTTTATGATAACCATGAATACATATTGTTATTTGAAAAGTTATCAGTGACTCCTTAAGATATTCTCATAGAGTGTTATATGTATGTGAGTGTCACAGTGTTGTCAAGAGTAGTGGATTAAATTAAATTGTTTATCTGTCTGTTGTTGTGACTTACACTTCATCATACACATACCCTAGACACATAACGTAGTCATCACACTATTCCAGAATAATTCTGACTGAGATATATAGATATGTGGTAGCAAGTAAGGTTATCTATAATACACTACTCTTAATAGATATAGATACCTTCACAGCTGATCTCAGTCAGTACACTAAGTCCCATATAAATATTTATAACATCCCACTTCACCACATATATTGGGGTCTCGCTCTTGGGATTTTGAATCTTTACCTATTAAAAATATTGGGGGTAATTCACTTCAGGGAATATAAGAATTAAAAGGTATCCTTGGGTGGAATTAAATAAGGTTGAGCTCACGGTGCCTGTGTTGTCCATTATATATATTTAGAATTTGAATTGTTGGTTAGACATTGTAGAAATTTACCTGATAGACAATGGCGGACCTGGCCAAGTTTCGATCTGCTGCTGTTCAGACTGCAAAAGAGTTAGGATTAGATGGGCAAGTTATGGTTGCCTATGTCACCACGGAATGTGACAAATTTATTGAACGCGAAGAAAGAAGATTAGAAAAAGAGGCCGAAAGAAAGTTAGAGGCTGAGACTAAGAGGTTGCAATTTGAGGCTGAGGCTGAGACTAAGAGGTTGCAGATTGAGGCTGAGGCTAAGAAATTGGAGGCAGAAAGAGAAGACAAAAGATTGGCTGCAGAAAGGGAAGCAGAAGAAAGAAGATTGGCTGCAGAAAGGGAAGAGAAGAAATTAGCTGCAGAAAGGGAAGACAAGAAATTAGCTGCAGAAAGGGAAGCAGAAGATAAAAGATTACAAAGGGAACATGAGTTACGACTCAGGGAATTTGAGTTTCAAGGCCATGCTCCTGAAAATGGTGCCAGTCCCTTTGCCTCTGATGCCACTGCTAGCCAAGGAGCCTCAACCTCAGCTATGAATTTTCATTTAGATCATTTTGTTGAGAAAGACGATGATATTGAGAGCTACCTAAATAGGTATGAACTATTAGCTACCACGTATGGGTTAGAGAGAGAAAGGTGGAGCTTAAAGTTATCTCAGGGACTTCGTGGGGCAGCTTATGAAGTTTTTGCAAAAATGAGCAGAGGTGATCAGGAAAATTATGACATGCTAAAGCAGGCTCTTTTGTTAAGATATGAAAAGAATGCAGAATTTTATAGGAAAAAATTTAGGAATGCTAAACTACTGTCAGGTGAAACATATCACCAGTTCTCTGCACGAATAGAGACATACTTGGAGAAATGGACTTCTCTGGGGAAAACCCAAGATCTTAAGGAAATGGTCCTTATAGAGCAACTAAGAGAGTCCATGGCTCCAGACCTGAGAAAGTTTCTCATGGAACAAGGTGCAGAGAGGCTGGGTGAGTTGCTAAATGTTGCTGAAAGGTATCAAGCAGCTCAAGCAGAGGTAACAGGTAATAAAAAGAAACAAGTGGATAACTTTAGGGCACCACAGAACTTTAATAAATTTGATCCTAAGGATCAAAATAAAGGTAAGCACCAATTTGATAGGCCACGGTATGACAATAAAAATAAATTCCCACAATTCGATGAAAGGAAATATGATGAAAGAAAATCTTTCAACCAAGGAAAAAGGTGGTGTAAGAATTGTCAGATGGACAATCATGACACTGACCGTTGCAGAAGGAAACCTGTGTATATGGCAACCCTTCAGGTCAGGTCGACCTCAAGACAGGAGGAGGATATTATGTTAGATACCACTCCAGAAGAGATGAGGAAGGCACAGGCTGGGGATAAAACACTCAAGCCTTGTTTCAGAAAATTGTCAACTTGTCATACAACTCCAGGCAAGGGAGATTTTTACATGAAAAACAAGTTGATGTATAGGAAGACTGGAGCTAGATCCAAAGGTCACGGACAGCTGGTACTTCCTAAAAGATATAGGGCAGACTTAATAAGGAGCCTACATGTGAAACCAGATGGGGACCATGAGAAAATAGGTACCATCATTCAAAAGGTGGCTCACAATTATTATTGGCCCAAAGCAAGATGGGACATTGAGAATTTTGTAGAAAGGTGTAGCATAGCACATGAGGGAACACCCACAAGTGGGAACATGGATCAGGACCTGGACACGCCACGGGGCAAAATTAGGCCTGATAATAAAAAGAAATATAAATTTGAAAAAGTGGACCAAATGGAATGGGAAGCCCCTTTTCACGGACAAGCTTCACTTAACTGTTTTACAATGGCCACTATGCGGAGAGTGCAAAAAGATGTCCTACCCCAGGATAAGCCGAAAATCCCTCAATCGGACTTAAACAAACTGGAGGAAGAGGATGTAGAGAGGAAATCTCTCATCAAGAATTTTAAGAGGGGAGAAAGCCCCAAAAGAAAAATTGGTAGCGGTCGTTTTGTGAATGATAATTCTGGGAGGAAAAATCATCACTATAAAGCTTCGAGTGGAAGAGACCATACCGGTGCATGGACAAATAGGTCCACACAATAAAAGGTCCACCCGAAGCTATGTTAAGAACGTGGACTGATGAAAAGGCAGAGGAAAACATTACATCTTCATACCAATATGTGAATGAGCTGACCACTCGGTTAAAAACTGGCTGGAAACTTGCCAATGAAAATTTGAAACAAGCCAGGAAGAAACATGCTGCCTATTATAACAGGAAGGCGAAGGACAGAAATTTGGCTGTGGGAGAGAAAGTACTGCTTCTTTTGCCTGGGAGTCAGAATAAGTTACAAATTGGATGGCAGGGTCCATATACAGTTCTAGAGAAGGTGTCTAGAACAAATTATAAGATAGATAAGAAGGGGAAAGAAAAAAATCTATCATGTGAATCTCCTGAAGAAATATTTGGAAAGAGAACATCAGGAAGAGACACACTTGTTGACCTTGTCCATCGCCATGGAGATGAAAAAGGAACCACTTTCATCATTTGAATATCCATTACACCCCTGTGAGACAGCAGCACAGGTGAAAATCAGTAAACATTTAACGAAAACTCAGAAAGAGAGAGTGCAACAGGTTCTAAATAATCATGCAGAGGTGTTAACAGACCGACCAGGGCATACAAACCTATTGGAATATGATATGAAACTAATAGACTCCACACCTGTCTGTATGAAACCATATTCGATTCCGTTTGCTAAGGAGAAAGCTTTGAAGGAAGAGATAGACTATCTATTGAAGGAAGGAATTATTTCGCACAGTGAGTCTTCGTATAGTTCCGGTGTGGTACTCTTAAGGAAGCCCTCTGGAGAACATAGACTCTGTATAGATTACAGGAGACTGAATGCTATTACAGAAGGACAGGTGGATCCATTGCCGGATACAAATCAGCTGTTTGCCAGACTAAATAAAGCGAAATATTTCTCAAAAGTGGATCTGAGTAAAGGATACTATCAGATTCCAGTAAAGCCTGAGGTTAGACCATACCTAGCTTTTAGTACCTCAGAAGGACACTATGAGTTTAATAGATTGCCATTTGGATTGAAGAATGCGCCTAGTGTCTTCTCTAGAATGATGAGAAAATTATTGGATCCTCTGAATAATCCCTGTATAACAAATTTTATGGATGATATCCTTATAGCAACAGAAACATTTGAGGAACACATTGACTCTCTGAACATGCTGTTTGATCGACTTAGGGAGGCAAATTTAAAAGCCCGACCAACCAAATGTTGCGTTGGATGTAAAGAATTGGAATTTTTGGGACACACAGTTTATCAGGGAAACATGACCCCTGACCCAAAGAATTTAGAGAAACTACAGAAAGCCCCGAGACCACAAATCAAGAAGGACGTGAGATCCTTTGTCTCATTATGTGGTTTCTACCAGAAGTATATCAAAAACTTTAATTCCATATGTGCACCGTTAACTGAATTGACACGTAAAGGACATCCAGATCGCATTACATGGACACCACAATGTGAAATGACTTACCAAGAATTGAAGGAAAAGCTCACAAGTAAACCCATTTTGAAATTACCTGACTTAAGTCAAGAATTCATAGTAAGGACGGATGCAAGTAATATTGGGTTAGGTGCAACTCTACTACAGAGATCTGATGCATTGGATGGGGAATTAAGCCCAGTGGCATATGCTAGCAGAAAGTTGAATAAAGCTGAAATCAACTACTCAACTAGCGAAAAAGAATGTCTTGCAGTAATATGGGCGATAAAGAAATTCAATATTTATCTATATGGGAAGGCATTTAAGTTGCAAACAGACCACAAACCTTTATCGTTTCTAGCACAGGCTAGGCATGAGAACTCCAGGTTACTCCGATGGTCTTTACTTTTGGCTCCATATAATTTTAGCATTGAGTATATATCTGGAAAAACCAATTTGGGAGCGGATTTTTTAAGCCGCCATCCGTGCGATGAGAATCACCTTAAACCCCAGAAATAATAATAAATTTCTCTATGTGTATATAGAATAAAGGACTGACATATAATGTCTGTTTTAAGAGGGGAGGTGTCGTGGAATATTCTAATCCACATATATAAATTATTAGGTAAATATGAAGCCTAACAAATAAAATTAATAAAGAAAAGAGCAATGGTAAATAACAGTGCTGTCACAAAGAAGGTACTCGAAATCCCCCTTGTTTTCTGCTTCGTCTGCAAATTGTAACGCTTTCACGTTGATAGTAAAAGCTTACTGTATTATACCCGCTTTCTTCAATGAAACGTGTGCTGTATTTCTTGGAAAAACATTGAGAGGCAGACTGCGTAATGACCTAAATTAATCCTAACATTAATTATACTGCGTTACCAAAACGAACGAACAGATGGACTAAAGGATAAAGAGAGAGGGAGGGCTGAAAATCAGGAACGCATGCAACACGCGTCGCGCGATACACAAATGCTGCCATCACGCGTGTAAGACTACATGCACTAACTTTTTTTCAGACGAACAGTGATAAATTCACTACCCTTCCCAGAGTTAGGTTTTAAAATCACAAAAAACGCTTATTAGGAAAGATAACAATAGATGGGTTTACGTTTGAAAACATTACAGTACCCAGACAGCACATCTTCGAAACAGGAGGTAGAAGGAATTGCATATTTTGAACGCAGCCACGTAGCTCTTTTAAATTTGGATATTTGGGTTCCTTAGGGCTTGCTGACAAAGAATATGTAAAACGTTACGCAAATAGTCCAGGAATTAATAAATTATACCCAAAATAAAATAGTGGGGATGCCTGACAGCATGGAATCATTTCTGCTCATAAAATTTTTTTATAACGTGTTTGAAAAAAATCTTACGTTGCAGAATTAGCCTACCATGTAAACTCCAAATTGATTGGAGCGCAACAAATGAAAGACTAACCACGATTGGTCGGGCTATAAATACTATCTTTCGTTGTTAGGGGAGACGTGAAAAGGTAACATTTTTTCAAACACTTGTCGAAACGTGGCCTCATTGGCTAGACTCGCTGATATACTCACTTAGGAGCGTTAGTTCGAGACCACTAGTGCAAATAATCTTGATAAAGCAACAGTGCGTTGAAGCCAGCTCATATTTGTGTTAAATAAAAGCCTGGAACATAAGCAGATGGGAATTTGTGCCAGTAATTGTGCCAGAATTCATTGCTAATCAACGTATCTGTGTTTATTTCCATGAAATTGTGGTAAGCTTGAACCATTCAGTATCTTTTAATGAAAATTGAATGTAAATTGTTAATTTATGCCTGTATATATATATGTGTAGTTCAGTGGCAAACAGGAGATAAAGCCTATAATGCTCCAGCCTGAACAGAGGGTGTCGGAGGGAAGTAAAACGGCATGGAATGGCCAAATAGTACACTGACACCTGGATGATTGATTAGACAGAAATAATGCTGGAAGTGCAGAGGCGTGGTAACCATTAAGGAGGTAAATACTGGTATAAAGTATTTCAGATGAAGCTGACAGTTGGCCTAACGCTCTGAACTCAATGTTTGTGTTGTATTGTGCTCAGTGTAGAACTAGAGTATCAATTAGTTATGAAGTAGAAGGTACATCCTTCTTGTTTTCAGGGACCGTGGTCTTGATGGTACTGAGCAGCACCTGGTCAGAGCTTTGCTGAATCCAGAGTCGGACAGCATACTCCTTGGTCTTTTTAGCTATCAGTGAGGTGTCTCCAGAGCCCAGGGGAGTCCTTTCCTGCCGCCATCACGCAAGATAAGCTGATTTGGCCAGCTGAGCTCAACATTATGTCCCCTCATCTTGAAATGACTTTGTAAAAATAACATTCAGAGGGGAATTTAATTGTCTTAATATCAGGAACTGAGAACATCTCCAATACTAGTCCCAAAAGACAAACTATTGAAGTCATGATGACAAATACCAACATAGCTTGAACAAAACAAAACCAGTATTACCTCATATTACTACACACAACTGACACACATAGGATATTTTTAATAATATATGTCACTACAATATTCATATTGATAAAGTCTGTACATATACTTGTAATTAAAATTGATTGTGATTCCTGGTTCCTTTGTATTTGAATCAGGACACATATACCTTTATGATAACCATGAATACATATTGTTATTTGAAAAGTTATCAGTGACTCCTTAAGATATTCTCATAGAGTGTTATATGTATGTGAGTGTCACAGTGTTGTCAAGAGTAGTGGATTAAATTAAATTGTTTATCTGTCTGTTGTTGTGACTTACACTTCATCATACACATACCCTAGACACACATAACGTAGTCATCACACTATTCCAGAATAATTCTGACTGAGATATATAGATATGTGGTAGCAAGTAAGGTTATCTATAATACACTACTCTTAATAGATATAGATACCTTCACAGCTGATCTCAGTCAGTACACTAAGTCCCATATAAATATTTATAACATCCCACTTCACCACAAAGATATATAAACTGTCAATTGGCCATGTCTACTGCCACTGAGTTTCTCTCGATGTGCAATACTGCGAGTTTTCCACACACTGAAAAACAAAAAAAAACAATCAGTCTGACTGGAAACATTTGGCACACAAACAATATGGCGACAAAGATTTTCATGTGTCACCCTCCAATCCCTTGTTAACAACATGGCTGATGTGAAAGACTGCTTTTTTGGAACAGGGGTGGACAGAAACACAAACACACACACACGCGCGCACATTTACACAGTTTTACACCTTTGATTTACTGTATTTGGACTGAATAGACGGGTGAAATGATGCCATATTTAGATACGGGAAATCCAAATTATTATCTTGAATTGACCCAAGGGCAAGAACCCAAGCGCCTCTGACTCGATGACAACAACAACTTATCTTAAATTGGCCCAAGGGCGAGAACTCAAGCGCAGCTGCAGCAATAACAACAACATATCTTGAGCTAGCTACACTATTTATCCTAATTATAATCCGTCAGAGGTTGAACACAACATTTTTTTCTTCAATTAAAATAAAATCCTACGTTATGAATGACCTGTGCACGAGTTGGGATGACGTCAGCAAGGAAGTTTGCTAGTTTTGCTTACTTAATTTAGAATTAATTGTTTCACTCATTCATTGGAACATTACATGTAACAAACGTTAGAATATTCCTCATGTTAGAATGAAACAATAAACTTTCTTTAGGCTTGTTATGAGAAGAAAACTGAAATATAGCGTAAACACAGGAAAGATAGAATGAAAGGAGATAGACGGCGACAACAGATAGATACTGAACAGTTTGACATCGTGGCATGGTAAAGGTCAACAACAGAATTGATAAACAGTACTATAGACAGGAAGTTGTGAACTGACTTGATCGCCTGTGCCACCAGACATGGTATTTGAAGAAGACTAAATACAAATGTCTAATTGTGTGCATGTTTTTCCTATTAAACAGTAGATTCTTCAAACTTCCGTTCTTTTTAGTATGAAAATAAAAATGGAGACATGGGGAAGGGGTGATAATTGGGAGATATATAGGAACGGATTAAAAAAAATTTAAAAAAAGCAACGTTTGTTTTTTGTTTTTTTTTAATGTAAAACTTTTGCCTCGTTTTGTAAGAGCAATAAACACAGACCTAAGGGCCTTTTATATTTGGACATGCGCCCTAATATAACCGACTAGGTTGAACGGGACGCGCCTCGCCTCTATCTGTTGTCGCCGTCTATCTCCTTTCATTCTATCTTTCCTGTGTTTACGCTATATTTCAGTTTTCTTCTCATAACAAGCCTAAAGAAAGTTTATTGTTTCATTCTAACATGAGGAATAATTTTTATTCGCCGACTAGTTTCTTTCAAGACATCCTCAAGACTATTTTTAACTGTTCATGGTATCTTTAACATCCTTTTGTAAAACCATATCCTTTTAGCCTTCTCTGCTTGTCCTACTTGATAGTAAACATGTCTATGACTACCTTCCTTGTGTCAGGTTTGGCTCCGTATTATAATACTGAAAAGCGTGGTAACCGCTACACCTGTGTTAAGTTATTCACTTGAGTGGTTTGTGTGAGATCTTTATGACACAGCCTATGATTCACACTTCCTGAAAAATGCTGCCGCTTTTACAATTCATCTTATTCTGGTAGACCTCGCGACGTGCTGTCCGTTCAAATTCCTACTGCAGTGCAGGGTTGCCAATTAGGCTTTTGTTTAAAACGCCAAATTCCACAAATCTGGCCTTATTTTAATTGCTTGGTGTAACAAAATTCGTGTGGCGTTTTTCTGGCCTTTAAAAAATTTAAACATTGGTTGGCGTTGAAAAATTTGTGTGGCTTTTTGGTGTTTGTTTTGGCTTTTTAAAACAATTGGTTGGAGTAAAAACAAAATCCGTTTGGCTTTTTTTTGTGGCACTTTTTTGTATTTTTATGTGCTAAAATTGCTTGCGCCGAAAGACGTATACGTGTATTTAATTGTATCAAAGAAATACAAAACATAACGAATGAAGCTAATATAAATTGCAACCCATTATCTACGTCCAAAAAGACATCTAGGCTACCGTTTCAGTCCTCTTATACAACATGACCTACTAGTTATAATTTTTATATCTGATTGTGAACGGGAAAGGTATATGTTGTGGCAGTATAGCCACGAAAACGACCAGAGTCTGACAAACTGCAGCAGTTTTGCATAGGATGGTACGTAAACCATGGTTGGTTTTAATAACTCAGGGTAGTCTAGATTTAAGGGTATCTCCTTTCTGTGTGCAACTGAAATGTATCAGCCATTCACTGGCTTTGTGCATTCGACATGCAGTTCTCACACTACCATTGCATATCGGATTTTAATTGTCAGAAATACGTCAAAGGCTTCGCCATAGTGAGTTGAGGCGACAATCGCATAAAGAATTGTTTTGCGTTATGAACACAACTACATAATCTGAACCGCCTCTAGCTGCTCTTCTCTCATTAAAAAAACCATCATCTACGAGGTGGCTTGTACAAGAAAAGGTTATGTTTGATATTTTGATGAATTGGGATGAGCTGAAGGCTTATTTCACTTCTGCTGAGCTCGGCTTTTAAAGGAAATTTTGTCCGACCACAAAAACTACATGTGCTTTGTGTTTGATACACCTGTTGTACAAGAATTTGAAAGATTGAATGTTCTTTTTCAGCAAAACAAAGCTTATCCACTCAGTCTGTACCAAGAACTATTCTTGCACCAGCGTAATCTTCAGATGAGAATGTGTTTTGTTAGTGGGCAGAAAAAAAGCATTCATCAAGTTGATTTTGATGGCGATGGATAGGACACACACTGAAGAAACCTGTTGATAGCATTACAGGGCAGTCCTTGTTCTGGAACCCCCAGGGCAAGAGATGCAGAGGTAGACCAAGAAGCACATGGAGAAGAGAGCTGGAAACAGAGGTGAAAATGATGAGGAGAACGTGAAAAGAACTTGAGATGATGGCACGTGACAGGAGGACTTGGCATGTGTTTGTTGAAGGCCTATGCTCCTTTGGGAGTGGAGGGTTATGAATGAATGAATGAAGTTGATTTTGATGTTAAGTTCTTAAACAGAATGGGATAGGTTCCTACAGCAGAACACTGGCCCATTAAGAAATAGAAAACTTCAAGGCAAGATCTTTGTCTGTGCAAGAATCAGTCAAGTTAGATGTAGACTTCCATTAGTTGGAGATACTTTTCAAGGCTTGTCAAAACTGAGCCCTGTGATAATTTTTAACAAGGCTTCTAAGCTCCCATTTTCAGAGTTACCCTTTATACACATTGCAGAAAACAACTTCATCACATTAGTAGAGCAAAAAAAATAAATAAATAACTCTTGTTGATTGAAGAGAAGAACCACAATTTAAGAAAGATGGACTTACCACAGAAAGTGAACTGTCTTGGATTGGTGTACTCCAACATAAGGCATTTTAAAAGCTCGCCGCATGTGCCCTTACATGTCTAATAACCCCAATGACTGTAATACTGCAGCTCAAAGGATATTCTCTCTTGTACCAACTGTTAAGATAAAAGAATCAGGAAGGTTCCAGCGGGGATGTCATTTATGACCTCGATCTTGAGCTTGAATAATCTTTTTTAAATATTGTGTGAAGCGTTTGGCTTGTTTCGGCTTTTATTTTGATAAAGGTGTTTTTTTCTTTTTTTTTCTTCAAAATTTTCACCTGGCAACCCTGCTGCAGTGAAGCGATGACCTAAATCGAGAAGGAAGTACTTTATATAAACATTAATAAGAAATAGCAGTACGGCCGACACTTTACGTTTGTTATACAGCTATAGACGTTCCTCGATCAGCGCATATTACAGAAAACATATACAGAAATTAAACGCGTGTACAATGTGCGATACTTTAAAGGGATTAGTTAAATTGAGATGACACGCGGGTCACACGAGGAGCTGCCGGTCACATGACGATGTTTTTACTGGCAGGAAATGACGCATACATGTGTCACCTTGAGGCAAGGCCCAGCCATTGAAAAATGATTTGTGTAACAAATTATTAAAAGCGAATGTGAAGCACGTAGCTATTTTTAGCAGTAGCTGTGGCTTTCACAAGGTGGTTCATTGTAAATACGCCATCTTTGTCGCAAATAGCGCTAGAGTTCAGCGTTAATGGCTTTAAAAAAATTTACTCAAACGGTAAGCCCTAACCGTATTGTCTTTATAAAAAATACTTATAGCACTGTTAATTTACAACTACTTCTTTCTTCTTCAAGTACCATGCTCAGTGACGTAGGAGATTAGGTCTCTCCACAACTTCCTGTCTCCTGTACAATATATCAGTTCTGTTGTTGACCTCCTTCCATGCCACGATGTCAAACTGCCCAGTATTTGATCTCTTTGTCTTCCCCTGTCTCTTTTTTTCCGTCAGTCTTACCTGTTGATACGATATATTCCAGCTTTTCTCATCTCATAACATGCCCAAAAATGTGGAATGCTTCTTTCTATCTTGTGAAATAAGTTTCCGTTGCACATTGGCCTCTTTCAGGACATCCTCATTACTTTTTTTTTTAACAGTCCTTGGTATTTTTAACATTCTTCTGTAAAACCACATCTCTGTTGCCTCTAGTGCCCTTCCCTATTTGTTTACTAATTGTCCATGACTCACTCCAATATGTCAGGATTGGTTCTATATAACAATGAAAAATCTCTTTCTTACGTCTAATGACAAATAATTGTTGCATAAAATACTCTTCATTTTATAGAATGCTGCTTTTTCTTGAGCTATTCTGCTCTTCACTTCTGAGATGCATCTCCCATCCGTTGTTATTTGTTATTAATGTGCCTAGGTATTTGAATCTATTGACCTTTGATAGTGCATTCTGGGGAATGTCACGGGATTTGCCTCCCCTTTGTTCTGCAGTAGTGGTCCACCTATGGCCAAAACTCAAGAGTATCTAAAATGGGTCTTCAAAGGTGTCTACTTTCACACAAGGTTACTCTTGGTAGAGTTGTAGGTAGAAGGATAGTGATGCTTCTATCTCAAGGTAGTGTTCACAAGATAATTCAGAAGTCAAGAACAATGCTGCATAGGGCAGAGCACTATTAACTTATATCTGATCCAGCACCTGTTGTGAAGTTTTAAGCAATGGTGTGGCTTGTTCGAGCCCCCAGCTGGTTTAATCCAGCGAAATTCCTGTTATAAGTATTTTTGGCTCTATGGCTGTAACTATATATATATATATATATATATATATATATATATATATATATATATATATATATATATATATATATATATATATATATATATATATATAAGATTCTCGATCATACATGCGTTTTTAATATCTATAATAACAGAATCAACTATGAATTTGTAAAATAACATATAACAAATTTAATAATCAATTAGTCTTTAACAAGTTAAAATAAATATGAAATGAGGGGCGAACTTTAGTTAAAAATTGTCTTCATAGAGAATTGTTAGAGAAGTTATAAAAATGTCCTTTTGCTGTTTCCTTTAATAAGAACTTAGTTTGGTCTAAGTGAGTACTGCCGCCGTGGTTTTCATCAATTCTTTTGTGATGAGAGCACTCAGTGTCAAATCCCAGCTCTTGACTCACAAGATAGTGGTGAAGACTTATTTCAAACTAGTCTGTTACTATGAACAGTCTTATAGCTTCGAACCACGAAATATAGACAAAATAATACATTGTGGTCGGAAGATTAACCAGGCGCCTTTTCCCGCTGTCCTTCCACCAGTTGGTTCTCTCTGAATTTGTATTCTCCCTGAACATATACAGCATAGCTCAGGGAATATGATTAGAAATCACATTATTCTTCTGGTCACTTAAATGGGAAAAATGTGTCTGAACAGCGCAAGTGCAATGGCTTTTGCCTGAACTAACATTATAAAAGTACACATTTCTCACAAAATGATACTATACACCCTAGGCACATGTGAGGTAATCATCCCACTGCTCCATTCGGAGTCTAGGGTCGCTTCTGCTTTCGCTTTCCTGAGCGAACTGGCATAAAGCCAACACCAGCACTTGCTGTAGTGGTTTATGAACATACCATTTTCATATGTTCAGGTTGCCAGCCTCCTATTCTTTGTATCACCACTTAGCAAGTACAGACATGTCAAACTAACATTTTAAACTATATGTTTACACTCACCCCAAATAACTTAGGAACACAATCTCCCGGCACAGTAGAATGGACACAGCAACGTTGATTTGATCCTTCGAACACTCGGTCTAGTGTAGTTTCAGAATTCCTCTTATGACTTGTGTTCCTGATTCCTTAAGTTTCCAGTCTTTGTATTTAAAACTGCGGGTTCTTTTTTAAATTATAAAAACGCCCAAATACTTCGATCTGTCACTTATAATTAGGAATTCTAGTCCAAAGTCTCTCTGGCTCCTGAGAGTTGCTAATTTGACGTTGCGATGCAGTCTGATTTGTGTCACCGAATTTGCTAGGTTATATTCTCATTTTCCTTCAAGCTTCAAAATTGTCATTTCCGACCAGCTTTCCAATGAGAGCTAAAGTTTATTTCCGGCTCACGATTTAGACCAATCCTGTCTCTTTAGAACTATGTGGGTCGGGGTGTTAAATCATTACTATCCCCCGCGTGTTTTAAAATATCAATCTTAAAATTTAAACTCGAGACCTCTTTCAAATATGGCAGTAATTCTTCCTATTGCATTTGTACAAACTCACAAACACATTGATGAACTTACTTCCTGGCTAATACCTTTCCCAACATAATCTCCTTACACGGGGTTTCTGTATTATTGATACAGAGATGGTCCAGCGGAAGTATCACCTCATTATCACTTGTGTTTGCGTACATTTCCCAGACAGATGTCTTAGCCAGACAATCTGGCTTTCTTTCCGTCGATCGTGCGAGACCACATTGTGTCAACAGTGACCGTCTCTATCAAAGATGGATAGACGACTTAAGTGATACAAGTATTATCCGCTGACCTGTCTAATTAGCCTTGTAATACTATGATTCACGTGGTGAAACGTAAACAAGTCTGGGAGTGACTAGGCAAGAATGCAGGTGCATAAAATATGCCAAATAATAGGACAATGAATGTGAGAAAAAATGGTGGGAAAATACACGCACAAACGTATTGCCACAGGGAAGCCATTTTTTTTTTGAGACGACCATTACTTCTGTATTTTTACTATTAAGTGACGTACCGATAGGTTTATGAGTTATTTTTGGTCCCGTCTGAGTAGAGTGGATGGTGATAAGTACGTGAGAAAAAAGGTATGAGAAATAGATTTCACGGGGGTGATAGCTTAAGGAAAAGATATGACTCTGGAATGAGTAAGTTTCTCTATTCCAGCCGATCTATACGACTATAATTTAGTACAAGACAACTTTGCCCTCCTTATACATATAAATATAAGCTTAACTACACACACACACACACACACACACACACACACACACACACACACACACACACACACACACACACACACACACACACACACACACACACACACACACACACACACACAGCTATGTGACAACAAGACACACAAACGTGAAAAACTACGGTTAATTGGGTATGGGTCTGACCAACACACAAAGTTAAGTTTCTTTTGTTGTTTATTATCATTTAAACTTAACAACATCAAACATTTATAGAAAGATCAAAATAAAATCAGATTTACATACACGTGAAATAGCAGAATAAATGTGCCCTCCCCCTATGGATAAAAGAACCCCAAAAGTTAATAACCCAAAGGTCAAAGGTTAGCACTATTGTACAGAATAGACAGTAAAGGAACAAGTTCCTACTAAATGCTACCCAGTAAAGTAAACTCTTACTTACTTACTTAGTCGTTCCCCTTCTACCGTGAGGTGTAGAGGTTTGGAAGAGAGAGCGCCAGACCATTCTATCAGCTGTCTTCTTCCTGGCCTGGTTCCATTCTAGTCCTCGGTCCTTCAAAGATTGTCTAATGTTGTCCTCCCAGCGGACTCTGGGTCGTCCTGGAGGTCTGGATCCCTGGCTCTTTGTTTCCCATGCTTGTCGTGGTAGCCGATCTTCTCCCATTCTGCAGACATGGCCAAACCATCTTAGTTGGGACTGTTCTATTTGGGTCTGCAGCGGATGGGATTTTAGGCCTTGACGGATCGTCTGGTTGCGGACCATGTCTCTTCTTGTTACTTCAACCACTTTCCTCAGATACCTCATTTCTGAGGTTTGGATCTGGCTTTTGTGGGTTGTAGTCATTGCCCACGACTCGCATCCATATGTCAAGACTGGGACATAGGTGGAGCGGTATACAGCCATCTTCGTTTTCTTGCCAACCTCTTTCTTGCTTTAAGCAAAATCCAATGTTGGTAAAGTTCCTGAAACAAAGAAAAATATTCACTCTCTCTGTCATACAGTGGCCACTCAATTACGCTTACCTACTCTTGGTGATATCCCTTGGAAATACAATTATCCTGAATATAAAAATTGTCAGGTTTTATTTCCCAAATCGGCCCCAGTCCATCCTCTAACAAAATAAAGACTAGCGAGGTGGACGCCGAATCTGGTGTTTTAATTTTTCCTGGATGAACAAAATGTCACCGCGAATAGTTAGTGCAGCAAAACGTGCTCTTGAGGTTCACAGTTAAAACAGGAGGAAAATACTTCCAGTATTGGGAAACATCTGGTTGCTAAAAATGCTACAAACGATGATGATGATAATCCTACATTAATCAATCAGTAAATGAAGAAAAAGACCAAAAGACCGCTGGACGCCCTTGATCAGGTCTGCTAGGAATAAAAGAAACATTATGGAAAAATGCTACTATTCTATATAGCTACCTATATGCACACTGACGGGGACAAGACGATCTCTTATCCACTCCGTCAGTCCTGATTAAAGTTAAAAGGCACAGGTGTTTTTCTTTACTCCTATCCTGTCGCGCGTCGCTTAGTGAGTGCCGGTTTGGTTGAGATATGCAGCTCTTCCCCTCCCGCTCCCGGTCAACGATCAGCATACAGTATTAATCATTATTCAATTATCCATACGCACCCTTACATAAATATCGCTTGTCGTTAATAGCTATTAAATTGTCGGCGTCTGTTTGTCATCGTATGGTATTAAATAATAGGTACTTATAATAAAACACAAAATGAAATATAACGTGAATTCTTTTCTGTCCCTATCAGTCGCGCCTAGCATATAAATCGGTCAACTAAAACCGTATCTTCTTGTGTGAGAAAGCGGGTGGTGAAAATTAACATTATAACTGAACATCTGGTATAAAATAGCTACGCGTTATTTTATTTCACTGGTTTTAACAGCTAGAACTCTAAGTGAATTTATAATGGTAAAAACTTAACACTTTAACACGTAAGCACTAATTTCTATTACCAGAAAATCAGAATGACAATCCTCACGAATGCTATTAACACATTGTTGCTACTAAACTTGTCGCAACTTATTCTGACTATATTCATTTTTTAATGCATGGGAAGTAACTCATGGAATTGTAGTCACTTCTTATTTCTACTAGTTGTCTAATCATGTGACAATAGTCTGATAGTATAGTTGCCGATAGTTGTGTGAACTATTTTGAGTCACGTCCATATATGGAGCGCTCAGGTCGTCAGTTCTTAGAAAACAGTTGGCAATCGCAATGTTTCAAGATTCATTTCCTTTTAAGGTTCGAGTCTTTAGTCGAACATCGTAGAACATTCTTCGTTTCGTAAGTTTAGCTGAGTTGTATTCGATTCGCGTGTTCTGCACATGTCTCTGTTTGTGGCATTGTTTTGAATGATTTCCACCCAGGTTAGTCTGCGCTGAGATGCTGGTAAGGCGAGACGTAGCGATGTGCTAGTCTTCGCTTAGTTTATTCAGGAAGGAGTCCTCCTCATCGTTGTTCCTTTTTTGAGATGATATATCTCTATGTTATTTCAAATGCCTGGAGGCATATGTGATTTATGTGATTTAATTCCTGATAAACAGGTAACTGAATCCTTTTTCGCTGAGTAACTTTATCGCCATCTTGTGATGTTGACTTTTGCTTAGCCTGCCTTATTATAAAGTCTATGATATGACTAGTTTGCTCAGCTCACGATCCACTTATATTGTCACGCATCGATTGATGCCTGTCCTACGGACTATTTGCTTCCTGAACTTTATTGATGGATCTACTTGATACCTTTGCTGTTTGAGGAACATAGAGGACAATAATGTGATGCTCGAAAGACATGCCTGTCTTGTTGAGGTCAAATATAGGGGACTAGATTTAATCTCCTAGTTGATATCTACTAGCTCTTATGGAAAGGGGAAGTTTACTACCTGACTACATGTACAGCTGTTAACGATATCCTAAAAGGCATATGATGTACATTATTATGATGCTGTCTGCTGTACCTGTTGAATCGACTACTTCGATGATACAATGACTGTTGTACTATACCTGTGATGTTTTTTCTGCATAACGATGTCCATGCACCTTGTCATTGTGGCGTACACAATATATATTGCCAAAAACCATCACTGCTGTTTAAAGCTTTATTGACTTTCTACGTTGTATGGTCGGATGTGACGTCTATGTATGATACTGTAGCTATCTGACTCTACCCTTACGTCATACACTTAAACCAGACTAAAGAACATCCGACCATACAACGTAGAAAGTTTTTTTTTCTGCTGTGGCTGACGTTTGGATACCCATAAGTTAAGTGGCCTGTTTGTTTGTGAACTGTGCCCTTATACTTCTACTGAGTCTTCTGTATTTCTCATTCTTTTGTTTACATGTTATATGTTTATATGTTATTTGTATATTTATATTTATATGTTTATGTTTCTGCGGGTTTTCGGTTGGGCGGTGTCTCCCTTAGATCATACCACGTCATAGAGGTCATCTATCGTGAGCGTTTTCTGTAGGGTGTGCAAATTTCCGATACTGGAATTTGCAAAGCGACTTCTGTTGCTATTTTTTGTTAGTTGTGATGACATGTGTTAGTATTGTTTTCGTTATTTTTCTGCATTCTTTAGTTCTGTTTTGATTTGTTTGTATTTGCTAGTCTACTCTTTTCTATTGTTTAGTTTCATATACCATTTTTGTTTATACACTGTTGTGTCTTGTATTTGTATTATCTTCTCGTAGATATCATCACATGTTTTGTGATATTTCTTTAATTTTCGCTTTATTTTTTGTTGATTTTTACGAATGTTTTCGTATTGTTGCTAAATCTTTATTATTGTTTACATTGTATTGTTTACATTGTATTGTTTACAGTGTAATGTTTACATTGTTACTGTTTACATTGTGATAGTGTTTACATAGTCATTGGTTACACTTATAGTAGTTAATTCACATTTAATAGTGGGTTATGCTTATGCATTACTACTACACTGATGATTAATAAATGATGAATAGTATTGTGCACTATTGAATGGGAAGTGCACCTATGATCAAGAGTTGATTGATGATATTTCAAAAAGGTCTATACACAAGTTCTTTGATATAAGACTTGTTTCCCACAGAGATTGGGATGATAATATAGTGTTGTGAGTAAACAAGTGCTTTATTTAAGACTTGTTATAATTAAATTTGAAATAAGATAATTAATTATTTCAGGTTGTGGACTCATATTATTACTCATCATGTCTACATTTGAGCACTTTATTGAGCAGGGTAAATTGCTTGGGAAGACTGGTGATAAGTTAGAAGAATTTGCAATTACTCAATATGATAAAGCAATGGAAGCTGAACAAAAGAAACTGCAGATGCAGGTGGAAAATAAAAGACTAGAAAAACAAGCTGAGGCTGAAAATAAAAGACTTGAAAAAGAGGCTGAAATAAAAGACTTGAAAAAGAGGCTGAAATTAAAAGACTTGAAAAAGAGGCTGAAAATAAAAGACTTGAAAAAGAGGCTGAAATTAAAAGACTTGAAAAAGAGGCTGAAATTAAAAGACTTGAAAAAGAGACTGAAATTAAAAGACTTGAAATAGAGGCTGAAAATAAAAGATTAGAAAAACGAGCTGAAGCTGAAGCTGAAGAAAGGAAGTTACAAAGAGAGTCTGATGAGAGAAAAGCAAAAATGGAGCATGAAGAAAAACTCTTAGCTTTGGAAGTTGAGAAATTAAAGGTGATGAACATGGGTAATGCTAATGATGCAAATAAGGTCTCAGATAAGACTAATGCAAGCACATTCAAGCTTAATCTACCACCATTCAATGCTTCCATCGACGATATAACATTCTATCTGGACAGATTTGAAACTTCATGTAAAGTACATAACATAGATAAATCATTGCAGGTTTATCATTTGTCCAAAATACTTAGAGGTGATGCTATGAATATGTTAAGCATGGTAGATGAGCCTGACAAGAACAACTATGATGTTGTCAGGGCTATGTTGTTAAAGAAATACCAACTTGACGAAGACTTCTATCGTCTTCAATTTAAAAATATGTTACCAGAAACTGGTGTGCAATTCTCTGAATTCATTTCAAAGATACGTCTTACTTTTTTACGTTGGGTGGAGCTGTCTAAGATAGAAAAAACTTATGAAGGACTTATAGACTTAATACTTAGAGACAAAGTCATGTCTTCTGTTAATGAGTCTTTCCTTGCTTTCCTTCATGAACGTAAACCTAAAACAATAAAAGAAATGGAAGATTTCTGTAGCCAGTATATAACTGCGCATCCTCACGTAACCATTAGTAACTCTAAAGTAAAAGAAGGTCTGCCAGTTGCTTCGGCAGCACCTTATGGTCAAAACTCTAGTCATAGATTCCAACAAAATTTTGATAGGAAAAGTAACCGTAGTTACGGTCAAAATTATGGAAATTAATTTCAGGGTGATTCTTCTTCGAAGAATTGGAGACGAGCTGACAGTCCTCGTTACTTCCAACCTAATAATTTTAGGCATTTCAGAAGAGGATATGGTAACAGAGGCTTTTCCTCGCGTAAACCTCAAAACCAAACAAATAAATGTTCACATCAATGTGGACATGATAATAATCATGGAAACTGTAGTACGAAACATGATAATAATAGTTATAATAGAGACAATGATAACTACAGAGACAATAACAACAGTGATAACTTCAGAGGTAATAGTAGTCGCGGTAGATCTCAATACAAAAAAAAGAGATATCAGCAGGCTAACTCGGTTCAACAAGAATCTCAGGGAGCCTGTAATCAGGTTTCTGATAATAAAAACTCTGACGCTGTCACTTGTTCTTCTTTTGACTTTGGGAGAGCAAACAAGTGCCCCCAATGCAGTACTTTGTTCGAACCAACTACAATATCGACGTTGAGTTGTGGTCACCCTCTCCCCGCTCTTCCTGCTTCGGTTGCACATGACGGGAGAGGTTCTCTAATCCTACATAAGGGTCTTGTTAATAATACTCCGGTCTCACTACTTTTCGATTCCGGATGCACCACTATTGGTGTTAGACAATCGCTTGTAGATCCATCCTGTGCGACAGGAAGGATTATCAAATGTGTCACATTTGGCGGCACTCTAGAGAAATATCCTACTGCTGTAATTCACATTGCCACTCCTTTCTTTACGGGAGATGTGCATGCCTGTCTCTTACCGAATCCAATTGCGGACCTTATTATTGGTCGTATCCACGGAGTTAGGGAATGTACCCCACAGCAGATTGCTGCTTGGGAAGATGATAATATGCAAGCTACCAATGCAGTGGTTACAAGAGCACAAGCTCTACAAACACCACAAACTTCGTTGAATAATGATAATGAAGTTCATAGCCAAGATAGTACCTTGGTTATTTCTCGTGACTCGTTCATAAAATTACAAGAAGAAGATCCTACGCTAAAGAAATTCTTCATTCTTGCGAAGAAAGGTGATCCAAATAAGGATACACAAAGAAAAATCTTGGATAGAAATGAAAAACGGCGTACTTGTACGTATGGTACAAGACTCGGCTACGTCAGCACATTCGCAAATTCTTGTTCCCAAGAGTATGAGAGTGCAAATATTGCAACATGCTCATGACTCGCAATGTGCTGGACACATGGGATTTTCCCGTACAAAGTCGAGAGTCCTTGCGGCTTTCTTTTGGCCCTTTGTTAACAAAGACATCCGTATATACTGCCGATCGTGTCAGGTATGTCAGGAGGTCAAATCTAGAGGACCACGACATGCTGTGCCTATCCAGGCTGCTGACATCCCTATTCGGCCATTTCAGAAAATGGCCATAGATATTATTGGCCCTTTTAAGATAAAGTCGGCCAGAGGACATCAGTTTATCCTTACATGTGTCGATATGTGCACACGTTGGCCAGAGGCTATCCCTCTAAAGAGCATATCTACTACAGATATCGCAGATGCTCTTTGGCTGATATTTTCTCGTTTGGGGTTCCCCAGAGAAATACTGTCAGACCATGGCACTCAACTCATATCTGATACTATGTCTCAAGTAATGTCTACCTTACACATTAAAAGATCTCTCAGTAGCATCTATCATCCTATGTCTAATGGGTTAGTTGAGCGTCTGAATAGAACGCTCAAGACTTTACTTGGTAAGATAACTGAAGATCATCCTCAAGATTGGGACAGGGTTTTACCTGCGGCTCTCTTTGCCTATAGAGAGGTCCCAAACGAGCACACAGGATTTTCTCCCTTTGAACTTGTCTTTGGCGCGCGTCCGCGCGGCCCTATGTCTTTATTACACGATCTCATCACTGCCGATGATATTAGTGATGACACTCAATCTTCATATGAGTATGTCATTGCTCTGAGGCAAAAGATCATTGAGGCATGCAAACTAGCGACTTCTTCGTCAGAAATTGCTAAAGAAAAAGCAAGGCAGTTTGCTAACAAGAACAGATGTCTACGACAACTTTGTCCAGGTGACAAAGCATTCGTCCTACTCCCCAGTAGGGAAAATAGACTTCTGATTGCATGGAAAGGTCCATATGCAATAGTCTCACGAATTTCCGATGTTGACTATGTGGTCGATATAGATGGAAAGCATAAGACTTTCCATATCAACATGCTGACGGAATTTCATGAGCGTCCAGACTATTTGCTGCCTATTTTCCAGGCAACGGACGATTCTTCTGTACCTCATGGTCATTACTCATCCCTGTCTGTCATACAGGATGAGGAATCTGTTTTTTTCTGATGTGAATCTTCCTCTTCCAGTGGTTCCACTACATTCTATGGAATCTTGGAAAGATGTCTCCATTTCTCCTAATCTTTCTGTTGATGAACATCGTCAAGTCTCGTCGATGTTACAGACATTTAAGGATGTTCTAACCGACATCCCTGGTCACACGCAGGTCATAGAACATGACATAATTCTTACCGACAATAATCCTATTAGGGTTAGGCCTTATCCTATCCCTATACACTTTCAGTCACAAGTGGAAAAGGAATTGGATGAAATGATCCAATTAAACATAATTGAACCATCGACTTCTCCATATTCTTCTTCCATGGTTATTGTTCGGAAGAAAGATAAGAACATACGAATTTGCGTTGATTATCGCAAATTAAATCAAGTCACAAAGTTCGATGCTGAACCTATGCCTTTACTAGAAGATCTACTTATTAGACTTTCTAATTCTAGATTCTTCACTAAACTTGACTTGTCAAAAGGTTATTGGCAGGTGCCTTTAGCAGATCATGCCAAACCTCTGACTGCTTTCTCTACACCTAGGGGTTTATTTCAATGGAATGTAATGCCCTTCGGTCTTATGAACGCCCCTGCTACTTTCGTACGCATGATGCGTCGAATTCTTTCTCATCGTTCAGATGTCATCGCATACTTAGATGATATCTGTCTCTTCAGTGATTCTTGGGAAGATCACTATCTGGGTTTATATGACCTACTATCTACTCTACGTAAATATAATCTGACAGCAAAACCTTCTAAAGCTTATATTGGTTTTGGTGAAATTTCTTTCTTGGGTCATCGTGTTGGTCATGGTCTCTTGAAGACAGAAGACCATAATACTTCGAAAATATTAAATATCTCTGTACCTAAGACGAAGAAACAAGTCCGGAGTCTCTTGGGGTTAATTCAATTCTATGGGAGATTTATTCCGAATCTATCTTCGATAATGGCACCTCTGTCAACGTTGTTGAAGAAAGGGTCGCCTAATCTGATTCGTTGGTCTCAGGAATGTCAATCTTCCTTAGACCAGATTAAAAGTATATTTTCTTCTCCTCCCATCCTAAGATTACCTACTCTTGATAGAACTTTTGTTCTTCGAAGTGATGCTTCATCCACTGGGATCGGAGCAGCACTTATGCAGGAATATGCTGAAACTCTGCATCCTGTCATGTACATTTCTAGAAAACTAAATGCGGCAGAGAGGAACTACTCGGTTTTAGACCGTGAATTGTTGGCTATGGTTTGGTCTATTCTCAAACTACAAAGATTCCTCCTGGGCGCACATTTCATTCTAGAAACTGATCAGAAAGCTCTTACAGCTATTCAGACTAAGAACTTGAAGAGTTCGAGATCCACTCGATATGCTATTGCTCTTCAACCTTTTCACTTCACGGTACGAGCTATCCGTGGGTCGGATAATGTGATGGCTGACATTCTGTCTAGATGCCCACATGATTCCAACTAATACTTCTGTCCTATTTCTAGATATACGACAGAGCCATAACACACCTATATTACTACAATACATTAGCACATCTGTCCTCACTTTAGGTGAACACATACTATTGTGCTTTGTTATCATCTTCTTCTGTTCCCATCTTTAATATAAGAAGAAGACTGAGTAGTTAATATAAGGGCCGAAAGTTCACTCGGCCACAATTATTAATAATAATGTATTGTATAGTATGAAACATAATGGCTATTAAATAGAATTATATTGGTTGTTTTTTCTCAGCATGTTATTGTTGATCGGAGAAGCTACCTTTCTGTTGTCAAACATGGAGAGTTCCACATTGTACAGTTTCCTTGGAACGACAGGAGATGTGTCCTGGATCGTCATTTATGTTTAATTTCATTATGTAATGGTAATATTAAACATTTAGATAATGTAATATTTAACATTCAATATCAGATGTGTACATCCATTCTAAGCGGTATTAGATTATGACACTGCTATTTGATTATAATGATATGAACTTGCATATTTATATTGTATTTTCATGCAAGCGTAGTGTGTGTTGGTGGCACCTCCCCGATATATTTTTTAATCAGATTTTTTATCTGTTGAGAAATATTCTCACCAGACACTTTATGTGTCAATTTAGCCTCATATTAGGCAGTGCAATTAGTTATCCCCGCATAATTCGTGCGTTGTTAAACCGTTTTTGGTTTTACTCTTGGATATTTAAAAAAAAAAAAATGTTGCACATTTTTTTTTTATCGGGAGGTGGCGGTAATGTTGCTACTAAACTTGTCGCAACTTATTCTGACTATATTCATTTTTTAATGCATGGGAAGTAACTCATGGAATTGTAGTCACTTCTTATTTCTACTAGTTGTCTAATCGTGTGACAATAGTCTGATAGTATAGTTGCCGATAGTTGTGTGAACGATTTTGAGTCACGTCCATATATGGAGCGCTCAGGTCGTCAGTTCTTAGAAAACAGTTGGCAATCGCAATGTTTCAAGATTCATTTCCTTTTAAGGTTCGAGTCTTTAGTCGAACATCGTAGAACATTCTTCGTTTCGTAAGTTTAGCTGAGTTGTATTCGATTCACGTGTTCTGTGCATGTCTCTGTTTGTGGCATTGTTTTGAATGATTTCCGCCCAGGTTAGTCTGCGCTGAGATGCTGGTAAGGCGAGACGTAGCGATGTGCTAGTCTTCGCTTAGTTTATTCAGGAAGGAGTCCTCCTCATCGTTGTTCCTTTTTTGAGATGATATATCTCTATGTTATTTCAAATGCCTGGAGGCATATGTGATTTATGTGATTTAATTCCTGATGAACAGGTAACTGAATCCTTTTTCGCTGAGTAACTTTATCGCCATCTTGTGATGTTGACTTTTGCTTAGCCTGCCTTATTATAAAGTCTATGATATGACTAGTTTGCTCAGCTCACGATCCACTTATATTGTCACGCATCGATTGATGCCTGTCCTACGGACTATTTGCTTCCTGAACTTTATTGATGGATCTAGGTTTGATACCTTTGCTGTTTGAGGAACATAGAGGACAATAATGTGACGCTCGAAAGACATGCCTGTCTTGTTGAGGTCAAATATAGGGGACTAGATTTAATCTCCTAGTTGATATCTACTAGCTCTTATGGAAAGGGGAAGTTTACTACCTGACTACATGTACAGCTGTTAACGATATCCTAAAAGGCATATGATGTACATTATTATGATGCTGTCTGCTGTACCTGTTGAATCGACTACTTCGATGATACAATGACTGTTGTACTATACCTGTGATGTTTTTTCTGCATAACGATGTCCATGCACCTTGTCATTGTGGCGTACACAATATATATTGCCAAAAACCATCACTGCTGTTTAAAGCTTTATTGACTTTCTACGTTGTATGGTCGGATGTGACGTCTATGTATGATACTGTAGCTATCTGACTCTACCCTTACGTCATACACTTAAACCAGACTAAAGACACCATGTTACTACGCCTCATCATCCCTGGTGTCTGAGGGTGGCACACTACTCCGCAAAGGCCGGTATTATAATACCTTTGGAAAACAGATGAAATACAACACCCTCAACGTTGTGTGGCAAATGTGACATCATCCACGGAACATTTATACACAACACACATTATGCTACGCAACACACATCTTCCACAATGGTTCTAGAGCAACGTGCTTAGATTATCCAAAAATTCTGAGTGACAACTGATAGCAGGTTTAAGAAGACGCAGTTTATATATTTTATATCATCTATAGATGATGTTACTTTTCACGTTACCATAAGTATCGAGAGAATCAGAAACAGAGTTCCCAAGATAAAAGCATTACGGTCGCTCTGTCGGGAGTTGCTAATCGACATCAGAAGAATTCTCATGTCTAACCTGGTCTCTCGAAGATTTTACCCGCGACTCGACATGAAAGCGTTAACTCCCCTTTCCGGAGACTTCAAAAGGCCTTTACGTCTGTTTCACGTGTTTTCTGTCTGAGATCGTATGCCTGACAGATACTGGCGTGGGAAAACGAGGTAAACAAAAGCTGATTCGCTACCTGTTATGACTGGCAGGTCACGCAAGTTTGTAAACAACTTCGATAGCTCATGTTCACAGAAAAAGAGGTAGGACTAAAAGTGAGCTTGTGTAATTAAACGCAGGTAGAAAAATGCATGGTTTTACTAGCAAATCATAGAACGCTACCGTGATTACAAAGGCTGTCAGATTACTGTAGGCTATATTTCCATTATACGTCACATTAAGGCTGAGACCTTTATTTTCAGTGTCTATTACTTATATCAACCATTTCCTGCAGCTCCTTTTCACTTTTTGCTATTAAGACTGTGTCATCAGCGTATCTCAAGTTGTTTATTTTATGTCCGCCAGATGATATTCCTGGCATCTCCTCTAGAGATCTTATTATATTTTCACTGTACAGATTGAACAGATCCGGTGACACCACACATCCCTGCCTGACACCTTTTTTACACGCTTTTATTTAACTTCACTTGTATGTCCCTTTTATGTCACTTTCATGTCACTTTCAAATCTTGCAATCGATTTTTCAATCACTTCTAGATGAGCAATAGTTCTGAAACTTGGCATAGTTGTGTATTCCCGATGACAATACAATAATAAGTCAATTATTTAATAATTTAATATTGTAATTATGAAATTATGAGTAATTAAAGTTTTTCGAAAAGAAATGTAAACAAATCAGTGGCCATAATCAAGTTAATTAAAAATTCAAGAGGATGTGGTGTGCTTTATTGTTTTCTATGCGTAAAATAGGGCAGTACTCAAACAAGCGTTTAGCTAAATCAAGGGAAACAATCCAAATTATAAAATTATGAATCAAGGGATAGTTGAGTTCGATCTTTAGATGGCCTTCAAATTCAAGAAATTGATTGCACCAAATTAACAGGCACAAAGCCATGTAATATTGACGCTCACTGTAGTGTAACATCAAATTGACAAAAAGCCTGGGGCACTGATTCTGCATGAAATTAACTTCTGCTTTATAATTCATTAGATACTTATGGATAAAATATATGATAAGCGCTTAAGCGTCCCATGCTTTTTGTCAATTTGATGTTACATGTTTTGGCTGCAGGATATAAACTCCTTGAAAATTATTTTTGGGTTTTTAGTGCATTAAAAGCGTGTCTTTAAAATATTTTTTAATACTTTTTATTTACTTGCTGAAACGTTCCTATTTGGCTGCTAATTCTTACAGCTGCCGTTTGTTGTCAGTACATGTTCTTTATTATCCACAAGTCTTTACCATCAAGGTTGATGCTTTCCAGCATTTTGATAATTTTTCGTGTTTCACTTTGTCAAATGCCTTAGTGTAATCTACAAAGCATAAGTACAGATCTGTTTTTACTTCTGTGGCTCTGTCGTTTATGTTCTTATAATATACCTATTAATGTTCTTATAATATACGAGCATTGTTTGTGCCTTTACTTTCAACAAATCCACACTGTTCATCAGATCTGGTCTTTCATCATCATACAGCTCCTTGATGTATTCTGTCCACCTTTCTTTCATGTTCTCATGACCCATTAACAATGTTCCTTCTTTTGATTTCAAACAGCCAGTGACTGTTTGTGTCCTTCTGCCTGTTAACTCATTTATTTGCTTGTACATAGATTTTGTGTCTTTTCGGTTCTGCACTTCAAGCTCTCTGTACTTCTGGTTTAGCCATGCTTCTTTCGCTGTTTTACGTTTACTATTTACTTATTTAGTCTGTCATATTCTTCTTTGTCTTGCTTCTTCTTCCTTCTTACATCTACCAGTTTTAAAATTTTATCTGTCATCCAGTTCTTCTTTGCAGTTCTCTTTATTACTAGTATGATTTCTTTTGAAGTTTAATGTATTGATTCCTTTAGCATTCCCACCTTTCATCTATATTCTGTATTTTTTCTATTGCATTGTACCTATTCTGAATTGTAATGTTGTATCTTTCACTCATTTCCTTATCTGATTTAAGTAAGGCTAAGTTTAACTTGATGTTGTTTGAAGGTCACTTTACTTTCTTCAATTGTATTCTACGTTTTCCTGTGACTGGTACATGATCGCTGTTGCAATCTGCCATCCTTCGTACAGTGCCCCAACTCTGGTTCATTCTTTGCATCTCAGCCTCCACAGTCCTCCGCCAAGTTGTTTTTGGTCGGCTTCTTTTTCGTTTTCCTTCAGGGGTCCAAAGCATACTTTTCTTGTGATGGCATCGGGATCTCTTCTGAGGACATGGCCAACCCAGCTCCAGCGTCTGCCAGCTATGATGGTGTGCATGTCCTCTTGCTTGCTCCGAGTAAGCAGATCTTGGTTGGTGATGGTATTCGGCCAAAAGATTCGGTGAATTTTTCTTAGGCAGATTGTGTGAAAAGAGGACAAGTAGCTGGTATTTGACATTGTCAAATCATTTTGGCACTCCTTGTTGGTGATAATACATCGCGATTGCCAGGCTGTGGCAAAGCTTTGCTAAGATTAGGCCCGGGTGCGCAACAGATAAGAGATTAATCGTCTGTGCGACACATTCTGGACAGTCAAGCATGACATAATCGTTTCTTGTACACTTTGTTACAAAGAGAATACTTTCTGATAAAGTAATAATTTGTTACATCTGAAACACAGTGTACAGATTTGTCTGTGAGTTCGTCTGCCAGGCTATCGGATGTTTACAGCCTATTTTCAGAAAAGTAATGTTTGAAATTTTGCACTAGGTGAGTCATGCAAAATATTGAAATCAGATTGGCTGATCACTTGAGTTCAATAACAAACAGCGGGGGAGGACAGTGAATATAACCTGACGCTTCAGTCAGTCTAGTTCACTGTGAGATTCACGCTGCCAAAGACACCAGACTTGCCAGTAGTTAGAATTCAGAATTTCCATAAATCAGACCGGACACCTTTTATTGGAGTATTCATCAGGACTTACAATTCAGCCCAGGAAATTTCTAACATTTTAAATAAGGAAAACCGGAATATCTGAGGAAACTGAAACACACGGAATCAGAGAGGGAATTATCTTATTAAAGAAACGACACCCCAGACGCGTGTAAGAGGCCGATTCAAGTCTCTTTTATTCATCTGAGCAAAAAAGTCCGTGAGCCAGGATTGGCGTAAGTTGTGATTTTACATTCTATTTTTTTTATTACTAACATGTGAACCAACACATATATATGTATATGACCATGTGAATTTTAATATGTGAAAATCGCTAGTGGATGTCCTAGTCTTTTGAGGCTGGCAACTTCAGCGTATAGAATGATGATTTCATGAACCACCACTGCACGGTAGGTTATTGCTGTATTGCTAGTTTTTTTAGAAGAGAACTAAAAGCATAAAGTAGTCCCAGGTTCCATATGGAGCAGGGAGGGAAAGATGAAAGAAATGATGTACATTTTAATTATAATGCTCACAGTTTCAAACATATGCACTTTAACATTAATGGAAGTTTCAAACTTTTCAAATCAGTGTAAACATAAATGAAAACATATTTAATTTATATTGCGAACACTTTTCAATCAGTGTAAATGAAAAGTAAACATATTCTATCTTAGCTATTACCATTTTCATTTAAATGTAATGTAAAGCTAAAGCTATCCAGTTTAAATGTAAAGAAAGTTTTATCCCGAGGGATTAAATTTAATTCTCATCGAGGGTAATTTCTGAGATAAATGGGATGGTAGAATAGAAGAAAGTGGACACATAAGAATGTGTCGGGAAACGCAATACTCAGAAGAGCGTTTCGTTTCTATTCATTATCATAGTTATTGGTGGTACCAGCAGAAAGTACTATCTCTGGAACAAGAATGGACAAGTGGCCTACGCTTTAAGACGAGGGACCAACTTTGTAGACTCTCCTTGACATTTCTGGGAAACGAGCTACACTCGACAACCTTGACCAGCGACGAGAGTGAGCAGTGTAAACCCACCAGCGGGAGCAGAATAACTATTGGCAGTGTTAAAGGGGGGGGGGGGATGTTATTATAATATAGTTACTTGTGTAGAGCTGATCATGCAATGAACACGAAATGCAAATGGGCAGTTACTCAGGAACAACTTGATAGACAAACACATGAGCCGGCAAGTTGTACGGTCCACAGCAGACATGGTGACATGTTTATTTGCATTAAAAAAAATAGCTTCATCAATCAATAAATACGTGGCATAGAAGTATGTTTCAATAGTGTAGTTCTTCACAATAAAAAGTCCGTCCATACATTTTCAATTATTGGCATCATAATACGTGGCAGTATAATAAAGATACAGTTCTCTCCTCTTCTTCAATTCTGGCCGTTGTACTAGAGGTTCGGGCAGTCCACGATAACCCAAGTAATGCGGCAGATATAACTTAGATGCATTATTCGTAATAGAAATACTCCCTGGACATGGTAGTAACTGTGATAAAGTCACTCCGTATTACCCCTCCCGCTCAATTCCTCGATTCGAAATCTAGTAAAGTAGTTTTACAACTTTTAACCCCACTAGTATATTTGAAAATCGTTAAGGACAAAGGTCACACTGCTACTAAGAATTGGACGCAATATGTGAATATTTTTCTATTATAGTGGAAAAGGGATATCCTTCCCCCTAAACCTTCTACCCATCCGTCCTATAACTTGGTGAAGGTTGTTGTCTAAAAATAACTACAGTGTTTGAATCGGTCTCCATGTACCTCAGTAACGAAGACTTGAATCTATTAACGCCAAGCGATGATACCCACCCCCAAATACCACAAGCTTTTTCGTTACCCGTCTTAATATTTAAAACGACCATTAGACAGTTTAGCAGTCGGCCAAAGCGTTGTTTAGTTTTCAAAGAACGGGCGAGAGAGGAAAAAAAGGGGGGGGGGGATTAACACGGAAAAAATCTAACCTAACTTGTGCATTGTGAAACTGAAACTAGCAAACCAAATATGTGCAGGGCAGAGAAAGGGCAAGAAAAACATAGATAATGTATTGTATTCTAATAGAAAGATAAATCAAAAGAAAGGACAGAAACGATAATATTGTTTATTGGAATACCATATTAATCCCTATAATATGTTATCTTGCTTGAGAGTAAAAGTATGTTGTTCTGAATAAAAAAAGACGAAAAAGTACAAAGATGAAAACTAAGGTAAAGAAGTAAATGAAATCATACTGGCTAGATAAAGGACAATTGTCCGGTTAATAATCACTTTCAATTTTTAAAATCACTTCAATAATAACGGAGATATCGTAGAAAATAAAAATTGAAGACAGACAGACATACACAGTGGTAACCGCTCAACTTTGAAAATCTTCGGATGTTACTTTTTCTAACGCGTTTTTTGAAAGACAGTCAAATTGGCTTAACTTGATTTGATTGGTTGAGGTTAGTCTAGGAAGAGAGGGGATAAACGAACGCTTTGCTAAGCATAAGTGCCACTTGAAAAAATATTTCCTCCAAGAAGGGTTAAGAGCAGACGCAGAGCAATTCGTGACCAATTGCCTTTGCGGTTTGGAAGTCGGCGATCTGAACTTGTGCCTTTGATCGCTAGTTAACCTTATACTTGTGAAATATTTCATTGATTGCGGGTTGCATCACCTAAAATCAAGTGAGACAAACCTGGAGCTGCAGAGTTCGAGGCAAATTGCTGTTTTGCCCATATTTTGAAGTCTAGTTACTTTAGCAGTTTCCAGAGGACACCGTTGAGAACGAGTGTGTGGTACTTCGAGCAAGTCATCTATCTTCAAAGAAACTACAATATAAGCCATAAGATTGCGGGCTTATGTCAATTCATCACTTTGTATTCTCCACACGCTACTATAAACTGTTTTGTGAAATGATGAGACACCCAGTCCTTCCAAGTAGTGACACTTCATAGGACAGTATTGTTTCAGCAGGGAATAAAATTCTATAAACATTATAGTAGTGACATTTATGGACAAGATGTCCTTCATATTTATTTAATGCTGTACATAAACACATTTCACTTTAAGTTTTAAACATTCCTGTCCCAAAAGATTTGCGGTATAGGAAATTAAAATTGTAAGATAATATTATAACTTTAACCCCAGTCTTGTTGATTTAATTTTCATTAAGTTAACGTGGTGTTTGTTTGTTTCAGGCATTTATCACTACATTTGCATTACCCTAGACACGTAGCCATATAAAACATCACTCAATAGATATAAAAATATTGCACAGCGTGAGATCTGAAGGAGGTAGCGTTAGGTCCCCCGAGAACTCATCAACACCATTTTCAACTATTAGACGCAGGGTCTTACATAACTTGACCTCACGCTGTTGACACTTATATTTTCATTTGTTTACCATCAATAACCTCCCCGGTGTTAATCCACCACATATATTGGGGTACTGTCCGGGATTTAAATTTATTGAAACATCATAGATCCAGGGTACCCCCATTGTAATAAAATTTATAACATTAATCAGTGTGGAGAATTAAATGAATTAGCATTGCCCATAGTTAATTAGAAATATTTGTTAGCTATTACAGTTGGATTAATTACATTTGGTGCAAGATAAAAGATGGCAGACTTGGCCAAATTCAGATCTGCTGCAGCGCAGACTGCAAAGGAAATGGGTATGGAGGGGCATGTTCTGATTCAGTATGTGACTTCAGAATGTGATAAGTTTATTGAAAGGGAAGATAGGAGATTAGCTGAAGAGAAGAGATTTCAATTAGAAGCTGATAAGGAAGTTAAGAGATTACAATTTGAGGCTGAAAAGGAGGCTAGGGTAATAGAGGCTGATAGGGAGGCTGAGATTAAAAGATTACAACTAGAAGAAAAGACGTTAGAGGCTGAGAAAGAGGACAAAAGATTACAGATGGAAGCAGAGGAAAAACGATTGCAAAGGGAGCACGAACTATGGCTAAAAGAATTGGAATTGCAAGGCCATGCTCCAGAGAATGGTAACAGCCCATCCACCTCTGATGCTAGTGCAACTCACGGAGCCTCTAACTTGGCAATGAACTTCCATTTAGACCCCTTTGTAGAAAAAAGAGGATGACATTGAGTCCTTCCTCTCTAGATTTGAAAGACTAGCTACAAATTATGGTTTGGAGAGGGAAAAATTATCCCAAGGGCTTAGGGGAACATCTTAATGGAATTGTTCTCAAAGTTGAGCAGAGACGATCAAGAAGACTATGACATATTAAAACAGGCTCCTCTAGTTAGGTACGAGAAGAATGGGGAATTTTACTGGAAGAGATTTAGAAATGCAAAGCTACTGTCTGGGGAGACCTACCACCAATTCTCTGCCAGGTTGGAAACCTATTTGGAGAAATGGACTGCTCTGGGGAAAACCCAAGATCTTAAGGAAATGATCATGACTGAGCAATTGAGAGAGTCCATGGCTCCAGGCCTGAGACAGTTTCTCATGGAACAAGGTGCAGAGAGGTTGGGTAAGGTGCTCAATGTCGCTGAGAGATATCAGGCAGCCCAGTCAGAAGTAGCTGGAGCAAAGAAGAAACAGGTAGAACATAATAAAGCCCCCCAAAACCAGAATAAATTTGACAGTAGAGATCAAGGAAACAGAGGTAAACCAAACTATGATAGGCCAAGATTTGACCCTAGAGATAGAAACCCGCAATACAATGAAAGGAAACCCTACAGATCTGATGGCAAGTATTGTAAAATTTGCAAGCTAAATAACCATAATACAAAAGACTGTAGGAAGAAAAATAACCCTCCACATTACGCTGCATGCCTTAAAACAGGAAACAAGGGACAGAAGGAAAAGCCTACTGGACAGCAGGAACCTTATCATCTCCCTGTATGTGAAGACGTAGTATGTAATGGGGTCACTATTAAGTGCCTTTATGATACTGGATTGGATTTTGACTCAGTCGTGAGTTCTCACCTGGTGCATCCAAATCAATATACCACAGAAACAGTGGAAATACAAGGGGCAACCAAGGAAGTAGCAGCCATGACACTTCCCATCGCAAGAATAAGTGTAAAAACTCGCTATGTGGAAGGAGTGATTAGAGCAGCAGTGATAAACGAACCAATCTACCCTCTGATATTGGGGTGTAGGTATGTCTTCTTGGGAAACCCCAAAAGACCAGTGATTATGGCAACAGTACAGACCAGGTCACAATCAAGGAAGGAGGAAGAAAACCCAATAAATACTCATCCATAGGAGATGAGGAATGCACAGGCTGAGGATAGGTCACTAAAGCCGTGTTTCAAGAAACTCCCAAAATGCCATACCCCTCCAAATAAAGGAGATTTTTATATGAAGAACAAGCTAATGTATAGGAAGGCTGGAACTGGTTCAAATGGTCATGGACAGCTGGTACTTTCAACTTCATATAGGGAAAAGGTGATGGAGTTAGGACATGCTATCCCCTTCAGTGGTCATATGGGGATCAGCGCCACAGGATAGCGTATAGCTTGTCATTACTTCTGGCCAGGGATAACGGAAGATATAAAAAGATATGTCAAATCCTGCCCAGAATGCTAAAGGGTAGCTCCAAAGCATTGGACTGCACCAGCAACTTTAGGGGAGATGCCAATCGTGGGAACCCCTTTTGAAAGAGTTGCAGTGGATATTGTGGGACCTCTCACACGTACCAAGAGGAGAAACAATTACATTCTTACTCTGGTGGACACTTGCTCTATGTGGGGAGAGGCGGTAGCCTTGTCATCAATTGACTCGAAACATGTGGCAGGGGCATTACTTACAATATTCACGAGGTTAGGTTTTCCCCACCAAATCTTGACATAATGGATCACAGTTCAAGGGAGACTAACTGAGGAAGTTTTCAGGATATTCCAAGCCTATCACTTTCACTGTAGTCCGTATCACCCCCAAGGGAACGGGCAGGTGGAAAGATTTAACGGGACACTCATTTCCATCCTGCGAAAGCTGGCCCATGAAAAACCTGATACGTGGGATCAATACTTACCCGCGGCCCTGTTTGCTTACCGGGAAGTCCCACATAGTTCAACCGGAATGGCACCGGCAAAACTGCTATTTGGCCAACCAATCAAAGGTCCATTGGAAGCCTTATTGAGGACGTGGACAGATGAGAAGGCAGAAGAGACTGTAACCTCATCGTATCAGTATGTGAACGAGCTGACCACTCGCTTAAAAACTGGCTGGAAACTTGCAAAGGATAACCTAAGACAAACCAGGAAGAAACATGCTACATATTACAATAAGAAAGCGAAGGATAGGGAGCTTGCTGTGGGGGAGAAGGTGCTTCTTCTACTACCCGGCAGCAGCAACAAACTTCAGATCGGATGGCAAGGTCCTGACACAGTTTTAGAAAAGGTATCTAGAACTAACTATAAGATAGATAAGAAAGGTAAAGAAAAAAATCTATCACGTGAACCTCCTGAAGAAATATTATGATAGACAAATCCAGGAAGGGACACATTTAATGACCTTGGCCATAGCTACTGAGATGAAGAATGAACCTCTCACCTCTTATAAATACCCCCTTAAACCCTGTGAAACTCCTGCACAGGTAAAGATCAGTAAACATTTGACAAAAGGTCAGAGGGAGAAGATTCAAAAGGTTCTGGAAAATCATACAGACGTGTTAACGGACAAACCGGGGCAAACCCACTTGTTGGAATATGACATGAAATTACTAGACCCAACACCCATCTGTATGAGAGCCTATACTATCCCATTCGCAAAAGAGAAAGCTTTAAAAGAGGAGATAGATTATCTGTTACAGGAAGGAATCATTTCTCACAGTGAATCTCCATATAGCTCCAGTGTGGTATTGTTGAGGAAACCCTCTGGGGAACATAGACTGTGCATAGATTACAGGAAACTGAATGCTGTCACAGAAAGTCAGGTGGATCCATTACCTGATACTAACCAACTGTTTGCCAGACTGAATAAGGCAAAATATTTTTCTAAGGTAGATCTCAGCAAGGGATATTACCAGATTCCAGTGAAGCCTGAGATTTGACCTTATCTGGCTTTTAGCACCTCGGAAGGCCATTATGAGTTCAACATGTTGCCGTTTGGTTTGAAAAATACCCCGAGTGTGTTTTCCAGAATGATGCGAAAATTGTTGGATCCCCTGAAAAACCCATGTATTACCAATTTCATGGATGATATCCTCATCGCTACGGAAACATTTGAAGAACATGTTAACTCTTTGAATATGCTATTTGATAGACTCAGAGAGGCAAACTTAACTGCTAGACCAACAAAATGTTGTATTGGATGCAAGGAATTAGAATTCTTGGGACATACTGTACATCAGGGTAGCATGACCCCTGACCCCAAGAACCTGGAGAAATTACAGAGAGCACCCAGACCACAGACTAAGAAGGATGTGCGATCCTTTGTGTCACTTTGTGGCTTTTACCAAAAGTACATTAAAAATTTTAACTCTGTATCTGCTCCTCTGACGGATTTAACTCGTAAAGGAAAACCAGATAGAATAGAATGGTCAGCAGAATGCGAGTTGGCATATAATGAGTTAAAGGAGAAACTCACCAGTAAGCCTATTTTGAAATTACCTGATTTGAGTCAGGAATTCGTGGTAAGAACGGACGCTAGTAATGTGGGATTAGGGGCCACATTGTTACAAAGGTCCTCTTCACTAGATGGGGAATTAAACCCTGTTGCTTATGCCAGCCGCAAGTTAAACAGAGCGGAACAAAACTACTCAACTATTGAAAAAAATGTTTGGCTTTAGTCTGGGCAATCAAGAAATTCCAGATCTATGTAACATAAACCATCGCTTAATCCTTCACAAAAATTGTGTCATTACCCTTCTATCTACACATCTGCCAAGAGTAATCTTGTGCGAAGGTAGACACATTTAAAGCCCATAATATATACTCTTGAGTTTTGGCCACTGTTGGACCACTACTGCAAAGCAGGGGAGGCAATACCGTCATAATCATCCATTCCTGCCCACTCTGTCAGTCTGTCACCTCTCTCATTTCTTTTTCCCAGGTCACAACCACCAGTTACATCATCAGCTTTTTCATTTCCAACCTTTGCATTGAAGTCTCCAGGTATAACAGTTGTCTCATGAGATTTACACTGAGTCATTGAAGTCTCCAAGTATAACAGTTGTCTCATGAGATTTTTTTTATTTTTATTTTTTCGTACGCCTGCTAATACTCGAGGCGAAATCTCAGGTTATTATTACCCTAATGTTTAACCTGACATTGATTTTTCGTGAGTATCCCTTTTTTCTTGTACAGAGACAGGTGTCCCTCGCCATTCAGGCAGATACTCGCCGATTTCGGAGGTACCCATTAGAGCTGGGTTGGCTCAGGAGCCGCCAATCCCTGGTCGACGACACTCCTTCAAATGTCCTCGCCAGGTCTCGAGTTAATCCAGTCCAAATCCCGGTCGACGAAAAATCCTCAAATGCCGTCGCCCGGGTTTGATCCTGGATCACCCGGTCGCCAAAGCGGTGTGGTAACCACTACGCTAGCGCGGCTCCCTCTCATGAGATTTACACTGAGTCATTGAAGTCTCCAAGTATAACAGTCGTCTCATGAGATTTACACTGAGTCATTGAAGTCTCCAAGTATAACAATTGTCTCATGAGATTTACACCGAGTCATTGAAGTCTCCAAGTATAACAATTGTCTCATGAGATTTACACTGAGTCATTGAAGTCTCCAAGTATAACAGTTGTCTCATGAGATTTACACTGAGTCATTAAAGTCTCCAAGTATAACAGTTGTCTCATGAGATTTATACTGAGTCATTGAAGTCTCCAAGTATAACAGTCGTCTCATGAGATTTACACTGAGTCATTGAAGTCTCCCTCAGTATTTTATAGAAAATACTGAGGGCTTATGGAATTCCAAGCTGCATAGTGTCAATCATAAAAAGCCTCTATGCCAACTTTACGTGTAGTGTAGGGCAGAGCAACCTAACCTTTGAGGTGAAGACAGGAGTACGACAGGGATGCCCATTATCAACCACTCTATTTTTAACAGTCATAGATTGGGTGATGCGCCAGACAACAGAGAGCAGTCCAAGAGGAATAAGATGGACTACATTTTCTACATTGGAAGATCTGGAATATGCAGATGACATTGCACTACTAGCACATTCACATCAACACATCCAGGAAAAAACGGATAGCAGGTGGGCTTTAACATCAATTTAAAGAAGTCAGAGGTCATGACGCTCAATGTGAGCAACCCTGAGCCCATATCAGTAAGGAATCAGCAACTGGTACAGACAGACACCTTCACATACCTAGGATGCATAGTAATACCAGACGGCGGGGCAGGCAAAGACATCAACATCAGAATGAATAAGGCAAGAACAGCCTTTTTAAGCCTAAACAACATCTCAGTACAGCACAAGCACAAAATTAAGATTATATCAGAGCTGTGTGCTTTCTGTGCTTCTCAATGGTGCGGAATGCTGGAGAGTTACAGAGAAGGAAATGTCGAAATTGTCCTCTTTTCACACAAAATGCCTAAGAAAAATTCACCGAATCTTTTGGCCGAGTACCATCACCAACCAAGATCTGCTTACTCGGAGTAAGCAAGAGGACATGCACACCATCATAGCTGGCAGACGCTGGAGTTGGGTTGGCCATGTCCTCAGAAGAGACCCCGATGCCATCACAAGAACAGCTATGCTTTGGACCACTGAAGGAAAACGAAAGAGAGGCCGACCAAAAACAACCTGGCGGAGGATTGTGGAGGCTGAGATGCAAAGAATGAACCAGAGTTGGGGCACTGTACGAAGGATGGCCACCGACCGAGCAAAGTGGAATCAATTTGTTGTTGCCCTACAAGACGCCACTAGGCGTGATGGCCACTGACTGCTTTGACGGTCGGCGGCTAAGGTTCAAAGAAGAAGAAGAAGAATTGAAGTCTCCAAGTATAACAGTTGTCTCATGAGATTTACACTGAGTCATTGCCATATCAAGTTCATTGTAAAATGTATCTATTTCTTCTTCTGTACTATCTGCTGTTGGGGCATATATTTGTATAAAATTGATATCAATTGGTCTGCCACTCAGTTTAACTAACAGGACTCGATCTGATATTGCTCAAAATCCCTTTACTGTTCTTGTCCTTTCTGCATCTAATATTAAACTTACTCCTCTTTTAAGTTTATTTCCTCCGGAATAAATTATTTTGTCGGTGTCAGAATATATTTCAGCTGTTCCGGTATTTCACATTTCACATAGCCCTAATACATTTACATTCATTCTTTCCATTTCTGCCTTGATGTTATGTAATTTTCCATTTTGCATTAGTGTTCTCACATTCCTATGATTAAGTTATCCTTAACTCTAATTTTGCTAACAGTAGCTTGATGACGGTCGTCATGTCTGTTTACTTGACCATCCCTGCTGGGGAAGGAACTGATAAGATAATATTAGCCGACAACCATGTTGGTTAATTTCGGGTGTGCCCGACATCAGGCTACAGATTAACACTAAAATCGCCCAGAGCATCTGTTCCATCGCTGATAAGGCCAGTGTGCGTTCTTTGTTAAGATGGTAAAGAGACTGATTGTGTGTGCTCAAGCGACAGATAACGAGATTACTCGTCTGTGCGACACATTTTGGACAGACATGCATGACATCACCGGTTCCGGCACACCTTGTTACAAAGACATTACTTTATATTAAAGTAATAATAATTTGTAAACATTGCCGATAGAGAATCGGATGTTTTCATTCCATATATGGGAGACGTGACCTTTTGCATCACGCATATTATTTCAAGCGGAAATAATTTTGAAATTACCCCACTAAACAGGCATGCTTGAAACAGTTGGAGCTTTCTAAGCATCGTAAGAAAACAAATGCGGAGGAAGACAGGCAATATAACCTGACCTATTTACAGTTTTAAGACACTGTGAAAATTCACTGTGAGGATCGCTTGCCAAGCCGAAACCTGACTGCCAGAGTTAGGATTCAGAATTCTTGTTATCAGACCGGATTTTTTGGAACATCTTGAAGGACTTAAAGAGCCCAGGAAACCATTTTAATCAGGAAAACCGGCATCTGAGGAAACTGAAACATGGAGTCATAGTGGGAGTTTAGTGCTAACATAAGGCCCCCAAGACACGTGAAAAAGGCATCTGCCTTAAACCTACTTCTCTGAGCAAACAGTCTGTGAGCCAAGATTGGCGTAAGTTGTGCATTTTACATTTTATGATTTTCATTATTAACATATATATCGCTAGTGGATGTCCAAGTCATTTGAGGTTGGAAACCTCACCATATAGAATGATGAATTCATGAACCACCACTGCAAGGGCTGGTGACTGCTTTATTGCTAGTTTCTTAAAGAGAACTAAAAACATATGGAGCAGGGAGGGAAAGATGAAAGGAATGATGTACATTCTAATTCTAATATTTCATTTTCAAACCAGTGTAAATGTCTATTTAAACATATGCACTTTAAAATTAATGACAGTTTCAAAGCTTTTCAATCAGTTGTTGCGTACAGTTTCGCTGAGTTTATAATCTGTTAAATGTACCTGTTTAGTTTGGAGACATTATTTTTTAGATTCCTGATCAAAGGGGTATTACTCATGTTTTACTTGGGTTGAATTCAACAGTGGTTGTTATCCCACTTGTTTTAACCTAGCGGTCTAATATTAGAACCGATGTCTGGTTGCCTGACCATATATGGCTTGAATGGTCAGCTTTTCTCGGAATGTTTGCAACTAGAACCGATGTCTTATTACCTGACCATATATGGCTTGAATGGTCAGTCTTTTCCTAGTATGTGTTCAACATCGCCCACCTGAGTTTAGCTCAGAGGGTCTAGTGTCTAACGACGCATGCGCAAGTTTTTGGTGGCGCGTTAAGAAAGACTTCCCATCTGGAGTCGAGCTGTGTTTTTCAGGGTGTCAAGACGTTCTTTTGGCGTCTTCGATCTGGCTTTAAGCCTGGGGAAGGAAAGTCCTCTGTGTGTGAGACCAAGATGTCTAAAGATTGTTTCCGCATGATATATTTCTATGCGTCTAGGAGACGAGTGTGTTTATTAGTGTTATTCTGAAGGGATGACAAGGTAAATTATCCTTTGATTCATTTTCCTCTATTATCAGAATCACGTATAACCTTTATTTACCAGCTCAGTGACTTTTCCCTGGGCGGGAAAGAGTCCTTCGAGGATACGAGAGTTTGAGCTCACGAATTATGCTGACATTATTTGCTTAGGGCCTGTATATGCCCAAAGAACATTATATTATCATATTGGACAGGGTCTGACCCACCTGGTTTGCTAAGGAATACCACAGAGGCTACTGTACCTAGACGCCTGCCATATTTTGGGGCCTGCTGTATACTAGACAATGTATCTGACTTGCTGATGTCAGAATAGAGTTGGTTTAAACTCATATTTGAAGACCCGCTGGCAATATGGGTATTTTTGCTGTGGCTGTAGAAAGAGAGTTAGATGGAAGTCAGCATCATATATGCACTGCTTACTGATGAACTGTTGATGCAAACTGTACTAAACTGTCGTCATGTTTACAATGTTCCTGAGTTTTGTCAAATGACTATGTCCTGATGTCGGCGTCTCTTGTAATCGTACTGCATTAAAGTATTGTAAAGTCAGCTGCTGTTAACAACGTTCTCTGACTTCTGCATGTGGTTGAGTGGGTGTATCGTGCCATTGTCTAAGAGCCTATACACATTCGCGTCCATCATCTTATCCGATGTCTACTCACCCACACATCATGTCAACCACACATTTCTACGATCACTACACATCTGAGAGCCTGTACGTTTGAGAGAGAGTCTTCATTACACCCTGTCGGTGCCTCAACGCCTGGTGACCTATATTCACATCATTGTACTGCCTGGGTTGACCTGACCCCTACTCACATATACAGCACTGTTACATTATGGTGGCCATTCTACACACCTCAACATTATGATGGACAGAATACACTTCAACACCAGTGTAGATGTGATTGAAAACATATTCAATCTATATTGTGAACACTTGTCAGTCAGTGAAGATATAAATGTAAACATGTTATATCTATACTAGTAACCTTTTCATTTGAATGTAAAGTGGGAGCCGCGCTAGCGTAGTGGTTACAACACCGCTCTGGCGACCGGGTGATACAGGATCAAACCCGGGCGACGGCATTTGAGGATTTTTCGTCGACCGGGATTTGGACTGGATTAACTCGAGACCTGGCGAGGACATTTGAAGGAGTGTCGTCGACCAGGGACTGGCGGCTCCTGAGCCGACCCAGCTGCAATGGGTACCTCCGAAATCGGCGAGTATCTGCCTGAATGGCGAGGGACACCTGTCTCTGTACAAGAAATAAAGGGATACTCACGTAAAATCAATGTCAGGTTAGACATAAAATAATAACCTGAGATTTCGCCTCGAGTATTAGCGGGCGTACGAAAAAAAAAAAAAAAGTAAAGTTAATATAAAGCTATTCAATTCAAATGCAAAGAAAGTTTTCTCTCGAGGGATTAAGCTTAATTCTCATCGAGAGTAAATTCTGAGATAGATGGGATGGTGGAATAGAAGAAAGGGACCCATAACTATGTGTCGGAAAACGCAATACTCAGGAGAGCGTTTTGTTTTTATTATTTTACCATAGTTGTTGGTGGTACCAGTTGATTGTACTATCTCTGGAACAAGAAGGGAAAAGTGGCCTGAGCTTTAAGACGATGGACCAACTTCGTAGACACTCCCTGTCACTTCTGGGAACTTGCTGCGCCCTACAACTTTGACCAGCGACGAGCGTGATCAGTCTACAAAGAACCAAACCATTAGAGGAGCATAGTCGTCACTGACAGCTAAGTAGCACACAAAAGCTGCCAAGTGACCTCCTTTACACATTTCAATCCCATCACAACAGTGCTGATAAACTTTTTTTATAAATAATTATTCATTTCTTTAAAACCTTGTTAAAACCTAAATGACCATTAAATCTGGTATTTGTAAACATACAAACGAAACGTTGATTTAATCATTTTAAATTTACTGCATGTTTGTCTCAGTCAATTTACTAAATACACTATAAACAGAGCTATACCATAATAATAAGAATTCCACTGAGTAAATCAGGGTGGGGGCTTGAACGAGCTAACATAAATAATTGCTTAATTCTTCATAAAAGGCGGCGGACCGATATAAGTTAACAATTGCCCTGCCACTGCAGCATTGTTCTTGATTTCGGAAATATCTTATGAAACTCCCTTGAGATAGAATCATCATTATCCCTCTATCTACAACTCTGCCAAGAGTAATCTTGTGCGAAGGCAGACACCTTTGAAGGCCTATATTAGATACTCTTGAGTTTTGGCCATTGTTGGAGCACTGCTGCAAAGCAGGGGAGGAAATTCTGTGACACAGCTGCACGTGACAGTAAAGTGCGGAAGCCAGTACTCCACTTTTTCATTGCGATGAGTAATACAGAAGTGGATGGATTAAGATGTGCAAGGAAACGTGAAATCTCGTGGACAGAAAGGCGTGGCGTCAACTTATGCTTCACAAGTAGCTATAGCAGCGGTTCCCAAAGTTTATCGCCTCCTGTACCTTCCTTAGACCTTAGGAAACCTGCCCGTACCCCCTTGACATTTAGTAAACCTTCCCGTACCCTCTTAGTTGTTAGTAAATCTCCCCGTACCCTCTTAGCTTTCAGTAAGTCTTTCTGTACCCACAATTCAGTATGAGAGGAAATAAATTCTAAAGTTTACCATCCATATGAACATCTTATCAACCAACAGTTTTTTTCTTGGTGCAGTGTTTCAAAGTGATTCCTGCATGTCATGGTCAGCTTCGGTTCCATTTTGTTTCTTGCTTTGATTTTTGACTGTGAACAGGACTCTCTCTCTCTCTCTCTCTCTCTCTCTCTCTCTCTCTCTCTCTCTCTCTCTCTCTCTCTCTCTCTCTCTCTCTCTCTCTCTCTCTAATCACAACGTTTTTGTTCACTAACGCTACCAGCTGTGGGATATTTCAATAACATAACAAAGTTATTTACCACATGTTCAGCGTACCCCCTTTACAAGCTTCTCGTACACCCCGGGTTATATGTACCCCAAGTAGGGAACCCTCCAGGGAAATGACTGTGATTACTTCCAGATGTTCATCTGACAGAATAACACGATATACAACGACCATTACAGCTTACTACGTAAGCAGACGTAAAGAGGTGTAATGGTCGTATCTAGAGTAAACCCGAACAAACCACGGGTTATGGCGACGGGCATTAATGAGAGGATGAAGACAGGGCGTACTTATAAGTGTTTGGCACCACTGACACACCCCCTCCCCACACCATAAAACATACAGAAAACTACATTATGCTTGCAAGTAAATTTTTCGAGAACACCGATAGCACTCTCCACCAGTTTTTCCCCCTGGCTGACCCTCTCCCACACCCCTTTACTACGCCACTGGATTGAGTCTGAGAGACGAACGTACGAAGAAGAAAAATGTGAAAAATCGAAGTCTCTGAAACGTAAATAAATACCGAAACGAGAAGAAAATTCAGTTCTATCGCTGGGGGTAAGAGAACAAAGTTAAAGACATAAAATTTAGACAGAAAAGAAGGCAACTTTTTGTATGAAGTTAATGAGATCCGAACCAGACACTACGCGACGTGACCTTGGACGAACAGGCATGGCAGGTTAACAACTAGTAGAGCAGTGTTTGACCCCAAACCTTTCTCAGCGGTGTCATGTAGTGACTATTAGAGCAACTACGACAGTAGTTTTCGCCAGGAATAGCCTATGAGATATTAGGTAGAAGGTCTCCAGAAAGGATAGAGACCTATCCGAGATAAGGACAAGAAGAAGAGAATGCGAATGGTTTCCACTGGACAGTGTTTTTCATCACTGCAGTCTAGCTGAGAGAGTAGGGATCGAAGAGGGAAGGCAAACCCGGTCCCAAAAAATGCGGTGCTGAAGTTGGATGTGTCAGCCGAAAGGCGCAGATATCGCAGCTTCGCTGTAAACAGACACAACGCAACCAATGTCCTTTTCAGGACGAACGAGGAAGAAGAAAAAGAAGAAGGACATTGTTTTCTAGTGAATTATGGAAAGAGTTGTGTTTCCCCACGACCTTAGCTTCTGCCCTTAGATCCCGTAACAGAAAAAGCCCCCAACCTCATCTGAGTGTAGAAATTCCCCTATATGTAAATATTTAACACCGACAGCACGAGTGATACATTAACGAACTAGATAATGATCAACGATTATTGGGTTTATTAATTAAATATCTACACATATAGGGTTAGTAGTGGTTAGAACGTGGTGATGGTAAAGGATGATTCACACAAATACACACAGATGAGATATTAGTATTGTACTTAATTAAATAGAAGAATGAACTTGTGTAAAGCGAAATGATGATGATGTGGTATAATACATGTTACCAAAATGGTGAGTAATCTACACAGTCCATGTGTCTTTAGCTGCTTCACCCGGGTAGGATGATTCACATGTATGCATAGAATGTCCCAAGTTGTTATAAGTTATATCGAGTGGGGTATCTCTAAGTCGAGGATGTTCTGATGAAAACTTTTGTCGTACTGAAAACGTTGACGATATATAGTCCTCCATTGTTTGATAATATCTCTGTAGCGTTAACCAACAGTTAACAGTTGTAGTATGAAAATGTCTGTTGTCTAATCTCAGGAGGGTACTGGCCAGACTGGATATCTTCATGAAATGTTCTTGATATGTAGACTCATTAACTTGAGTATGTGATCGTGATTCATGAAATATACTTCATGGAGTAAGCTTCATAGAGTGCGCTTAAGAGTGTGTTGCTATAAATATGGGATTCAACTTTTGAACTCTTTATCTTGACTTCAGATGGTAAGCTTCCGATGGAGCTGAACTTGCTATTTGGATAAGTAATCAACTGTGAGCTTCAGATTTACTCATGTAGTAGTTTTTGATGGAGCTGAACTTGATATTTGAATAAGCAATCAACTGTGAGCTTTAGATTGACTCATGTAGTAGCTTTTGAGTGATTTGAACTTGATATGACTGTATGTGCGCACGTCATATAAGTTGAAGAAAAATGTTGCGTCCACCATCTTAATCGTGGGCGAGAAATATTCCTTTTTAACTGAGGAACGAAGGATGTCCTATGGCGAATTCTGCTAGCCAAATGTCCGTTTTGATAACTTATTTCTGGCTAGACACGTAGCGTGTAGACTAAGACTTCTGATGGACTTCTTTTCCCTTCGTAAAATCCTTTAAGAACACAATACACCACAGATATGAATTATTTTATTCACACTGAATAAACATGTGTTGAATAAGGCTAGGCTTTAGGGATTTCTCTCTACACCACAACGTTGAGAAAACTAGACTCCCCTCTAGCGAGCTGTGCGGTATATTATATCTCTAAAAGTCAAATGTGGGTCCCATGGACCGGTGACGTACAACTCCGTCCATAAACTAATAGCTAAGAGTCCATCTGGTCTCTCGTACCTAGAATCTCTCTCGTTCCCTGTCAGTCTAAAAGTGGGTGGGCCACTCGCTACCAAGTTTCAATGTCGTGCTGTATGACAAACAGATGCATAGAAAAGTACCCGCCTTCCAACTGTCACAAAGCCCTCCATTAATTTCTGTTTGTCTATCGCCCCGCGTGTCAGCTTTGTTGTATGCTGCTGGCGGCGGCCTTTGTTCCCTCGGTCCATTGTCGCTTGCATGCTAACAAGTCCCTTTGTCGTGCCGGGCTTATTGTATTCCATTTGGAAGCAAAAGTTGTTGTGTTTAAACAACGGCTTAGACTAATCTTTTGTGTCAGCCACGCTCTCCTCAAGTAACCAGATGTGTTTAACAAGGTGGGAAACTGAATCAAAAGAATTTCTTTACCACCGATGAAAGAGCAAATGTAGTCCTCTAGATACCAGATGTGAGTAATCAAGATTACAGTTTACAGATGAAATAGAAAATCGTGGGATGAAAGAGCACAATGTGGGAGAAAATAAACTAAGAAAGATGTAGGAAAAGACAGGGCGATTTGGCTTTGCGCTCCTTTATCACAAGCGGTCACGCATGTTACACCTGTCTCTTTGTGACGGTATTGCCTCCCTTGCTTTGCAGTAATGGTCCAACTTTGGCCATAACTCTAGAATATCTAATATGGGCTTCAAATGTGTCTAACTTCGCACAAGATGACTCTTGGCAGAGTTGTAGATAGATGGATAATGATGCTTCTATCTGAAGGGAGTTTTCACAAGTTATTCGGAAAAGCGAAAACAATGCTGCACTGGCTGAGCACGTTAATTTGATGATCTGTCGACAACTTTTGTGAAGGATTAAGCAATTATTAATTTCAACTCGTCAAGCATCCACCTCTGATTCACTAAGTCGAATTCTTATTATCCTGGTACTTCTTATTACCATCTGGGCCAGATAACTTTATTGTCTGACTATTTCTATGACATCCATACACCAGTGCTTATTTGTAAGACTGGGGTATTTCTGTTAAAACCAGAACTCTTATCTGGCAATTCTATCCTAGTATCATCTGATACATCTTTTTATCTTCTCATCCTCTACACAAATTAACCTCTCGTGACAAATGTCTAGGAAGCATTTTCGCAGAATATAGAGGACGACGGAGAAATTGACACAAGATATCAGAAAGCCAGTGCAGCGACTTACCAACTGTCACCACTACCAAAACATCAGAATATTATTTGGATATTAAACTTCAGTTGATAATCTATAACCTGTGTCACCAGTATCACTCCTGGACAAAATCTATGGATATACCAACAACCTCAGACCGACCACACCTTTCTTTAAACTTATTCAAGTTGACGTCTGATAGTGTACGAAGAAGAAGAAACATTTTTATTGTTATGAGCTGGATGTAACTGAACGAGTGTGACAGTTTGGAGAAGTGAATGAATTTCAGGTTCATGTGGGGTGTGATATGTGAATTATGTGGTGGGTGAGGCAGCCCAGTCGTCGATTCAAAAAGCATATTGTGTGGATTGAGAGTTGAAGAACACCAAGGTATTTGTGCACCTTTTGATAATTTGCCAAATTTTACATTTATATTTTGTTGTTTTAGCAGTGGTATTGTGTTAGCCAATGTGCGAGGCGGCTTCCGTAAAATTTAGCAGTGTTGTATACTTGTGGCATCAGAAAAGTTTGGTAGTGCTGCTGGTAGCTGGGAATTGGTTGAATAGGAGTCTAATTATTTTAATTTAAACACATGGGGTTGGAGTGGCTATGAGGTATGGCGTCCGCCTTGAGTTCTAAAGGTAGCGGGTTCGATTCCAGCAGAGGGAATATAATTTATGGAAATTGTTTTTCAGAACCAATGGTCCTAATGATGTCATATTCCCCCTGGGGTCTCCTGGGTAGTGAGATCAGATGCCTAGCCTTCAGCCTTCTCGGATAAGGGAGAAAAAAATTGGTGGTGCCGTGTACAAGTTGCGCACGTTTTTTTTTTTTTTAAATAAAATTTTGCCTCGTTTGGCGAGGCGCATCCCGTTCACTCTATTCGGCTATATTAGGTCGCATGTCCAAATACAAAAGATCTCTAGGTTCAATATCGGCATTTTTTTGAAAATGTTGCGCACGTTAAAAATCCCACGGCAGTTGGAAATCGTAAGAGTAGGCCGTAAGGCCGCTGCCCTGGCAAAATTAAAAAATTAGAAACCTACCTACCACAAAAATATTTATAGAATGTGTGATTCCAATATACACACACTGGGATTCTCGCTGGTGCTACGGAGTTCCTGCACTGTGCTGAGATCCTCCTAGTGTGATCTAAGGGAAGAGATCTGAGCACTGATGGAGTTGTACGTGTGCAATGAAGATAGTCCTTAAAGCCAAACCAACCAAACACATATTAGTCATGAGATGTTATGAGTTGTTGGTTGATGCCAACAGTTATGGAGGTGAACTCGGCAGTAGTTATGGCGTCTCATTGAGCTGATGTCTGTTTGTATTGTTGAATGTACCTGCATGTTACCCCTGGACGGCAAGTCTGTCATGCTTATTGTTCCTGCTCTTGTGGGTGTGTTTTTGTGGCCCATGCCACGTAAATATTCAGAGAAAAAAATATTCTCACTTGCCGCTTCCAATGCAGTTGGCCTCCTGGCATGAAGGCCCTCAACAGAACACTTCATTGTCTAGCAGTGGTAGCGTCTAGAGTTATTTGTTTTACACGTCACATTGTTAGCCCCGTCAGATTGTTAGCCCCGTCAGATTGTTAGCCCCGTGTGCGACAGATCTGTTATTTCCACTTTATGATGGCAGTGTACAGCTGTACAATACCTTGCTCTTCAAATTTGGTGGTTCTGAAAACTAAGAGGTTTAGCACTCAACATTTAACATTTAACTCAGAACATTCAATATTTAACAATCAACATTTAACACTCAATAAAGAAGAAAGATACTGAATTTTTTTAATGTTTTTTTTTAATTAATCATAATTAATTAGTATCGAACATAACATGTCGCGTTATTCACAAACCTCAAAAAATGACATACAAAATTATTCTTGTGCATTCCACACATTAACTGAGTGTCTGGTGTTCTAATTTGCATTGTTTTCATTTGTGACCATTTTCTTGAATTCTGCCACATGTCACTATATTTAAAACATCTTCAGCCAGTCAGACAAGCAATATCCTTTTTGCTACACTAAGTATTTGTCATATGGGAAGGAAGTATGGACAGTCAGTAAACAGTCAATCATAAAAGAATGTCGCATATAGAAATTATAGCTGCTTATTATAATATAAAAAGAAATAATTACTGACTGTGTCTTCAGAATGTTACAAATAATTAGTGTCGTTCGTATATCGTGGCATGTAACACAATCATGAGTATTTATGAAAAACAATGAAGAAAAACAATCAATCCTCCATTAACAGGTTACGCTTACAGAGGTCTTTTCGTAAAATGATTTTCTGGACAGTCCATTTACTATCTGACGTGACTATGGTTAGGTTCTTGACAAGAACATGAACTCATGAAGTCACAATGAAAGATTTGGAAAACGTATTGTTATTTATATTTTTTTTAATGGCGACCGTAATAACAACTTTGCTCTTGTCGCTGAAATCGAACATTCTTAAATGGAATAAATAGTTCATGGAATAAAAGGAAGTCCACTATAAGTACAAAATTCACTGCATTCAAACCTTGTGGAAGTTTCCAATCAGGAATACTTCCATTATACAGGTCATCATTTGCAGTGCTTAAAAAAAAAACCCAACAAAAACCAAGAAAAAAAACCAAAAACACACACAAATATACAGTTTTTTTTAAAAGTATGATATAACGGTATACCATACAAAGAGTGCATGAATAATTAGTTGCTTGAGGGTAATTGTGCCATTATTTGACCACAGGCACACATATTCACAGCATCTTCGTAATCACAACTGGGAATTAGCAATACAAATACATATGTCATTATCATATCTGCAATGTTGGAATGTCACCTGGGTACGTTTTAGGATTGTTATCACAGACAAAACACGAAGGGAAGCTACAGAATGTGTACATCCATCTTTGTTATACTGTGATCAGCTATAACACTCACTACCTCCAGGGTGATAACAAAACATTGCTGTATTACATATGTTCAGTTACAACATTACCTCTTGAATAAACAAAGACAGTGGCATATTTCTGATTGGTCAGTTTCAACATGACCTCAAGGATGAATAATTAAAAAATTGCTTCATTTTAATTGGTCAATTACAACATTAAGTGTAGAATGAACGAAGAGCATTGATTTATTTCTAACAAGTTCTTGACTAAAATGTTATCCTTGTTTTCTTCAGATCCCCAAGGTAATAAAATTCTTGGCTAACCAAACAGTTTATCTTCCTTATTTTTTAGGTTTTCTGATAGCTCCGTGGGGTCTTGGGACCCACCATTGCATATACTGCCCTCGTTATATTTACTATCATTTGTTATTTCCCCATGTAATGTAGTAAGCTATATTTAAATAAAAAAATCAACAATGTTAAAATCAGGAAATACATTTCGTCTGGCAATGTTAAATCCGGCTTTCAGGCGACATTTGACCTAATGACCCCTTTCTTTGTTTCCAGTTATCTTTAATCATTATCATGTCAAAGTTGGTTCATATATTCTGCTATCACCTTGAAAATCGTGGTGAAGTTCCATATATGCTATTCATTTGCTGATAATTAATGACATAACGTTAGAAAGCTAAAGTAAATATTTACTTACACTGTTCAAATAAACAATTATTTCTTTCGTTGCTTGGTTTTTGCTTCCCATGGGTTGTTATTCGGACTCGTTCTAAACTGACCTCTTGTATTTACTTCCTCTTTTGGTTTATCCTTGTGTTTCGGCAAAATGTATCTTTCTACTTCCTTCAAGCTTTTGTGTCACTACAATTTTACAGTATCTATTTTGGCCCATTCTTAAACTTATCATTTTCTTGTGAGTCAACATAAATTATCTCACTATAAACTTCCTTGAAATAATGACTCACTTGTTCTGAGCAGTCTTGAAATTTACCCGGATGTTAATACTGATTAAATTTCAATATGTGAAGTGTGCAATCAAAAATGAAGCCAGAGTTATGCTTCCTTGTTTGTACTAAATTGTATATCTTCTGTACCATTATCATGAGATAATGAACAAAGAGATAATAACAGAAACAAAATGAGATGGTGGTCAACCTTCCTTCATTTGTTGTTACAACACGAGAAAAAGAGAGATAACCAAAACAGATAAAGAACATCTTGGCACTACGGTGATGGAAGAATTTAACAACACAACAGACGGAAAACATTATCAGGAAAGACCTGAAGAGGCACCAGATTTCTTCGTGTTACTGCTCTGGATGTTGGTGAATGCATACCTAGAACCCTGTTAACGTCTTCTGTGTCTACAGCTGATCACAATAAGCAGCATAGTGCGGTCTTGTTTTCATAATTAACGGGTGTAATTGAGCTCTCTTTATTATATCATTAGAAATGTTAAAAGGTGTCAGTGTGCACGTGAAGGCATATGAACGTTTATTGTATTCACGTATTTCAGCTACACCACCGTTATATGTAACAAACATAACAAGATACACTACCGTTATATGTAACAAACATAACAAGATACACCACCGTTATATGTAACTGACATAACAATCTCAAACATCGTTGACCAAAAGACAAAAGCACAAAAACAATTGCTGTATGGTATGTAATTAAAATACTAAACTCGCAGTGTACGTAAATTAAACGAGTTTCGTTCTCGACCAAATGAAACGTACCGGTTTTAATTTGCTTTCAAAAAGTGACTTCCAAAAAAAAGTAATAAATTTCTCAGAATTAAAAACTACAAAAAGTATATAACAAAAATAAAGCAGATGTCCGGTGGTGGGAAAACAAAGACATTAAGATCTCAGTCTTGTCTATAATTCTCAGTTGTTCAAACTGTACATTTGCTGAGCTCAGAAATGTGGAGCATGCTCCTAGTATGCCAGCTTTGAACGTAACTTACTACATCAAATCAGGCTCAACTTCAGACAAACAAATTCAAAATTCTAAAAGAATAAAAACACACAGTAAATACATATTTTAAAAATGATGTACAGTACATATATATATATATAATTAATAATTATAATTTAAGGACAAGTAAAAAATCTAAAAATCTTACTTTCATATTTACTATCTATAATTTCAATTATAAAATAGTTACTTCATTAGACGTAATAATTTGAGTAGTGTTTTAATTCATCTATTATTGAAGATCACAAGTTACATAATGTTTTTTTAACATTGTTATTTCTTTGAAGATCACTGACTGCTAGAATTATTTATATTGTTTAGTAAGTTACTTTATTTTTCAACAATGATCGCAATTGCATAAGTATTTTTTAAATTGTTAACGCAGCAAACAAAGTATATGAAAAGTTTAAACAAAAAAAAAAAAAAACAGCATCGCCTTAAGAATGTTAAAAGAATTTGGCTTTTGGACAGGTTTTTAAAAAAAAATCACCTAAAACGCTTTTAACGGGATAAAATCATATTTGACAAGTGAAAAAATATGATAGCAGCTGTAACCTGGATCAGTCCTGTGATGGTGCCAGATCCACTGGTAGTGGCTTCGGGAGACTTGTTAGTGGTTACGCTGGAACCTGTAGAAAGGCAGTAATTTAACAAATAGTTAACCAAACTGTGAATAACGATGGAGATGTTAAAAACGATTTTATTTGAAACCAGACCCAGTGGAATGTCGTATTTCTCAGACAAAAGTATTACCTGGAGCTGCAATGCGCGCATTCTGAACGATCCAACTGATCCACCATATTGATGTGAGCTATCCACCATATTGATGTGAGCTATCCACCATATTGATGTGAGCTATCCACCATATTGATGTGAGCTATCCACCATATTGATGTGAGCTATCCACCATATTGATGTGAGCTATCCACCGTATTGATGTGAGCTATCCACCGTATTGATGTGAGCTATCCACCGTATTGATGTGAGCTATCCACCATATTGATGTGAGCTATCCACCATATTGATGTGAGCTATCCACCATATTGATGTGAGCTATCCACCATATTGATGTGAGCTATCCACCATATTGATGTGAGCTATCCACCATATTGATGTGAGCTATCCACCATATTGATGTGAGCTATCCACCGTATTGATGTGAGCTATCCACCGTATTGATGTGAGCTATCCACCGTATTGATGTGAGCTATCCACCATATTGATGTGAGCTATCCACCGTATTGATGTGAGCTATCCACCGTATTGATGTGAGCTATCCACCATATTGATGTGAGCTATCCACCATATTGATGTGAGCTATCCACCATATTGATGTGAGCTATCCACCATATTGATGTGAGCTATCCACCATATTGATGTGAGCTATCCACCATATTGATGTGAGCTATCCACCATATTGATGTGAGCTATCCACCATATTGATGTCAGCTATCCACCATATTGATGTCAGCTATCCACCATATTGATGTGAGCTATCCACCATATTGATGTGAGCTATCCACCATATTGATGTGAGCTATCCACCATATTGATGTGAGCTATCCACCATATTGATGTGAGCTATCCACCATATTGATGTGAGCTATCCACCATATTGATGTGAGCTATCCACCATATTGATGTGAGCTATCCACCATATTGATGTCAGCTATCCACCATATTGATGTGAGCTATCCACCATATTGATGTGAGCTATCCACCATATTGATGTCAGCTATCCACCATATTGATGTCAGCTATCCACCATATTGATGTGAGCTATCCACCATATTGATGTGAGCTATCCACCGTATTGATGTGAGCTATCCACCGTATTGATGTGAGCTATCCACCATATTGATGTGAGCTATCCACCATATTGATGTGAGCTATCCACCGTATTGATGTGAGCTATCCACCGTATTGATGTGAGCTATCCACCATATTGATGTGAGCTATCCACCGTATTGATGTGAGCTATCCACCGTATTGATGTGAGCTATCCACCATATTGATGTGAGCTATCCACCATATTGATGTGAGCTATCCACCATATTGATGTGAGCTATCCACCATATTGATGTGAGCTATCCACCATATTGATGTGAGCTATCCACCATATTGATGTGAGCTATCCACCGTATTGATGTGAGCTATCCACCATATTGATGTGAGCTATCCACCGTATTGATGTGAGCTATCCACCGTATTGATGTGAGCTATCCACCGTATTGATGTGAGCTATCCACCATATTGATGTGAGCTATCCACCATATTGATGTGAGCTATCCACCGTATTGATGTGAGCTATCCACCGTATTGATGTGAGCTATCCACCGTATTGATGTGAGCTATCCACCATATTGATGTGAGCTATCCACCATATTGATGTCAGCTATCCACCATATTGATGTGAGCTATCCACCGTATTGATGTGAGCTATCCACCGTATTGATGTGAGCTATCCACCGTATTGATGTGAGCTATCCACCATATTGATGTGAGCTATCCACCGTATTGATGTGAGCTATCCACCGTATTGATGTGAGCTATCCACCATATTGATGTGAGCTATCCACCGTATTGATGTGAGCTATCCACCGTATTGATGTGAGCTATCCACCGTATTGATGTGAGCTATCCACCGTATTGATGTGAGCTATCCACCATATTGATGTGAGCTATCCACCGTATTGATGTGAGCTATCCACCGTATTGATGTGAGCTATCCACCGTATTGATGTGAGCTATCCACCGTATTGATGTGAGCTATCCACCATATTGATGTGAGCTATCCACCATATTGATGTGAGCTATCCACCATATTGATGTGAGCTATCCACCATATTGATGTGAGCTATCCACCATATTGATGTGAGCTATCCACCATATTGATGTGAGCTATCCACCATATTGATGTGAGCTATCCACCATATTGATGTGAGCTATCCACCATATTGATGTGAGCTATCCACCATATTGATGTGAGCTATCCACCATATTGATGTCAGCTATCCACCATATTGATGTGAGCTATCCACCATATTGATGTGAGCTATCCACCATATTGATGTGAGCTATCCACCATATTGATGTCAGCTATCCACCATATTGATGTCAGCTATCCACCATATTGATGTCAGCTATCCACCATATTGATGTGAGCTATCCACCATATTGATGTGAGCTATCCACCATATTGATGTGAGCTATCCACCATATTGATGTGAGCTATCCACCATATTGATGTGAGCTATCCACCATATTGATGTGAGCTATCCACCATATTGATGTGAGCTATCCACCATATTGATGTGAGCTATCCACCATATTGATGTGAGCTATCCACCATATTGATGTGAGCTATCCACCATATTGATGTGAGCTATCCACCATATTGATGTCAGCTATCCACCATATTGATGTGAGCTATCCACCATATTGATGTGAGCTATCCACCATATTGATGTGAGCTATCCACCATATTGATGTGAGCTATCCACCATATTGATGTGAGCTATCCACCGTATTGATGTGAGCTATCCACCATATTGATGTGAGCTATCCACCGTATTGATGTGAGCTAAACAATTTGTGTCCTGTGTCGTAGCCAAGAATGATGACAAAACCAGTTGCAGTTTCCATGGTGATTATCAGTAAATAAACAAATAATACCAAAGGTATGCTTCAGGCGCTCGTGAGAAAAAAAAAAGTAGAAAACTAAACAAAAGAGGTGACAGGCTTCCCGGGAACTCGAACCCAGGACCTCCCGAATGACACTGCCGCCTAGCTACGGGAGTGAATCGTTACTACCCTCTCTGTCAACTAGGCATTTGTTTAAATAGTGATTATCAGTTCCCTTGGTAACAGCCTAAACATTCTACGCAACTCTTAATTAATATTACTAATTATTTAATATAATTATCCCGAGAATAATTATAATTATCTGAGACCCCGTCAGCCAGGCCAGTCATTGTGTCAGATTCTCAGTCCATGCTTCAGAAGGTTCAAAAAGGTTGGCTAAGGCATGGATGAAAAACAGCCATTAAAGCTTCGAATGTCCAGGAACTGGTGTGGATCTACTGTCCTCGTCATGCAAGAGGTACGTGTTAATGAGAGAGAGCTGAGAGACAAGCCGACCCCCCACGGTGTGGACACTGGATATGGATTTTATTTTATTATTTTTTTCCTAACCAGCGGCACTTGGGTTTTTAGCCCTTTGTTCCAATGACATGAAACAAATTTCTTGGCATTGCGAGGCTGGGGACCCTATGGACTTTCCTTCCAACCCGGTCAGGAGCTTCGCTCCTTCCCATCCACAGAGGGTTTGTGCTCAGGAGCTGCTCGGGTTATTCCAGGTCCCTGGTCGAAGGCACTTCTTCAAATTTCTTCGCCAGAACTTGAATTTATCCAGTCCAAGTCCCGGTCGAAGACATTCCCTCAATGTTCTCACCAGGGCGCGAACCTGGATCAGATACTGAGGACAATGAACCTGGATCAGATACTGAGGACAATGAACCTGGATCAGATACTGAGGACAATGAACCTGGATCAGATACTGAGGACAATTAATGATCCCCTGTTAGAGAACAACACTGCAATAGGTAAATCAACATGTTTAAAATTGTTGGAATTTGGCATCAAACGTAAGGCTAGCAGGTATGGACATATGACTAGCAGGGGTGGACATATAACTAGCAGGGGTGGACATACGACTAGCAGGGGTGGACATATGACTAGCAGGGGTGGACATGACTAGCAGGGATGGACATATGACTAGCAGGTATGGACATATGACTAGCAGGTATGGACATATGACTAGCAGGAATGGACATATGACTAGCAGGGATGGACATAAGACTAGCAGGGATGGACATATGACTAGCAGGGATGGACATATGACTAGCAGGGATGGACATATGACTAGCAGGAATGGACATATGACTAGCAGGGGTGGACATATGACTAGCAGGGGTGGACATATGACTAGCAGGGGTGGACATATGACTAGCAGGGGTGGACATATGACTAGCAGGGATGGACATATGACTAGCAGGGATGGACATATGACTAGCAGGTATGGACATATGACTAGCAGGAATGGACATATGACTAGCAGGGATGGACATATGACTAGCAGATATGGACATATGACTAGCAGGTATGGACATATGACTAGCAGGTATGGACATATGACTAGCAGGTATGGACATATGAGTAGCAGTTATGGACATATGACTAGCAGGTATAGACATATGACTAGCAGGGATGGACATATGACTAGCAGGTATGGACATATGACTAGTAGGGATGGACATAAGACTAGCAGGGATGGACATATGACTAGCAGGGATGGACATGACTAGCAAGTATGGACATATGACTAGCAAGTATGGACATATGACTAGCAGGGATGAAATATGACTAGCAGGAATGGACATATGACTAGCAGGGATGGACATATGACTAGCAGGGATGGACATACGAGTATGAGAGGATGCATCAGTCATGTACACAGCCAGCGCGCAACAGGAACAGTTAGCATTCATACCTTTTGACATATCCTAAGGGAGACTGAGAACCTATGGGTTTGTCCAGAATGCAATGTTATCGATTTTGTTCAAAAATAATAATAACATGTCCAGGACACTCTGATCTGAATGAGAGAGAGAGAGAGAAAGAGAGAGAGAGAGAGACTACTTCATTAAGTATGTCGTAAAAGGCGATTAAATCGAGGTGATGCTTGGAGGCTAGCAACGTCGTCATGTTAAAAATTAACTAAGGAAGCAAATGCTTTGGTGTAGATTTCCTGTATAGGCCACAGCTGTACTGATGGCTTCTTGCTCCATAGGGAGTGAACAGAGAAAAGATAATGACTTAACTGATATGGCATGTCATGGCATGGTTGTTAACTGATATGTCTTGTCATGACATGATTGTTAACTGACATGGCATGTCATGACATGATAGTTAACTGATATGACATGTCATGACATGGTTGTTAACTGGTATGTCATGTCATGACATGGTTATTAACTGATATGGTGCGGCCGTTGGCATATACTCTGATGATGATGATGATAATGATGTATAGTGGGGTTTGTATCACTACCCCATCAGCAGGCAGCTTTTGGTTGATGGTATTAGGATGACGTCTTCTCAACAGAACAACAACAGATTACAACCAACAAGTGATGGATGAATCTAAAGTATCGATGAGTGACTCCAACAGACAGCAGTGGAAGTTAATGTTGAAACTTTTATTTACAGGATCAGAACAATTGTTGAAAATAGGATATGCTCAACCTTCCTCCTGAGGCTGGCAGTTTGTACAGCAATAAATTCAATTCCATAATTTGTATAAGTCTCTCTCTCTCTCTCTCAATCACGCTGCTTCTGTATTCAATACTGTCTCTATGGCTTGATAACCACTGCTATTGATATTTCCTGCTGTCATCAAAATTCTTCATTTATGTGAAATCGTCTGTCTCTTTACTTTTGACATAATTCTTCTGACTCTGTTTCTTGTTTCTTCTGTGTTCTGCTTGGCATATCTTGGTGAGACTGACCTACGGCCAGCGATGATAATTTTAGCCAACGTCTATTAATTCCTACTTCTCATGGCTAGCTACTATCCATCATTCTTGTCTTATACTAAACAGTTTATCAATGTTGATAACACTCAACATATCTAATGGTCTTGTACATAAACACGTTCTTCAACTGGCAATACTGTCATTTCTTGTCCACAGAACAATTATAATAGCTATAATAGTGGTGTACCCTCGATTGATCGGCTAAGCGATATTTTTATATTTATGTCACCACAGAAGCAAACCAAACTTTTGGTATTATCGCTCGATGATACCTATCAATTGTGCTCGTCACTTAAAATACTATCTTTAACACTCACTTGGGAGACAGCCCTTTCTAGCTCTTAACGCAAATGCATTCAAAATCTGACTGACTATATTGTGTACCATGATTTACAATTTCTAGAACAAAACAGTTCACTCAAAATATAAATTTGCCGTGTGTGCGATTTACTAACCCGTAGTTGAACTCTTAAAAAAAAAAAATAACTCCAAACTTGTCAACACTTTATCTCTCAAGGGGCGTAAAACACTACTGGTGATGGATAGTCGCCCTTTGATAATAAGTCTATAAGTCATGGATTTTTCGCCCTTTAAGTTAAATTTAATAGTCTGTTCATTTCCCTTATGCAAATTATAGAAATTGGATTTCTGACACACAAACTTCCTATTACAATGGCATGTCATGACATGATTGTTAACTGATATGACATGTCATGACATGATTGTTAACTGATATGTCATGACATAATTGTTAACTGATATGACATGTCATGACATGGCTGTTAATTGATATGGCATGTCATGACATGGTTGTTAACTGATATGTCATGGCATGACATGATTGTTAACTGATATGGCATGTCATGACATGATTATTAACTATCAAAATTATTAACATAAACTCCCTGTGTAATGCTGTCAAAGTGCATCATAGTTGGCCAGAGCAATAACTATCGATAATTTCATGATGGGCTTTTAATTTTTAATACAAGCTGACTCACAATGTGTGTGTGTGTGTGTATGGGTCAGAATTGCATGCTATGTGTGTGTGTGTAGGTCAGAATTGAATCCCTTGTGTGTGTGTTTGTTTAGGTGAGAATTCTATGCCATGTGTGAGTGTTTTTGTTTTTAAAAATTACACCAAGAACAGACAATTATATATTTATTATATTTTTAAATAAGTTAAAAAAAATGATTTGTAGAATGTCATATAATCACACTTATTAATTGTTACTTTAGTGGTCTAAAGATATGCACGAGAGAACAGTATTCGCATTCTTTGCTTGTGTCGTATGAAGGGAACTCAACATGTGATATATTATACATTTTAATATGGTCTGCTGGGTCTTGAGGCCCTCATTACCATCTTCTACTTACTTTGCTGCCCGTGAGAACAGAAGCACCACTGCAGGAAGCTTACACTTATGTGCCTCTGGCAGCGGTAGTTTCTATAGTAACTTGTTTGACATAATGAAGTTTCCAGCCCCATGCCCCAACCTACTATTAGCTGCCCCTGTCACTGTACGAGGAACCCGTAACCCTATTCTTTCATTGTTCCCTCTGAGGCCCCCCAGCAACCATATGGGGCCCATAATGGGCCCACAACAACCAAGCATAAAAATGAGACCAGATGGAAGCTTTTGGTGAGATTTGAAGTTAGTTTTGTTGCTGTTGGTGCGGTTGTTGTATTGTATAAGATTAGTTTGACTTACCCATTGCTGTGCTGGCAGAAGCAGCTGCTGGCGCTGTGAACAGACAGACACAAAACCACACATTTAGGTACTCTAGCAATTAATGTCATGGTACATGCAGATAGTTGCTGATAGCAACCTAATGATGGCATGGTAAACAATACAAATGAAAATGGTTATTATCTAAACAGAGACAATGAAATTCTAATAACTCATGCACAAATAAAATTGTGACAAGCCCCATCCCAAACCTGTAGAAACTTTTCTTTGCTAATGTTAAGAACATGAGAAAATCCTTCATTACGCACAATACTTGAGAATTAATAAAGTAATTTAGTCCCATATCACATACTGCAGTAGAGGAGTGGAGTATTACAGACTTCACTATACGATGTCCAGTTTTATAAGGTGAGGTTGACCAGTTACCTTATTTGTAGACCAAGAAGCACATGGAGAAGAGAGCTGGAAACAGGTGAAAATGAGGAGAACATGGAAAGAAATTGAGATGTTGGCATGTGACAGGAGGACTTGGCATGTGTTTGTTGAAGGCCTATGCTCCTTGGGAGCAGAGGGTAATGAATAAATGACTCTGTTATTGTGAAATGAAATGAAAAGGAAGAAACTGTGATGTTCTCAGGACATGAGACAGAAATCCTAGATATTTCTCTATACAAGGTCTCAGCTTTATGACGTGAGCTGATCAGTTCTCTCCCTTGTTGTCTTTCCTTTTCCATTAACTTTACAGTGATAGGCAAGTGCTCTAACCAATCGGACACTCTGCAGAATGAAAATTGCCCGCTACTTTATAAATGACCATTCGATTTATAGAGTGGATAGAGTGCTGGCCTCTCGTGGTTTTTTTTTGGTGCGGTTGCTGTATTGTATAAAAATAGTTTGACTTACATGTTGCTGGGCTGGAAGAAACAGCTGCTGTCGCTGTGTGCAGAAAGACACAAAAACACACAATTAGGTACTCTAGCAATTAATGTCGTGGTACATGCAGATAGTTGCCTATAGCAACCTAATGATGGCATGGTAAACAATACAAATGAAAATGGTGTAATATAACAGTTAATATGTAAACAGAGGGTATCATTTTCTAATAACTCATACACAAATAGAAATGTGACAACCCCCATCTCAAACCTGTAGAAAATTTTTGTTAAAAATGTTAAGAACATGATAAAAACCTTCATTACACGCAAAACTTGAGAATTTATAAAGGTAATTTAGTCCCATATCAGATACTTACGGCAGTTCTCCTCAAATACTTATATTATATCAGATACTGCAGTGGAGGAATGGAGTATTACAGACTTCACTATACGATGTCCAGTTTTATAAGGTGGGGTTGACCAGTTCCCTTATTTACTGCCTTTGCCTTCCCTAACTCAAGAGAAGAGTGAAGTAACCATTAACAGCTTGGTCGACTGGAGCGTGACAGTACCATGTTTGGAACCCAGAATTTGGTAACTTTACTGCAACGAGAGGCAAGTACTCTAACCATTTTGCCTCCCGGGACCCTACTTGAGAAATAACAGTGAAAATCTTTTACCAGCAAGAGTACTTTAAAGTAGAGATGGCTACTATGTCTGTGTGTCGAAACAATGCTTCGAAACAGCGCTGAGTCCGAAAGATCTGAAACACAGCCTGCTTCTTGTTTCGAAACAGTTTCAGTTCCTGTCTGCCTCGCTGTTTTGCAAAGAGGCACACTGTCTCACCTTCCGTGGGCCTTTGTAAAATTTGAGTCAAGCGTCCGGGACATTAGTCGTTCATAGATAGTATGGAAGATCAAACAAGTCATAATTTTTTTTAAATAATTCCTCAGGACTGAAAGAGGCTTACTACTACTAGATGTCTGCTCGGTTTGAGTTGAATCATTGTCGCTGACTGTACCTATTCTAGTTTTATATAATGTGTCATTATTACTGTTATTATTATTGTTCTTTTTTTTATTATTTTCACATATACTGCAGCTATCATCATATCTCCATTTTATTTCATCATAATGAAGACTTGTGTAAAAATATTAAATTGTGGTCACACGAAACGCCATAGATTTTCACACACGCCAGTCCAAGCAGACAGCCCGCCAGTAGCGCGCAAGAAAAACGGCGGAGATTGTCTCACACAGTTCATGTATACTGTCTATTGCTAGAGACTTCTCCCGACACGGGCAAAAGTGCCGTTGTGTCGAAACAGTGTGTCGATACAGTTTAAATCACTGTGCCGAATGTCTCGATACAGCGGAGTGTGTCGATTTGCCCATCTCTACTTTAAAGATCACACCAGGAGATGACTTCGCTGGCCTAGCAGCCTGACTATCTGAACCAAAGTGTAAAAAAATGGGGTCGGCCGAGGTGTTCAGTAATTTTAAGGGAGGGTGGGCGTGTCTTTGTTACGTACTTGTTACAGCGGGAGGGGTGTGTGTCTTTGTTACGTACTTGTTACAGCGGGAGGGGTGTGTGTCTTTGTTACGTACTTGTTACAGCGGGAGGGGGGTGTTTCTTTTACGTACTTGTTACAGCGGGAGGGGGGTGTGTCTTTGTTAAGTACTTGTTACAGCGGGGGGGGGGGGGGGGGTCTTTGTTACGTACTTGTTACAGCTGGAGAGGGTGGCTGAAAATGTCAAAAATTGCGTTACGTAATTTGTGAACGGCCCCTTATGGCCTCGTATTTTTTTTAAAAAGAGTATAAACGGAATTTGGTTTTTTCCCCATGGCATTGGTGGGAAAACTCCCCGTTAAACCGGAGAAGCTTAGGATCACGGGACCTCATTTCCCCCCTTGTTAAAAAAAAAAAAAAAAAAAAAAAAACCAAGCCTGCCTCATTTCTTGAGGCTCGCCTGTTTCAGCCACAGACAAGTGTCTTCTTTACTTTATCGAGACATGATTATTCTTCTTCTCTTCGTAAACTCTCAGACGTCAACTTGAATACTTTCATAGATAGTAGCGGTCAGCTTGAATACTTTCATAGATAGTAGCGGTCAGCTTGAATACTTTCATAGATAGTAGTCGTCAACTTGAATACTTTCATAGATAGTAGCGGTCAGCTTGAATACTTTCATAGATAGTAGCGGTCAGCTTGAATACTTTCATAGATAGTAGCGGTCAGCTTGAATACTTTCATAGATAGTAGCGGTCAGCTTGAATACTTTCATAGATAGTAGTGGTCAGCTTGAATACTTTCATAGATAGTAGCGGTCAGCTTGAATACTTTCATAGATAGTAGTCGTCAACTTGAATACTTTCATAGATAGTAGTCATCAACTTGAATACTTTCATAGATAGTAGCGGTCAGCTTGAATACTTTCATAGATAGTAGCGGTCAGCTTGAATACTTTCATAGATAGTAGTCGTCAACTTGAATACTTTCATAGATAGTAGCGGTCAGCTTGAATACTTTCATAGATAGTAGTGGTCAGCTTGAATACTTTCATAGATAGTAGTCGTCAACTTGAATACTTTCATAGATAGTAGCGGTCAGCTTGAATACTTTCATAGATAGTAACGGTCAGCTTGAATACTTTCATAGATAGTAGCGGTCAGCTTGAATACTTTCATAGATAGTAGCGGTCAGCTTGAATACTTTCATAGATAGTTGCGGTCAGCGTGAATACTTTCATAGATAGTAGCGGTCAGCTTGAATACTTTCATAGATAGTAGCGGTCAGCTTGAATACTTTCATAGATAGTAGCGGTCAGCTTGAATACTTTCATAGATAGTAGCGGTCAGCTTGAATACTTTCATAGATAGTAGCGGTCAGCTTGAATACTTTCATAGATAGTAGCGGTCAGCTTGAATACTTTCATAGATAGTAGCGGTCAGCTTGAATATTTTCATAGATAGTGGCGGTCAGCTTGAATACTTTCATAGATAGTAGCGGTCAGCTTGAATACTTTCATAGATAGTAGTGGTCAGCTTGAAGCTGTTGGTGAGATACCTTGAGTTTTTCTAGGAATGGTACTGGTTGCATACTTTAACCCATCTATTACCGTGACACTTATCAGCGATTTACGCGACTTAACCCATCTATTACCGTGACATTTATCAGCGATTTACGCTACTTAACCCATCTAATACCGTGACATTTATCAGCGATTTACGCTACTTAACCCATCTATTACCGTGACATTTATCAGCGATATACGCTACTTAACCCATCTATTACCGTGACATTTATCAGCGATTTAAAAGGCTTAACCCATTATAATGATACTCATCAGCGATTTACGTGACTTAACCCATTACCGTGAAACTTATCAGCGATTTACGTGATTTATCCCATCTGTTACTGAGATATGTATCAGCGATTTACGTGACAACCCATCTGTTACTGTGATATGTATCAGCGATTTACGTGATTTAACCCATCTGTTACTGTGATATGTATCAGCGATTTACGTGATTTAACCCATCTGTTACTGTAATATGTATCAGCGATTTACGTGACTTAACCCATCTGTTACTGTGATATGTATCAGCGATTTACGTGATTTAACCCATCTGTTACTGTGATATGTATCAGCGATTTACGTGACTTAACCCATTTGTTACTGTGATATGTATCAGCGATTTACGTGACTTAACCCATCTTTTACTGTGATATATTTCGGAGATTTATGTGACTTAACCCATTACTGTGATACTTATCAGCGATTTACGTGACTTGACCCATCTGTTACTGTGATATGTATCAGCGATTTACGTGACTTAACCCATCTGTTACTGTGATATGTATCAGCGATTTACGTGACTTAACCCATCTGTTACTGTGATATGTATCAGCGATTTACGTGACTTAACCCACCTGTTACTGTGATATATGTCGGAGATTTATGTGACTTAACCCATTACCGTGATACTTATCAGCGATTTACGTGACTTAACCCATCTGTTACTGTGATATGTATCAGCGATTTACGTGACTTAACCCATCTGTTACTGTGATATGTATCAGCGATTTAAGTGACTTAACCAATCTGTTACTGTGATATGTATCAGCGATTTACGTGACTTAACCCATCTGTTACTGTGATATGTATCAGCGATTTACGTGACTTAAACCATCTGTTACTGTGATATGTATCAGCGATTTACGTGACAACCCATCTGTTACTGTGATATGTATCAGCGATTTACGTGACTTAACCCATCTGTTACTGTGATATGTATCAGCGATTTACGTGACTTAACCCATCTGTTACTGTGATATATTTCGGAGATTTATGTGACTTAACCCATTACCGTGATACTTATCAGCGATTTACGTGACTTAACCCATCTGTTACTGTGATATGTACCAGCGATTTACGTGACTTAACCCATCTGTTACTGTGATATATTTCGGAGATTTACATGACTTAACCCATTACCGTGAAACGTATCAGCGATTTACGTGACTTAACGCATTACCGTGAAACTTATCAGCGATTTATGTAACTTATCCTATCTATTACTATGACACGTATTAGAGATTTACGCGAAAGTCACCACCATTAGTTTTCTATCTCTCCCTATGGAGCAAGAAGCAGCCACAACACCTGGTTCCCTAGCAGTAAGCATACCTTCACGCTCTATTACAACGATGCTTCCTGTAGCTATGTATTTTTACCTGACGAGGTTACCAGCCGCCATGCACGATCTCATGTTAGTTGCTCATTACGACATGCGCGAAACAGCAGTAGCCTTATTTTTGTCTTTGTCTGATCAGAGACCGCCAGGAGCTACATGGGACAACTCCTCTACGTCAGGGTTTCTTAACATATGGTCCACAGATCCCTTTGGGGGTCTATGAATGGATTCTAGGCGGTCCGTGATCTGAAATTTTAAAATGTCAAGTTTTTCGCTTTGCTTGTAGAGGGACCGAAGACGCAGCAGTAGAGATGAATGCAGTCAGCGACTCATAGCTTGACTGCTTGCGTCAGGGTCAGCGAACCAGAGCTGACCAATATCGTACTCCACCTCCCAGTGGTGGTCCTGGAAACAGGCTGCATCACTGCAGTCTGGCCGAGAGAGTAGGGATCGAAGAGGGACGGCAAACCCGGTCCCAAAAAATGCCGTGCGAAAGTCGGATGTGTCGGGCCGAAATGCGCAAATATCGCAGCTTCGTGTTAAACGGCGACACAACGCAACCAACGTCCTTTTCAGGACGAACGAGGAAGAAGAAGTTTTGCTTTTATGTACATCTTCTCCAAGAAGGGGTCTATAGCCGTCATCAGACAATCAAAGGTGTTCATGGCCGTCATCGGACAATCAAAGGGGCCCATGGCACAAAAAAGATAAGCCCCCCCCCCCCCCCCTCTTACACGCAGCTACATCACGATTACGTCATCATTCTACAGATGTAAACTCGCACTGAACGATGTAAGGAGAATTAATTTTGCTGTATTTTTTGCTCATAAAAGAAATGTGTATCACGGACACAACAGTGCATCCCAGACACAACAGTGTATCTGACAACGACACACTCATACCTAAGAAACTTGACAAAATATACACAGCCAAGTTAATAACATGGTTTGAACTACGGCCTCCACTCGAAATTTAAATTTCGGACATTTCCGACACAGTGTTGTCATCCAAGGGCTGTTGGCTAAAGACTTACGTTTAGCCTGAATTTAAAGTCAATACAATGTGACATGTTGGTAGTACGGGACGCCTCCTCTGAGACAAGGTTCGAACACGTTAATGTTTCCTCTAGCATGTCGTTAATGTTTCCTCTAACATGTCGTTAATGTTTCCTCTAACATGTCATTAATGTTTCCTCTAACATGTCGTTAATGTTTCCTCTAGCATGTCGTTAATGTTTCCTCTAACATGTCGTTAATGTTTCCTCTAACATGTCATTAATGTTTCCTCTAACATGTCGTTAATGTTTCCTCTAACATGTCGTTAATGTTTCCTCTAACATGTCGTTAATGTTTCCTCTAACATGTCGTTATTGTTTCCTCTAACATGTCGTTAATGTTTCCTCTAGCATGTCGTAGGTGGCTACTAATAAAAGGTTGTGCGTGGACTGGCAATCTCATTGTGTAAGACATTGTGTAAGACATTGTGTAAGACATTGTGTAAGACATTGTGTAAGACACACTGCTGCAGAAATAACCGTTCCAGGAACACATGAAAGCCTTCGCTGCCTTTGCCTTCTGTTAACTCAACAACAGACTCAGGAACCAAATGACAGCTGGTAGACTGGAGTGTCATGCTTGTCAAGTTTCGAATCCGTAGCCCAACAACTTTGCCACGAAAGGCAATCTCTGTAACCTCTTCGCCTTATCTGACACTCATACATATATATAGAGAGAGAGAGGGAGAGAGAGAGAGGGAGAGAGAGAACGAGAGAGAGAGAGAGAGAGAGCGAACGACAGAGATAACGAAAGACAGAGAGAGAGAGAGAACGAAAGACAGAGAGAGAGAACAAAAGACAGAGAGAACGAAAGACAGAGAGAACGAAAGACAAAGAGAGAGAACGAAAGACAGAGAGAACGAAAGAACGAACGAACGAACGAACGAACGAACTTTAGAAGAATTGGGCACGCAACATTCTGCCATTCCTCTCTCTTCTCATCATGATACTGTAATCCTCACATTTACTTTAAGCACAGAGAGAACATAACATCAAACAAATAATCATCATAATTAGAGTATGAAAATAAATATAATAGATAGATATAGATAGAGAGAATAGATAGATAGAAAAGACAGAGAAAGATAGATAGATAGATAGATAGATAGAGAGAGAGAACGAAAGACAGAGAGAACGAAAGACACAGAGAGAGAGAACGAAAGACAGAGAGAATGAAAGACAGAGAGAGAGAACGAAAGACAGAGAGAACGAAAGACAGAGAGAACGAAAGACAGAGAGAACGAAAGACAGAGAGAACGAAAGACAGAGAGAGAGAACGAAAGACAGAGAGAACGAAAGACACAGAGAGAGAACGAAAGACAGAGAGAACGAAAGACAGAGAGAACGAAAGACACAGAGAGAGAGAACGAAAGACACAGAGAGAGAACGAAAGACAGAGAGAACGAAAGACAGAGAGAACGAAAGACACAGAGAGAGAGAACGAAAGACAGAGAGAACGAAAGACAGAGAGAACGAAAGACACAGAGAGAGAGAACGAAAGACAGAGAGAGAGAACGAAAGACACACAGAGAGAGAGAACGAAAGACAGAGAGAACGAAAGACAGAGAGAACGAAAGACACAGAGAGAGAGAACGAAAGACAGAGAGAACGAAAGACAGAGAGAACGAAAGACACAGAGAGAGAGAACGAAAGACAGAGAGAACGAAAGACAGAGAGAACGAAAGACACAGAGAGAGAGAACGAAAGACAGAGAGAGAGAACGAAAGACAGAGAGAACGAAAGACAGAGAGAACGAAAGACAGAGAGAACGAAAGACAGAGAGAGAGAATGACAGAGAGAGAGAGATAAAGATAGAGAGAGAGCTGATGACAATCGTAATGCTGGTAACACTAATTTAAAAAAATATATTTTAGAAATCTAAATCTGATAAACGTGGTTTTATAAAAACTTGTCAATCAGATAGGCAACCATTTCAGACAACCAATCAGTCAATACCCTTTAGCTCCCCAAGGAGCATCGGCCTTCAACAAACACATGCCAAGTCTTCCTGTCCTGTGCCATCAGCTCAAGTTCTTTCCATGTTTTCCTCATCATTTTCACCTCTGTTTCCAGTTCTCTTCTCCATGTGTTTTTTGGTCTACCTCTGCCTCTCTTTCCCTGTGGATTCCAGACCAAGGACTGCCTTGTAATGCTATCAACAGGTTTCCTCAATGTGTGTCCTATCCATCACCAGCGTCTTCTTCTCAACTCTTGTTCCACTGGCACTTGCCTAACTAAACACTAATACACACAAGCGAATCATCATTACAAAGTTTAATCCTTAATTATAAACATTTATAGTCAAAATATGATTGTCCTTACTTGTGTCGCTACTTTGCGCAAATGACTCTTGTGTCAAGAAAACAACGACACAGCATAGCACAAGGAAGTTGTTGATAACGATTTTCGAATTCATGATGAGGTGAACCACTATTGCACACACTAACTATCACTTTCCTTAACTCTTCAGATAGCTGCTAAACACTGCGAGAATTGTTTAAGGATGCTGTTTTTCTTTAAATAGTCATAACCCGTCTTTATACCAGGTTTAAGCAGAGCAGCTCTGTGATTGGTTAATTCAGTTGCCAGCTAGCTTTCCTGTCTGGGCTTTTTGTTTGCTGGCAAAGGACGTTGTCTGATGTGGGGGGAGGAGAGGGCGGAAAGGCCAAGAAAAAAGAATGTGATACGGATGGAAAAGATTACCCCTCCGCCACCACGTCTGAATGTGAATATTCTCCTGCCTGGTAGAACACTCCCTTGTAAACATATTTTCTTAAACGACCGTCTCCACGATTTTATGTTTAAATAACTTTGAAGACGTTAGGGCGAGAATCTAAACAGAATATTCGTAGCAGATCTATCTATCTATCTATCTATCTATCTATCTATCTATCTATCTATCTATCTATCTATCTATCTATCTATCTATCTATCTATCTATCTATCTATCTGTCTGTCTGTCTGTCTGTCTGTCTGTCTGTCTGTCTGTCTATCTATCTATCTATCTATCTATCTATCTATCTATCTATCTATCTATCTATCTATCTATCTGTCTATCTAGATGTCTATATCGTCTGTTTGTGTGTCTGTCGAGCTTTATATCTCTGTCTGTTTCTCTATCTCTTTCTACACACACACACACACACACACACACATATATATATATATATATATAATTTTTTTTTTTTTTTCTCAATTGAACAAAACTACCAAAACACGGGACATTACGAAGTTTACCCTTCGTCAGCCACAGTCACATCGAGGAGACAAGGACATGAAAGATAACCGGATTCAGAGAAAAATACAAAGAACAATGTAAACATGTGTAGAAATATAGATGACGAAAATGTCTTTGTCCCCTGTTAGTGACTGCAGCACGGGAAGGGTTAAACTCCGAAACGTCCCGTGTTTTTGTAACATCGTTCAACTGTCAAACTTGCTTCATTCATATTTTTATTACATTTATTTTTTACTTTATGTTCCAATGTTACAGTATCACCCTTTATTATTAACTAAGCCCTGTCCTAGTTTGAGGTCTTTTCCCGCCAACTTGACTACCTGGAGCTGTCATGTGATAACGTCACTAACAGATTTAATTCTTAGTGTCGCTTACGTCATCAAGCTTTAGTCTCATTTTAATTTTAAAAAGACCTATGACAAAGTTTGTAACGAGAGGTGTGGGTTCAATACCTGCATCATTATTTAACGATACGCAAACAAAAAACAATCGTAAAGACACATACATACACACTTTTTTCAATGAAACCAGGAAGGCAACGCACGTAAGGCGTCCTTCCCCCTTTTATGGCGTACGAAGGGGCAACATTTCAAAAACTCAGCTCATGAGGTCATTTTTCACGATTGAATCATATCGTGTTGTCCTCCTACAAAGTTTCCTATTAATAGAAAATATGACTATTTGTTTCCGGGGTGTGATTATTCACGAGTTATCAATTTCAATGATGCATTTCACTTGTGGAGCGTTGAACAGTCACAGAAACACATGCTTGTTTTATGACAGATGACATCAGCACGGGATTGTATACAATCCCGAGAGGAAGATCTTCGTTTTCAGAGCGCGGCTTGGGCTGTATAATTAATTATCCAAGCTTCCTGTACGCCTGGTTTCAACTTAACATTCCGAGACTATCTACAGCCAGGGTTTCCAGCCTGTGTTTCTAGTTTCAACTCGACATTGCGAGACCCTATCTATAATAATATCTACCCTATCTACAGTCAGGGTTTCCAGCCTGTGTTTCTAGTTTCAACTCGACATTCTGAGACATATCTACAGCCAGGGTTTCCAGCCTGTGTTTCTAGTTTCAACTTGACATTCCGAGACCCTATCTACAGCCAGGGTGTGGTAAAATGCACCGTTTTAACCCTCCAGCTCAAATTATAATGATAATACTGTATTTGAATTTTGTTCCAATACGCCAATATAGTTTTTCTACACATCCCGCCACCATTGCCATACCCTGCTCATATTTCTCAAAAAGTCCAATTCTAGTGACGTAAAGTTACCGTTTATAACCTGCTACTATAAAATTTGAAAATTGTCAAGGTCGATAAAATCTAATGCAAAATATTGGACACTACTTGAAATTTTTAAACTAACGTATTCTAAGAATCTATTATTAGTTACAACATGCGACAGTCGTCGTTAGACGTCGCATTTTAAAAAAACGCCAGCGAGCGGCTTGCGATTTGAAACTATTAACGCCACGAGATGGTACCCACCCCATTACCAAAGGCTTTTTCGTTACTCCGTACTAATTTTTAAATATAACATGAAACCGTTTTGGCAGTCGGCCAACACGTGTTTCGTCTTCAAAAAGACGGGAGATAGAGAGAGAGAAGAGGGGGAGTTAGCATGGAAAAAGTCTAAACCCACTTGGGTATTGTCAAATTGAAACTAACGAACAAATGAGTGCAGGGGAGAGAAAAGGGGCAAAGGAAAGGACAGAATGGAATTAAAAACGATAATGTTGTTTATTCAATACTATACTATTTCCTATGAAAACGTATCTAGACTTAGAGTAAAAGTATTTTGTTCAGAATAAATAAAGAGAAAAGTACAAAGATGAAAACTTAGAAAAGACGTAGATGAAAATATACTGGCTAGATAAAGGACACTAGCCTGATTAATAATCACTTTTCATCTTTTAAATCGCTTCAAAAGTGACTGAGTTATTGCATAAAATAAAAAAAAATTGACAACAGATATACGGACACACTGATATCCCAGCTCAATTTAAAAGTAACATTTTTCTAGTCACGTGGGTTGGAAACAAGTCAAATTGGCTTGCCTCATTTTGATAGGCACTACTAGTGAGGAAGAGAGAGGTAGCTTTGAAGTTTTGCCAGCCTAAAGCGACACATAGTCTAAACAGTAATACTAGAAACAGACTGACGAACTTATTGATAAACGTGCATAAATGTTTGGGATTTTCAAAAAAAAAAGAGCAAAATCGGCGTAGTTTAAATTGATTGGGTAATGTTAGTATAGACATAGAGGGAATAAAACTAACGCTTCTGCTACGGAGGGTGCCACTTGACAAAGATTTCCTACAAGCAAGGTTCAAAGCAGAGCAAATAATGACCAAATTGCCTTTGCGTCTGAAGCAGCAGCTATCTAAAAGTGACCCATTGATAGCCTGTTAACCTTTAACAAATTGTGTGATTTATTTCATTGATTGCGGTAAGATGAATAACCTTTTTTAATACATTATTAGATGTAGAGGCCAACCCAGATAGGGCGCCATAACATTGTGTGTGTACGACATATGCCTTTGTGGAAGATTGCGACATACTAGGAGCACAGGCATGTCTAAGCAGACTTAGGAAGCAAATCAAAATAAACTTGAGTTGAATAATATCATACATTATTCGGACTGTAAGACCAGAAAGTCACTGGCAGGCCTATTGTTATATTAACTCTGGAGAAAAAGAAAAGATTGTATTCCAGCTGACGATGAAGATGATGTATATTGACAGGGGCGTTGAGACTATGTGGAAAAGAAGATACCCACTGTTTATGAAGCAGTCAAAGTAAAGTTAAAGACTGTAGCTAATTTGGTTAGCTCGTTTATCTGATCACAATACATGTTTAATGATGTTAAATTGGTAGTGGTGGAGATGATTAACTGGAGACTTAGGGAGGCTTGTTCCTCTTGTTTCAGGGTTACATCACCCAGTATCAAGTTGGTCAGAAGCGGGAGCTGCAGAAATTGAGGCAACCTACCGGTTGTTTCTATATATCGACACCTAAGAGTATTAGCAGTCTCCAGTATACACTGTAGTGAAGCAGTGTGCAGTTTTTCTCAAGCAAGTCATCTAGTGTCTACCAGAATTTTAAGATAAGCCAAAATCTTGCGGGCTTATATGCAAACTCAAATGTGTTTAATCTCCACCCTATTCACAAACAGTTTGTGATATGATGCGAAAACCAGTTTTTCCCAATATTGACTCTTCATAGAACAGTATTTTCCAACAGGGAATAAAAGTTTATAAACATTAACATATTAAGATATATTGGACAGATGTCCTTCATGTGTATTTAATTTGGTATAAAACCATACTTTCACTTTTAAGTTTTAAACATTCCTGTCCTAAAAAATTTGAGGGACAGGAAATTAAAATTGTATATACATATATATCCTAACTTTAAACCCAGTCTTGTTTTTAGTGAGTTAAAATTGTATTTGTTTAACGCAATTATCACTACATTTTTCATTACTCTAGACACCAAGCCATATAAATAACATCACAAACACTAGATACCCAAAATAAATCGCAGAGTGAGATCGTAGAATGGTAGCAGTCAGGTACCCTGAGAACATAATCCTCAACTATTAGACTCAGGGACTTGCATAGCTGACCTCACTCTGTAGACATATACTGACTACTTTTCTTTAACATCAAAACCCACCACACAGGGTTATCAGCCTGTGTTTCTAGTTTCAACTCGACATTCCGAGACCCTATCTACAGCCTGGATTCTCTGACCGTGCGTCGAGAAACACCATACTGCTGGTGGGAATCAGGAGATGTGAATGTGTGTATCAAAATGTCGATTTTACAATTCTCAACGTCTTCTTCTTTTAACTTACTTACTTACTTAGTCGTTCCCCTTCTACCGTGAGGTGTAGAGGTTTGGAAGAGAGAGCGCCAGACTATCCTATCGGCGGTCTTCCTCCTGGCCTGGTTCCATTCTAGTCCTCGGTCCTTCAAAGATTGTCTAATGTTGTCCTCCCAGCGGACTCTGGGTCGTCCTGGGGGCCTGGATCCCTGGCTCTTTGTTTCCCATGCTTGTCGTGGTAGCCGATCTTCTCCCATTCTGCAGACATGGCCAAACCATCTTAGTTGGGACTGTTCTACTTGGGTCTGCAGGGGGTGGGATTTTAGGCCTCGACGTATCGTCTGGTTGCGGACCATGTCTCTTCTTGTTACTTCAACCACCTTCCTCAGATACCTCATTTCTGAGGTTTGAATCTGGCTTTTGTGGGTTGTAGTCACTGCCCATGACTCGCATCCATATGTCAAGGCTGGGACATAGGTGGAGTGGTATACAGCCTGTTGCGAGATTTGGTACCACTTGCTTTGTTTGTGAAAAAATGTGTAACGTCACACACACACACACACACACACACACAGAGAGAGAGAGAGAGAGATAGAGAGAGAGAGAGAGAGAGAGAGAGAGAGAGAGAGAGAGAGAGAGAGAGATAAGAGTGCACGGACAACGCGGTGGGACTTGCTTTGAAGTTTGAAAGTGGCTGAAAAATTTGCACTTCGTCTAGCCGACCAACATTGGTGAAGGTAGGAAATAGCGAATATATGAAACATGGCCGACCTTAAAAGTTTGCATTAGCTGGAAAGAAAATCTAAATCTACAAGAGCAAGCCTGGTTGTAAGACATTTAAATAATAATAATTCACCAAAGGAGATAGAGTATGAATGATATCCAAAAGGATATTATTCAAATATAAATAGTTTTAAAAATAATTGATATTTTTCATAGTCATCACATCTGCTAATAGTTAGCTCATGATCTTAGAAAATTTATTAATAATACATACCTCCACGGATTTCGATAAAACATGGATAGAATGAACGCTTCATATTGGGAAAATGAAAGGATACATAGGAAGGAAGAAACGATATAGGTGTGTAGTGACCAGAAGAGAAAACAAGTACAGAAAAAGCACAGATCGCCTCAAACCAATAGATTAAACGAAAATCATATCGAACTTCAGACGGTGCTTTCTCGTACGGGAGAGTCGTCCAAATATAAGGACACAGCGGCGCGTTTAAAATCACACACACCAAATCCAGAAGCCAGAGTGAGAAACTGGAAGACAGTATCTGCAAGAAAAGTTTTTTTCACACTGCATGCAGGGCAGATAGACTTCAACAAAAACAGCCTCACCGTGCGCTTATTAATCCTAAGAGGGTAAGAAAATTTATTAAAGATATATGTGTGACTAATATCATTTTATTTCAGATTTTGTTTACGATTTGATGGTATCAGATATAATAAAAAGGGTATACAAGAAGCCAATGACGCTAACCAGCGATAACCTCCACCGGCATTGTCAGGAAGCATAACAATTAATTGGTTTGCCAAATATATCATGGCTAGTTCTTGCCTGGAAGCTTACAACATACCAGCAATTACATAAGTTACTTGGCATCCATAAGTGGAAGGCAAAGGTTATATCATACCCATGTATCATAACATGTGATTTATTCATGTATTTTGTTATTTTCTGCACAGTAGACCCAATCGTATCATGCTATCTCTGTAACATACTACCATGAATCATTCATTTATATACAAACACTGAAGACATGGTCGCCTCATGAACATCAGTAGTGTGTGTGCTTGTTGGAACACCATGGCCACCTATTACCTTTTGTTCCAGGTTTTATGATCGTTCCTGATCGAGCTCATGATCGAGTTCGTGATCGAGTTTAAACTAAAGACTTGAGGACCTTTGATCCTGTTAACTGAAGCCTAGTGGTCGAACAATCTTCAACACCTTAGTCCCCCGTAGTTATAGGGCGGGCTGAAGGAAAGTCTTCCTGATCATCAGTGTGTCTCAAGAACCTCGAGCAAACACAAGATGAGTTTTTCTGTATCCCATCCAACAAACACTGTGAGCAGTTTCTAAAGCGAATGTTGATGATGATAACAGCTAGAGACTAGATAGCAAGATATATCAAAAATATACTGTGACAGACTTTTATAATTCATTGGAAGATTCATCCAAGATTTGTTTACTATTATTTATTTTAATTTGTAAATATAAATAATCATACATTTTACCATCCTCCAACACCCATTTCTCATTACAAGGCTAGATAGATGTACATAAATAAATTATGAAATTGTACTCATTTGACTTGGTAAATTTTTGACTGTTAAATTTTGAGTTACTTTTTCTGATTTAATTATATTATCACATAGGGTTACTATAGCGAAAGTGACGCAGTATACTTCTGAAGCCTTAAATCTATTGTCCAGCTCAGAGTATTCACAGCCGTAACTCAATTGTGATACCAGTGCACTTCTCTGGAACTGGGACTGTTAAGGTTCTTTTTCCATACCTGAATGATTGGGTTGCTGTCACACTTCAATTCAAGTATTCTGTATTCATCTCTTTTACCATCTCGAATTATATTTATGATATATACTGTTCAAAAAAAAGAAACGCAACTTTTTTGGTGTTACTTTTATAAAAGATATTCGCTGATTGGACATCAGTCAACCTATCGACTGTGTCCACCTGGTCAATAACTTCTCGTGGTTACCTGAATTGTACTCACCTCATGATTCGTGAGGTCATGAAAGAGGTCAAGGTCAAAACAACATTTTTGACAATAACTCGTGACAGGTTCATGAGAATCCCGTGAAACTTACTGAACACAAAACTCTCTTACCATATTATTGAATGCCTATAAAAGATTGATGCTCCTCGAATAAATTCAGTTGAAAATTCAATGCGCAAGTATAGCTCATCTCACTATAGAACAACGACTCATCATCATTGGACGTTTACAGACTGGACAGTCACAAAGTGTAGTGGCCAGACAATTTAATGTGGTTAGAAGCACCATTAGCCGCCTTTGGAGGCGATTTCAAGAAACTGGCTCAGTGGCAGACCGGCCGCACAGTGGAAGACCCAGAGTCACAACTCCTGCCGAAGACCGCTTCATACGGCTGCGTCACCTCAGGAATCGACTTGCATCTGCATCCTCCACAGTCCAGTCAATGTCAGCAGCTCGTCGAATTTCAGATCAAACGGTTAGGAACCGGCTGCACGACTCTGGTCTTTGGGCTAGAAGACCCTACAGAGGTCCTGTTCTTACGGACCGGCATCGCCAGAACCGACTGCAGTGGGCGAACCAGCATCGTCAATGGACCGTTGGGAATGACTGGAGACGGGTTTGGTTTAGTGATGAATCATTTTTTGTGCTCCAGCGACATGATAGACGGAGAAGAGTTTACCGCAGAGTCCATGAGCGCTACGCCCAGAACAGCGTTGATGAAGCTCCTCCACATGGTGGTGGAGGTGTACTGATGTGGGGGGCGATCAACTTCATGGGAAGAAGTGACCTGGTGCAAATTGAAGGACGCCTGAATGCCCAACGACACGTCACTGAAATTCTTCGTCCTCACATCCTTCCACTGCTGGCTGCACGAGGGTCGATATTTCAGCAGGATAACGCTCGACCTCATGTGGCACTATTCACCACCCAGTTCTTCGCTGACAACAACGTCCAGACCATTCCGTGGCCAGCCATGTCATCAGACACAAACCCCATAGAACACTTATGGGATGAACTCGACGACGACTCCGCCAGCGAGACGTGGCTCCAGCCAATCTCCGACAGTTGTCTCTTGCACTGCGGGAAGAGTGGGCAGCCATCCCACAACAACAGATCCAACGGCTAATCGGATCCATGTCAAGGAGATGTCGTTCTCTGATAGGGGCCAGAGGAGGCCATACACCTTACTGAAACGGAGGCCTCAGTCGCAAAGAATAAAAGTCCAAACCAAATTTAATGAACATCATTTCATTTTTAAAGTCTGAAAGTTTCTTCATGCCAAGATTGAAACATTAATTCCGTAAAATAAAATTTTGGTACAAGTTTGAAATTTGGTGTCCATTACCACTGCAATAATGTTGCGTTTTTTTTTCCCCTCTACACCTCACGGTAGAAGGGGAACGACTAAGTAAGTAGTTCTTTTTTTGAACAGTAATAGCTTTAGATTCATTTGTGTGATTATTAGAATGTTCATTTCAGCGTCTTTTCAATTAAACTTTGTATTCATATTATTTAGCAGTGTTTTATTTATTTATTCTTACTCTCAGCCTGTATATCAAATGTTATATTCTGAACTGCCCTTGCAAGGTTAAATTAACAGTCACTGAACATCTTTGAACTTGAAGAACATTCCAGGAAACAAGTCGGTTTATAGACGACTGAACATATTTAATATAGGTTCTCATTTTCATCATGAATACGTAACAAGTTATCACACATTAAAGACACTTCTTAATCACAGTTCTAGGATACACTAGAGTTCAATATTTCCAGACATCGTACATCTGTCCTATAACCGTTTTCTTTATAGCGTTAATGTCAGCAACTCATCATCAGTTGCCATCTCCACAACGAAGGTTGGCTGTAATGGATCTCCAACGTCTTCTGTCTCTTGTCTTGGTGGTACACTCTGATAGACTCTTTCCCGACCATCTCTTGATGTTATCTTCCCACTTATAGCGCTGTCTTCCCCTTGCACGTTTGCCTTCAACTCTCCCTTCTGTTATGGTCTTCTGCAAGGTGTTATGCCTTTTTATGTGGCCAAAGTATCTTAGCTGCCGAACTTTGACCTCTCTCATTAGTTCTCTTTTCATACCTAGATTTTCTAGGACCTCCTTATTTGTTTTCATCTCTTTCCATGAGATACGCCCCATTCTTCTATATATCCACATTTCAAGAGCCTCAATTCTTTCTTCCAAATGCTTATTCATCGTCCATGTTTCTGCATCATACAGAAAAGCAGAATATATATAACACTTTATGATTCTCAGTTTTAATTTATGAGATAACTGTTTGGATGTCAGTATATGTTTCATGTTGTTGAATGTAGCTTTGGCCATTCCTATTCTCTTCTTGATTTCTGTTTCACATCTGCCATATTCTGTTATTATATGACCAAGATATACGTAGCTCTTGACTTGTTCCAGGATTTTCCCATTTACGCTTATCTTCAATGTGGGTTTATCATCTGTTTTGCTAATTATCATAGTTTTAGTTTTCTCAATATTAATGTCGAGTCCATATTCATGACTTATACTGTTCACTTGCTTCACTAGTTCTTGTAACTCCTGTTCGCTTTCAGCTAACAACACGGTATCATCTGCATATCTAAGGTTGTTTATTGATCTTCCACTGATGTTCAGTCCTGGTATTTCCTGTATCTGTTTGAAAATTTTTTCGGTGTATAAATTAAATAGGCAGGGGGACAGCACACAACCTTGTCTGACACCTCTTTTTATGTCTATGTATGGTGAATAATTCCTTCCCGATCTTACTGTGGCAGTTTGCTCCCAATAAAGGTTACTGAGTATTCTTATATCTTTTCCATCAATACCTATGTCTTTGAGGCATTCAATTATTTTCTCATGATGGATTCTGTCAAAAGCCTTCTTATAGTCAATGAAGCACATATACATACTTTTTTGGACCTCTGTATATTTTTCTGCTAATCTTCTTAGGCAAAATATTGCCTCTCTTGTTCCACTGTTCCGTCTAAAACCAAACTGTTCTTCTTGGATTTCGCTGTCTACTTTACTTTTTATTCTTTCCTGTATGATTTTGAGCAGTATCTTAATTGCATGACTCATCAGGCTGATTGTTCTGAAGTCTGAACATTCTGTTGCATTTGGTTTTTTGGGCAATGTTATAAAAACTGATGTCTTCATGTTGTGTGGTAAATATCCTGTATTGTATATATCATTGCATATTTCTGTGATTGTATCTATACCAAAGCTATCCAGAGCTTCTATCATTTCAATTTTTTATGTTATCCATGCCTGCTGATCTTCCTTTTTGTATCATATGAATGGCATTCTCTACTTCTGATCTGAGAATGTTTGGGCCTTCATTAGAATCTGGTGATGGTTTTTTTACCTCTGTTGTCCTCGAATAGTTCTTTTACGTATTCTGCCCATCTGTTTGATATGTCTTTCTCATCAAGTAATATTACACCATTTTTGTTCTTGATACAGCTTCCTCCTTGTGCAAACCGCGACCGATTTGATAATTTCTTTATTTCTTCATGCATATCTCTTGTCATGTGCTTTGCTTCCAAGTCTTATATTTCCTTACATTTTGTTTCTATCCACCGTTCTTTTGCTTCTCTACACATAGTATGTATGTCATTGTCTATTGTTTTATATTCTGGAGTGTTTTTTGCTTTCTTTCTTTCTGCCATTTTGCGGTTGCTTTTTCTTCTGGGTTTTCTCTTCTATACTGCTCCATGCTTTCTGTCAATAACTGTTGGTATTTATTTTTGACGTCGATTAAATATTTCTGTTTTATATCTGGTTGTTTCAGCGCTGATATTTCTATCTGGGGTTCCTCCTGTCTTCTGTTTCCTGCTCTTTTCAGCTTTATATTTACTTTGATGACAACTGGATTGTGATCTGAATTTATGTCGGCGCCAGGATGTGTCTTTGCACTTGTGACACTGTTCTTAAATCTATGTTTTATCATGATATAGTCGATATGATTACGTGTTACATCTCCTGGGCTTTTCCATGTGTATAATTTCCTTGGGTGGTGTTCAAAAAAGGTGTTACATATGACCAGCTGGTTTTCTTCACAGAACTGGATAAGTCTGTCTCCTCTATCATTTCTTGTCCCTAATCCATACTGTCCTACTATTTTCTTGTATTTTCCTTTTCCTACTTTTGCATTCATATCCCCCATTACTATCAACACATCTGTAGATTTGACTGGTTTAAGTGTGTGTTGTAGCTCTTCATAGTATTCTTCTATTTCTTCCTCGCTGTAATCTTTAGTTGGTGCATAAGTTTGTAAGATTGATATGTCGAATGGCTTTGCTCTCATCTTTAGTAACATCATTCTGTCATTGTGTGTCCAGTATCCACATACGTATTTTTCTAACTCCTTCTTTATCAACATTCCTACCCCTCTTTCGTGTTTTTCTCCTCCTGAGTGTATAAGCGTGTACTGGTCTCTTGTTATGTAGCCTGTATCCAAAAGTCTTGCCTCTGCAACTCCCAGTATATCGAGTTTCATGTCGGTTGCCTCTAATATAAGATTGTCCAGCTTTCCTTCTTCGTTTAGAGTTCTAACATTCCATGTTCCTATTTTTAGGCTTCTCCTACTAGTTTTTAGGTGGTCTTTCTCAGAATGCTCCCTTTCAACAGAATTTAAGGAACACTCGTCATTATGTACTTCCTTACTCTAATGAGCCAGCAACTAAATCTGTTTAAATACCTTGTACGTATTTGGTATAACTATCACTTTTCTGATTATTAGTGATATAAAATAGTGATTCACACATCAAGTCTATGTCTATTATATTAATATACTTTTGGCATACATAGCCAGGTTCTAACTGCCATATATATCTATATATTCTCAATTGCGATCGTGTCCTACGATTTTCGCGTTTAAACTTCGGACTCAATGGTCCTTCACATTTTAACTTTATTCCTTTTCAAGCATTACATTCACGGTTATACGCTATTATACTTTTAAGTGGTTATACCATATATTACACATTCTGAATCAGTGGCCATGCCACACATATTATACACTTTGAATAAGTGGCCATGCCACACTTATGTTAAACACTGCCGTTCGGCACTAAGGCCACACATAGACTGTCGTAACTATGTTCAACGCGTCATGCATCGATATGTGCGGTCTATTTCAGTATTTATTCAGCTAAGGTGTTTCGTGGTGCAACCATCCGAATGGAGCTCCGACCCAGATGCTTGCAAACCCCGAAACAATCCTCAACAGGGACGTCATACTTTCTGGAGAGAGATTCTACTTCTTCTCTACCACTATCATCACACTAGAAAAACCTTTCGCTACACAGCCATCTTCGTTTTCTGACCAACCTCTCTCTTGCTGAGGAATCCTCGATTTATAGCCTGAGAAAGTCTCCCAGCTGCTGCTTTTCGAGTGGCCAACTCTTCTTTGATGCCTTCCTTTCGGTCTATAATAGCTCCGAGGTATTTAAAGTGGTCGACCTACTCCAGGACCTGTTCTCCCAGCTTAATCTGATGTCTTCTTTCTTCTCGTGATATCACCATTGATTTTGTTTTAGAGCTGCTTATAACCATCCCTCTCTTCTCCAGCTCTTCCTTCCAGACTTGCAGGTTGGATTGGAGATGTGCCTCTGATTTAGCAATCAGGGCAAATCATCAGCAAATGCCAGCTCTGAAATACAGACCTGTCTCATCTTCCAGTACCCCACTGAATACTTTCTTATTCTCTCCTTACATGCCTTGATGACATCGTCCATGAGGAGTATGAAAAGATAAGGTGACAGGTGTCTTACACCAGTGGTGGTCCTAAACTCTTCTGACTTATGGTTTGCTGTCCTCACATAATTTCGGCAACTCCGCCTATGCCGGTCCCAAGCCCGGATGAAAAAGGAGGAGGGCGGCCTGCATGGAAGCCGTAAGGAGGCAGCCCCTCCACCATGCAAAGGCACAACAGGCCAATCACCTGTTTGCTTTAAATCACGATTACGAGCAATACAAGAGAGAAAAACTGGACTGATTCTAAAGACGACGAACTGGAACGGACTACGGACTACGACTTATGGAACTTGGAACACAAGATGTATAAATGGGAAGGAAGAGGAGCTGGTGGAAGAGATGAGGAAAGCAAAACTAGAAATCCTGGCTATAACAGAAACAAAGAAAAAAGGACAAGGAGTCATGGATCTCGATGGCAACACGCTGCTCTACAGTGGTGTACCAATATCTGAAAGAGCTAAAGGGGGCGTGGGTTGCATTGTGGCCCAAAATCAAAAAGATAGTCTTTATGTCATCTTCACCATCATTGCTTTTCTCTTCTGTGCTAGTGGTTATCATTTCTGATGCTTCACCATGCTTACCATCCAGGAGTTCTGAGAAATATTCTTTCCATCGTTCCATTACTTCCTTCGGGGCAGTAAGCAATTTGCCTTGCTTGTCCTTTATAAATTTGAGAGGGCATTGTTTTTCCTTTCTCATGTTCTTTAGGGTCTTATAGAACAATTTCTGGTTTTCTTGCGCATCTTTTACTAGCTTTTCTCCAAATTCTTCCCAGGACTTCTGTTTTGCTGCTAGCACCTTGTTCTTTGCTTCTGTTCTGAGTATCACATATTCTCTATATTTCTCCATTTGTCCTATTGTGTTTTTAGCTACTAAGTATTGTTTCCATGCCATTTTCTTCTCTATTATTTTCTCTTTGACTTCCTCTGTCCACCAAGGTGTCCTCTTTCTCTTGTTCCCAAGTCGGAATTCACCACGTGCTTCTGCAGCTTCTGTCTTTATGATGTCCTTGAATATGAGCCAGAGGGTTTCCAAGTCATCAGGTTGCTCTTCTGTGTTGCTCACCGCTGCTGCAATAAGCCCCTGATATCTGGTCTTAATTTCTGGCTCTCTCAGCTTGTAGGTCATAATACTCAGTTCTCCCGTTCGTTTACTTAGTTTCTTGCGTGATGTTGGGCAATTCCTAGGCTGAGCAACTCTTTCAGTTGTTCTTTTGATTGTAAGCAGGTAGTGATCACTTCCAATCTCTGGCCCCCTCCAAACTCTAGCATCCCGGACATATTTGAATGAGCTCCTCCTAACAATGGCATAGTCGATCACTGACTTCTCATTCTTTGTTGGTTCACATCTAATGTATGCATGTATGCGCTTATGGGGGAACTTTGTGTTTGTAATGATCAGATTCTGTTCACTGCAGAATTTAAGGAATCGCTTTCCATTGTCATTGAGAGTATCTTCTCCACATCTTCCGATAACTCTACCCCATCTAGCACGGCCATTTCCAACTCTGGCATTGAAATCTCCTAGCATGATAATTTCATCTAGGCAGTCATCCACTGTCCTTTGAAGCAGCTCGAAGAATTCCTCCTTGACCTATGCTCTCTCATCCTCATTTGGCTCATGCACTATGACCAGTTTGACTATGGTTTCTCCTTCTTTGAGTTTTACAACCATAATGCGCTCCGAGACAAAGTTCCATCCCTTGATACTATCTTTTTGGTTTCTTCTTTTAAACGATTTTAAACAGCCCAGTAATTTCTCTTTTTTTTTATCGTCCTTGACCACTTTTTGCTACAATTGTATATATTTTCATAGCAACCTTCAATTGTCTTCTTCTCCTCACAACATAACAAAGATATGTGAACTTCGTTAATCTCGTATGCTTTGATAAACGAAAAAAAAAAATAGATTGCACTTAAGCGACGCAAAATAATCAGCGTTATCATCATGCAAATTTTCATTTTGCTATCCTTCCTTTACCTACATCGATTATATATGTCAGGCAATGGTATGTTTATATATGTGCGTGTCAAACATGGAGGTCATAATTTGTTTATCGGGAGTTTAGATGGTGCTATATTGGCTAGACCCTGTATAGCGTCAGGGGGTCACTCCGGAAAGAGGGATAAAACACGGCTGTTGATTTTTTCATGCATATTGTAAGAGGCGAGTAATTTGAGGCTGTGCTTAGAGCAGGCAATTTCATCGCGTAAAAAGATTACTCCAGAAACCACAACTGCGTTACAACATGAATAATTTGATACATGTTCCTTGCAAGTGGTCCTACTGCAGTTGTGGATCCGTGCTCCTTCAAGGGGCTTAACAGAAGATTTATGAATATCGTTTTCGATACACAGATCAGGGATTTGTGTTAACAGTAAAAACAGACCCAGTCAATAAGAACTGTTTAATATAAGTAAAAACAGAGCTACTTTATAAGAACTGTTTAATATATGTAAAAGCTAGACTATAAGAAGCTTATAGACTGCTTTTCGGCCACGCGCGTCCATTAGCGGACAGCAAATAGTGGTAGGATTTCGATGCCTTGCCTTCAGGTAAGTACCTAGGTTTTATTTTTATATTTATTTAAGTTCTTATGTGTCATATCTAGCCTTCACTTTCTTTCCTTTCCCTGACGAAGGCCTTGTGGCCGTAACGTAGACTACTTTCTTTGTCTTTTGTCCTCGTAAGACGAATCACCTTTTTTCGATTTTTTTTTCACACCCATCCTCTATAAGAGGTAAAGGGTATCGGATCCCGTTTCACACCCATTGAGGCATATTGGGAATATGGTGTTAGGTTCATATTTTCGTGATCACCGGCACACTAGGGGTGATGTGGTCAAAATCACGCCGGCCGCTAGTTAGTAATAATTATCTGATATATGTGAAAACACAGTCAATAGGCTGAATAGGCGGGTCACAATACAAATGGATGGCAAGCAGCAGTTGTAGCCTGAGCTCCACATGGATAGAAACATGTTTTACAACATGACCGCACAAGGTTTCACGCGAGTTATCTCTACCTTTGTCGGTTCATTAAACAAACAGTAGGAGACACAAACCATTCAAGAAGACAATATTTAGGGTTAATGACCACAGCTGGGGAGACTTTTTCAGGCCATAAATCGAGGATTCCTCAGCAAGAGAGAGGTTGGTAAGAAAACGAAGATGGCTGTATACCGCTCCACCTATGTCCCAGTCTTGACATATGGATGCGAGTCATGGGCAATGACTACAACCCACAAAAGCCAGATCCAAACCTCAGAAATGAGGTATCTGAGGAAGGTGGTTGAAGTAACAAGAAAAGACATTGTACGCAACCAGACGATACGTCAAGGCCTTAAATCCCACCCCCTGCAGACCCAAGTAGAACAGTACCAACTAAGATGGTTTGGCCATGTCTGCAGAATGGGAGAAGACCGGCTACCACGACAAGCATGGGAAACAAAGAGCCAAGGGTCCAGACCCCCAGGACGACCCAGAGTCCGCTGGGAAGACAACATTAGACAATCTTTGAAGGACCGAGGACTAGAATGGAACCAGGCCAGGAGGAAGACAGCCGATAGGATAGTCTGGCGCTCTCTCTTCCAAACCTCTACACCTCACGGTAGAAAGGGAACGACTAAGTAAGTAAGACCACAGCTGGTGGTTACATCCTTCCTTTCTTGTATCTGTATTCATTTACTTGTCGGGCAGACATCTTGAAGGAAGTGACACTTGTCGTCTGAGATAAATAATCTCAGAGCAGACGGTCGGGCAAATCCTTTAAGTTCAGTGGTTCTCAAAGTGTAATTCATTGTTAACTGTTATCCCACGAGTGGGCGTTATGCTGTACACGTACTGAGATAATCAAGAAACATTTATACAGTTTAAATTGTATATGAACAGTGCTGAGGCCAGAGCTAAAATATGGTTCTAGAGTACACCGTATTTCTGACTGTTTTATTAACGTGTTTGCTACGTTTATGCGTGGCGAGCTCTTTTCAACCATTATCCATATGCATAGAAGTGTTGGTTATATCAGGACGCCCTCTTTGGCTTTTTTTCCCTATTGCTGTGAGTGACCAAGTCCGGAAACATTTTGAGCATCAGTGTGGAACCCATATCATATTACACAATGCAGAATAGTCAGTTATTGAAACTGAGTAATTTACTGATATTCTGAATTGAAACATATTATTAGATGAGTATCGAAACTCAATATGGCCGAATAATAAAAAACATCAGTCACTCTAGTGACAACTTTCGTAACCGGGATAATGTCAAGGTTTTAGACACTCCATGCAAACAAAGACAAACAAACAAGTCCAGTAAAAGTTAGGAAACATAAAGGCATTGATTAATGTTCATACAAAGGCAATATTTTGGACACGCATATAAACCCAAAACTCATTCATTCTTTAATTTTCTGCTCCTCGTGCAGATCCAGCCGTCAACAAATACCAAGTTTACCCTGTTAGTCAACAAATACAAGTTTACCCTGTTAGTCAACAAATACAAGTTTACCCTGTTAGTCAACAAATACAAGTTTACCCTGTTAGTCAACAAATACAAGTTTACCCCGTTAGTCAACAAATACAAGTTTACCCCGTTAGTCAACAAATACAAGTTTACCCCGTTAGTCAACAAATACAAGTTTACCCCGTTAGTCAACAAATACCAAGTTTACCCCGTTAGTCAACAAATACCAAGTTTACCCCGTTAGTCAACAAATACCAAGTTTACCCTGTTAGTCAACAAATACCAAGTTTACCCCGTTAGTCAACAAATACCAAGTTTACCCTGTTAGTCAACAAATACCAAGTTTACCCTGTTAGTCAACAAATACCAAGTTTACACTGTTAGTCAACAAATACCAAGTTTACCCTGTTAGTCAACAAATACCAAGTTTACCTTGTTAGTCAACAAATACCAAGTTTACCCCGTTAGTCAACAAATACCAAGTTTACCCCGTTAGTCAACAAATACCAAGTTTACCCTGTTAGTCAACAAATACCAAGTTTACCCTGTTAGTCAACAAATACAAAGTTTACCCTGTTAGTCAACATATATCAAGTTTACCGTGTTAGTCAACAAATACCAAGTTTACCCTGTTAGTCAACAAATACCAAGTTTACCATGTTAGTCAACAAATACAAAGTTTACCCTGTTAGTACTGTGCTGTCTAGTCCAAGATCTTTCCGTGTCTTTTTTTACCTTTTTCTTGTCAGTCTCTGTGACAAAATTAGTTCGTTCTCTTTTTCTGGTCTTCAATTCTCTCCGGACGTACTTACAACGACTATTCCTTGGACGTGCTAATTCTTCCATTATTCATTGTTTTCGCTCTCATCGATCAAGGTTATCTTATCATATCTTGTCATGTCCTAATAGTACCTGATCGCAAGACCTGTTTTTGAAGCACCATTGACTTCTATTTGTGCAGGGTGAAATTGTGTTTTGCGTCCTAGATTTATGTAACAGCTTACGGTCTGACTGTGCCCGTCGGCATTTACTCTAAAGATGATGATATCGGTATAGTCGATTCGTCTCGCTACCCTAGCAGTAGACAGTTGTGGTGATAAGTTACTCTGATCAACCTTGACAATACAACTCATTGTGACAAACAGATGATTGATGGCCTAACATCTGATGAACATATCTCACGCCAACAGTGGTGCATCAAAATGAAGTTTTATTTACATGTATGAGCAGCAACAGTTGAAATATGATATTGTGCTCAACCTTCCACTGAGGCTGGAAAAACTTTTATACAGCAACATTTTCAATTCTCTATGTTGTCCTCTTTCATTCCCCATTTTTTTCTATCTTCGCTGACACTGCTTCTGAAATTTACTACTGTCTCTAATGTCAAGGTGATTATAACTTTAGAACCACTGTTGTCATTTTAAAACTTCTAGTCATCTCAGTTATCTAACTACCCGCTGTTTCCTACAATGGTTTTGATTTATCTCTGTTGTACTTCTATCTCCTTGAAAAGAAAAATGTCTAGTGAAACTACTTGATGTATCTTTAGCAAGACTATTCTACCACCAGGGATGATTTTTGTTCTATCAATGAGACACTTCTCATGGCTAGCTACTGTCTTTTGTTTCTCCCATTATTCTAAAACAGTTTATGTACTTTGCGAGGCTTGACATAGTTGTCATCTGTCGTCTTGAAAATTGGCGACACTGTCTCTCTCTTGTTGACTGAATAACAATAGCACTGTCATCTACAAATAGTGGTGTTCTGAGCGACTTGGAGGCTAGACAATAGTTTAATATTTCTTTCATCACAGAATCAACCACCTTGTGGCATATCGTCCGAATGTACCTCCAAACTGCGCTCACCACAAAAAAATCTTTAATACAAGCAGCTTGCTTCCTATGCTAAGCTCGTTTCAGCTCTGACTGACATAAACTAATGCGTCGATTTACCATTACAATTATTATTCGAAGTTTCTGGATTAAAACAGTTCACACTTTGCCCTTGCGTGCAATGTCTACCGCGTAGATAACTCACTAAAACCCAATGCTTAATCCCTCAAGGGTTGTAATAATGAGAAGTCGCCCTTTGACAATCAGTCTATACACCATGTATTTATCACCCCTTAAGTTCACATATATCGTCTGTTAGTATTGGTATGCAAATTTACGAAAGCGTATTTACTGACCCACGAATTGCTACGTCCAAATTCTCTTCTGCATGTGTTTATTGATCTCCCTTGACCTGTCTCTATTATCTACACGTTTTTTTTTTTTCAGTCTCCTTTTACTTCTGTCAACTTGTGGGTATTCCAGAACAAGGTGTGTCATGTAACGAAATCAGTAGGTTTTCACAATTTGGTATTCCGGAACAAGGTGTGTCATGTAACGAAATCAGTAGGTGTTCACAATTTTTATCCTATCCAGCGACAGTGTCTGCTCGTCACATGGTGTCCCACGTGTTTATCTAGTTCTTCCTACAAATTCCACATTAATGATCTTGTCGTGCTATTTGAAACATTTTATTCGACACAAGCACTCATGTCTGACACTTTATAACTCTCTGATTGTCGTTTTTATTGTTCTCAACGCTTCACAACTATACAATAGGACATTCTTTATGTGGCAGTTGATGAATCCTATTTTTTTGTTTGTTGAACTTAATTTCCTTTAACTTTTTCATATTTTTCGCAGTGAAAACTTCTTTTTCCATTTGTTTTCTTATTTGGATCTACCTAGACCTAGTGCCCCTAGATCTATAGCACTACATAGACCTAGTGCCCCTAGATCTAAAGCACTACCTAGACCTAGTGCCCCTAGATCTATAGCACTACCTAGACCTAGTGCCCCTAGATCTATAGCACTACCTAGACCTAGTGCCCCTAGATCTATAGCACTACCTAGACCTAGTGCCCCTAGATCTATAGCACTACCTAGACCTAGTGCCCCTAGATCTATAGCACTACCTAGACCTAGTGCCCCTAGATCTATAGCACTACCTAGACCTAGTGCCCCTAGATCTATAGCACTACCTAGACCTATCTTTCCCCGACTTTATTGATATTGGATCCTAGGAATACGTGTGAGTCTACAGTCTACACCTTGTAGGCCAGTATCTTACAGTTGACTATCAACTGTCGCCTTTAGTCTCATTCTTTTAACCATTTCCTCATGTGTGTTCAAATCCCTTTGCACAGACCTCTCAACAAGCTTTCCCATTGTATATTGCCCCTGGTTACAGTTTAAAATACATATACTACTTTAGGATAACCACAACTGAAGAAACAACTGGGGAAATAATCTGACATGAGAACGACAGTGTAATACTTGTAAGTCAGAAGCTAACATTAAGAACCCAGTAAGAAAAAAAAAAAACCTATAAGGGTGTGTATCCACTCGGTCAACAACATTACTTCTCTCAACGAAACAAAATTTGTGTACTTTAGTGTATCGCTTTCCCTTACCAGTTTTCATAGCTATGGAAAAATGTGTGCGTCATTTTTCCATAATTCCCAATCTCCATATTATTTCTTTCAACGGAAAAATAATGTGTATATTTTTATCGTTTCGTTTTCCCGTGCCAGTTTTAATGAAGCGATGGAAACTTGTATGCGTCACTATTTCACAAATTTCCACCGCCATATTACTAATTGTATCAGGCAAAGGTCATGTAACAAGCAATGAGCCCCCAACCAACACCCCCTCCTCCCGCCTTTTCGGAGGAAAATTCAGAAAAGGCTGACATTGCTAAATGTAACAACACATATTAAAAGACAGCACGCAGGTCGACCATTTATTTTTCATGGTGTCTTGACCATTGTTGTTGTGGTTGTTGATCAGAATCGACTCCCGGCAAACCCACCTGTGCCCAGTCTCCCTCAGCTAGTGTCGAAGTGAATGAATGTTAATGGTTCTTGTTACGCACTAGTTGTATAACCACCTGACACAAATTCCCATATGTGTAAACTTGCTACCTTAACGCTTGATGCCAAATTCCCATATGTGTAAACGTGCTACCTTAACGCTTGATGCCAAATTCCCATATGTGTAAACTTGCTACCTTAACGCTTGATGCCAAATTCCAGCAACCTTAGCCGTGTTATTTCATCTATTGCAATGTCGTTCTCTAACAGGCGATCATTAATTATCCTCAGCATCTCCTCCTTATCCATATCCAGTGCACCCACTATGGGTGCTCTTGAAGCTAGTCTGTCAACTCTTTCATTGACCTTTGACCTTAAGTCATGATAAATTTAACTACAAAGATATAATGAAGTTCAACTGGAATGGCAAGGAATGGAATGACCACACAAGAATTACATCAGCACATACGGAAGACAGGGTACAACATAATTATCTCCCCATTCCTTTATAAAAAAAACAAATTTCGGTCTACCATGACTGAAGAGCGCTTAAATTCTTTAAGCATATTGTCTCTAGAAAATGACATTGCAAGGAAGCTCTCATATGATAAAAATGTACTTGAATACGTTGCTAGAAAAAACAGAAATAAGAGTATTTTGTAAAATGTGCTTCATGTAGTATGTTCTGGTCAGTTTTACTTTTTCTTCTGAGCACAAATCTCTTATAGATACACCTTGTCAGCCTTTGTTTTTTTAACAAATGTATTAAAATATTTTATATTTTCCTCATTGCTAATTTTCTTATCTTATAAATTTCTTGGTATGTCTTCAACGAACTAATTCTGAATGATGGAGGCAATCATTAAAATAGTTAAGATGTTAAAAATCACATATACCAAGGTGGATAGTGGTCTAGTAATCAGCACCTATGCCTTCCAAGCAAATGTTCTGTATTCAACTCCCAGCAGTTGTTTCTTTTTTGAAAATTCATTCATTTGTCTTCAGTTTTTTATATGTGTGTTGTTGTGGATCTACTATATGTGTGTTGTTGTGGATATACTATATGTACGTTGTTCTGGATCTACTATATATGTGTTGTTGTGGATATACTATATATGTGTTGTTGTGGATCTATTATATGCGTGTTGTTGTGGATCTACTATATGCGTGTTGTTGTGGATATACTATATGTGTTGTTGTGGATATACTATATGTGTGTTGTTGTGGATATACTATATGTGTGTTGTTGTGGATATACTATATGTGTGTTGCTGTGGATCTATTATATGCGTGTTGTTGTGGATCTACTATATGCGTGTTGTTGTGGATCTACTATATGTGTGTTGTTGTCGATCTACTATATGTGTGTTGTTGTGGATATACTATATGCATGTTGTTGTGGATCTATTATATGTGTGTTGTTGTGGATCTACTATATGTGTGTTGTTGTCGATTTACTATATGTGTGTTGTTGTGGATCTACTATATGTGTGTTGTTGTGGATCTACTATATGTGTGTTGTGGTCGATCTACTATATGTGTGTTGTTGTGGATCTACTATATGTGTGTTGTTGTGGATCTACTATATGTGTGTTGTTGTGGATCTACTATATGTGTGTTGTTGTGGATCTACTATATGTGTGTTGTTGTGGATCTACTATATGTGTGTTGTTGTGGATCTACTATATGTGTGTTGTTGTGGATCTACTATATGCGGCATGTTGTGGATCTACTATATGTGTGTTGTTGTGGATCTACTATATGTGTGTTGTTGTGGATCTACTATATGTGTGTTGTTGTGGATCTACTATATGTGTGTTGTTGTGGATCTACTATATGTGTGTTGTTGTGGATCTACTATATGTGTGTTGTTGTGGATCTACTATATACGTGTTGTTGTGGATCTACTATATGTGTGTTGTTGTGGATCTACTATATGTGTGTTGTTGTGGATCTACTATATGTGTGTTGTTGTGGATCTACTATATGTGTGTTGTTGTGGATATACTATATGTGTGTTGTTGTGGATATACTATATAATGTGTGTGTGTTGTGTGGATCTACTATATGTGTGTTGTTGTTGTGGATCTACTATATGTGTGTTGTTGTTGTGGATCTACTATATGTGTGTTGTTGTGGATATACTATATGTGTGTTGTTGTGGATCTACTATATGTGTGTTGTTGTGGATCTACTATATGCGTGTTGTTGTGGATATACTATATGTGTGTTGTTGTGGATCTACTATATGTGTGTTGTTGTGGATCTACTATATGTGTGTTGTTGTGGATCTACTATATGCGGCTTGTTGTGGATCTACTATATGCGTGTTGTTGTGGATATACTATATGCGTGTTTGTTGCGTGCATATTTTGACGCACATATTACAAAAATACGATATGGCTATTTAATATGGAAAATATATATATTTGCATTCATTTGTGTATGGAAATGCTTCCTCTGGTAAAGCTAGATAATTCATGATTGATTTGCACTTTTGATTATATGAGTGATCGTTCTTGATATTGATCCGTCGCATGGATATTGTATTCATGTCCGTTCTTATTTGTTCGGGCCAGAAAATAGATTAATTTTGCTTGTTATGTTTATGGCCTGAATTCATGTGTACTACTTGTCTAGTGCAAGTAGATTCAGTCGTATATTGTATACCTTTGTATGTTCAGGTCGGACTATATTCTTTCTGCCAGAATCTAGCGCAGGTTTTCGTAGTCCTACTGGGTTGTAAAGAGTTCCGATAATGTCGCTAAGATGGCTGAGTGCTGTTTCCGGGGCTGGCACTGTTTAAGGTTTAACAGTGATTCATAGATGTTTTTCTAGGAGAAGTTTGTGTCTCTGCAAGAGTCTATTTCTCAGAGATCCTCCTCATATGTGTGATTCGGACTCCAGTTATGCCAGACCCTAATTTTGATGATCTCGAGTCGATTAGACCTAGATGGAACATTGTGCTTCGTATCGCTAGGGTTGTGTTTTGTATCGACGAAGATGACAGGCTTTCCTACAGCAGTTATGTCTACGTGAATTAACTTGATTACTGTAGAGCTGTATGGAAAACTTTATGAAATTATTTATATGCACATTATAAATTAACTTTGGCTTATATCTACCTTCCTACGAGTGAGTGAGCGACAACTCAGGAAGGCGGCCATGTTATATTCCTGTCATCATATTTTTTGATCACTGTCAAGAGAACAGATTATGTATCCTACTATCGGGCAGTGGTATCGAGATCTTGTTATGAGGTGAAAACCCACTATCGTGGTTTATGAGTGTTATACAAACATTGGACATATTTCAGCTTAAGAACTTAGCTATGAAATGAAGGTTCGGCCAATGACTTTTGTATGTTTACCGATCCTCATTGACGCGTTCAGTCAGTAGAGGATACGGCGATTAGTTACCAGAACAGTGAATGCTACCTTGGGTTGAATGATATTTCACTACTACATGAATGTATCATCCACGATTCAAATAACCAATGAATGTATGTCAACATGTGTCCATGACTGTATCCGTGCTGTCCAGTTTGCGTGCCTTCATTAAACTATTGAAATGTCAGAGGCAGTTCAAGTCGTCATTGCATTACATGAGAGTGTGTGAGGGTTATTATCAAGAGGTCTGTTACACCGAACTACTACACCATTCGCGTTACTTGACACTCCCACTCAAGGTCTACATGACAGGTTCATTCGATGATGCAGAGGTAACCGAAGAAGACTTTCTTCAGTGATGATCAGTGCATGACCCAAAACATAACACCCGCATCCGGACATTCAACAGTGGCCTATACACAACAACACGTTTATTCTACAGTAGTGGCAAGGCCAGGCACATATAACATCCCTGACACTCTACAGTGTTGTTGTGGATATACTATATGTGTGTTGTTGTGGATATACTATATGTGTGTTGTTGTGGATATACTATATGTGTGTTGTTGGGGATATATTATATGTGTGTTGTTGTGGATATACTATATGTGTGTTGTTGTGGATATACTATATGTGTGTTGTTGTGGTTCTACTATATGTGTGTTGTTGTAAATCTACTATATGTGTGTTGTTGTGGATCTACTATATGCGTATTGTTGTGGATCTACTATATGTGTGTTGTTGTGGATCTACTATATGTGTGTTGTTGTGGATCTACTATATGTGTGTTGTTGTGGATCTACTATATGTGTGTTGTTGTGGATCTAATATATGTGTGTTATTGTGAATCTACTATATGCGTGTTGTTGTGGATCTACTATATGTGTGTTGTTGTGGATCTACTATATGTGTGTTGTTGTGGATCTACTATATGTGTGTTGTTGTGGATCTACTATATGCGCGTTGTTGTGGATCTACTATATGCGTGTTTTGTGGATATACTATATGTGTGTTGTTGTGGATATACTATATGTGTATTGCATGGATATACTACATGTGTGTTGTTGTGGATATACTATATGTGTGTTGTTGTGGATATATTATATGTGTGTTGTTGTGGATATACTATATGTGTGTTGTTGTGGTTCTACTATATGTGTGTTGTTGTGGATCTACTATATGTGTGTTGTTGTCGATCTAATATATGTGTGTTGCTGTGGATCTACTATATGTGTGTTGTTGTGGATCTACTATATGTGTGTTGTTGTGGATCTACTATATGTGTGTTGTTGTGGATCTAATATATGTGTGTTGTTGTGGATCTACTATATGTGTGTTGTTGTGGATCTACTATATGTGTGTTGATGTGGATCTATTATATGTGTGTTGTTGTGGATATACTATATGTGTGTTGTTGTGGATCTACCATGTGTGTGTTGTTGTGGATCTATTATATGTGTGTTGTTCTGGATCTACTATATGTGTGTTGTTATCGATCTACTATATGTGTGTTGTTGTGGATCTACTATATGCGTGTTGTTGTGGATCTACTATATACGTGTTGTTGTGGATCTACTATATGTGTGTTGTTGTGGATCTACTATATGTGTGTTGTTGTGGATCTACTATATGCGTGTTGTTGTGGATCTACTATATGTGTGTTGTTGTGGATATACTATATGTGTGTTGTTGTGGATCTACTACATGTGTGTTGTTGTGGATCTACTATATTTGTGTTGTTGTCGATCTACTATATGTGTGTTGTTGTGGATCTACTATATGCGTGTTGTTGTGGATCTACTATATGCGTGTTGTTGTGGATATACTATATGTGTGTTGTTGTGGATCTACTATATGTGTGTTGTTGTGGATCTATTATATGCGTGTTGTTGTGGATCTACTATATGTGTGTTGTTGTGGATCTACTATATGTGTGTTGTTGTGGATATACTATATGTGTGTTGTTGTGGATATACTATATGTGTGTTGTTGTGGATCTACTATATGTGTGTTATTGTGGATCTACTATATGCGTGTTGTTGTGGATCTACTATATGTGTGTTGTTGTGGATCTACTATATGTGTGTTGTTGTGGATCTACTATATGCGTTTTGTTGTGGATATACTATATGCGTGTTGATGTGTATATACTATATGCGTGTTGTTGTGGATCTACTATATGTGTGTTGTTGTGGATATACTATGTGTGTGTTGTTGTGGATCTACTATATGTGTGTTGTTGTGGATCTACTATATGTGTGTTGTTGTGGATCTACTATATGTGTGTTGTTGTCGATCTACTATATGTGTGTTGTTGTGGATATACTATATGTGTGTTGTTGTGGATATACTATATGTGTGTTGTTGTGGATATACTATATGTGTGTTGTTGTGGATATACTATGTGTGTTGTTGTGGATCTACTATATGTGTGTTGTTGTGGATCTACTATATGTGTGTTGTTGTGGATCTAATATATGTGTGTTGTTGTGGATCTACTATATGTGTGTTGTTATGGATCTACTATATGTGTGTTGTTGTCGATCTAATATATGTGTGTTGTTGTGGATCTACTATATGTGTGTTGTTGTGGATCTAATATATGTGTGTTGATGTGGATCTACTATATGTGTGTTGTTGTGGATCTACTATAAAGCTTGAACTTCAGGTCCTCCATGTCCATTTATCTCTATAATACATTTCTTTCCCATCCTCACAAATTTTTTTTTTGGTTGTTTTTTTTTAATAAAAGGGGCCCCTCCAAGAGTTCAAGCTTCAGGGCCCCCAAAATGTAGATCCACCACTGAGTCAGTGATCGACTATGCCATAGTTAGGAAGAGCTTATTCAAGTTAGTCCGGGATGCTGGAGTGTGGAGGGGACCAGAGATTGGAAGTGACCACTACTTGTTAACAATTAAAAGAACAACTGAAAGAGCTACTCGGCCTAGGAACTGCCCAACATCACACAAGAAGCTAAGTAAACGAACAGGAAAAATGAGCATTAAGACCAACATGCTGAGAGAGCCAGAAGTGAAGACCAGATATCAGGGGCTTATTGCTACAGCAGTGAGAAACACAGAACAACAACCTGAGGACCTGGAAACACTGGTTGAAATTCAAGTACATCATAAAGCCAGCTGCAGCAGAAGCATGTGGTGAAGTTCGATTTGAGAACAAGAGAAAGAGGACACCCCCGTGGACAGATGAGGTTAAAGAGAAGATAAGAGAGAAGAAAAAGGCACGGAAACAATACTTAGGAGCTAAAAACACAATAGGACAAATGGAGAAATACAAAGAAAATATGATACTCAGAACAGAAGCAAAGAGCAAGGTGCTAGCAGCAAAACAGAAGTCCTGAGAAGAATTTGGAGAAAAGCTAGAAAACGATGTGCAAGTAAACATGAAATTGTTCTATAAGACCCTAAAGAACATGAGGAAGGAAAAACAGTGCCCTCTTAAATTTATAAAATTCAAGCAAGGCAAATTTCTTACTGCCCCAGAAGAAGTATTGGAAAGATGGAAAGAATATTTTTCAGAACTCCTGAATGGTGAGCAAGGTCAAGCATCAGACATGATAACCACTGGCACAGAAGAGGAAACCAATGGTGATGTAGATGACATAAAGATGGAAGAACTGAAGGCAGCACTGGAGAACATCAAGATGGGCAAAGCTGCAGGACATGATGGCATAACACCAGAAATGGGTAAGTACGTGGGAGCAGCAGGTGACCTATTACTCCTAAGGGTCCTAAAGACAGCTTGGTGCAACAAGACCATACCAAAGATCGAAAGATTGCCATAATAACACCGATTTTCCAAAAAAAGGGTGACAACCGATAATGTGGAAACCATAGAGGCATATCCCTTCTCGGTGTCTGTGGTAAAATGTACTCTAGAATCCTGGAGCAGAGACTCGGACGCCTAGCTGAGCCACAAATGGATGAGGTCGAGTGTGGCTTCCGAGCAAATCGAAGTACTCAAAACCCAATCTTCACACTCAGACAGTTGAGTAAAAAGGCTCTTGAGTATAAGAGTGAAATCCATCTTTGCTTCTTAGATCTGGAAAAGGCATTTGTCAGGGACCCCTGGAGCAAACTTTGCGACTGTTTGGCAAGGAAGAACATTCCATCACCTCTGATTCATGCTATACAGACCTTCTACAAGTCTTGCAGAAATTATGTGAGGACAGCAAACCATAAGTCAGAAGAATTCAGGACCACCACTGGTGTAAGACAAGGTGATATCCTGTCACCTTATCTTTTTATATTCCTGTCATCAAGGCATGTAAGGAGAGAACAAGAAAGTATTCAGTGGGGTACTGGAAGATGAGACAGGTCTATATTTCGGAGCTGGCATTTGCTGATGATGTTGTCCTGATTGCTAAATCAGAGGCACATCTTCAAGCTAACCTGCAAGTCTGGAAGGACGAGTTCGAAAAGAGAGGGATGATCGTACGCAGCTCGAAAACAAAACCCATGGAGATATCACGAGAGAAAAGAAGACATCAAATTATGCCGGGAGAACAGGTCCTGGAGCAGGTCGACCACTTTAAATACCTTGGAGCTGTCATAGACCGGAAGGGAGGCATCAAAGAAGAGTTGGCTACTGATGCGTGATGCCATATGATGATGGATGGTATCCGCATGTCTGGTTTTGTGTGGTGTGCAGATGTGTTCAGTCAAAACAATGTTCATACAAAAATAACAGGGCAATCCACATAGGACGTCAGTAAACTCACGACGTATAAAGTCAATGATTCTTGTAACAGCCGTTGACGTTTTTCTTCATTATTTATTGTGGACGCCACAGTGACAAAATGGTTACGCGAATATGTAGGCACGTCAAACAGTCATTATCACAGCAACATTCAATACAGTGACGGTAGATCATTTACAAATGAGGTCAGATGCATGTTATATAGTGCTGTAAATGTGAGTCATGTTGAAAAACTCCACTCCATCCTTTTCTATAACAGCCAGGAGATAACCAGATGTATGAGATCAGTTCACTCTCCTTAGTTTGACTTCAGCAAGACAGACACGTCTGCCGAAGTATAAATAATGTCCTCAAAAATATCCTCTAGATAATAAAGGTTTTCTAAACCTAGTTCATTTAACAAAGTAGCAAGTAATGGTCCTTGGTACATGCATCAACCGATGCAGTACAATGCAGCGACATGTGATGAGCTGGGAAAAACATCTCGTGACGACGACTTTCGCAGACATCTTATGATGAATGCAGTATTTCACTGAGCCGAGGATTGAGATCTACGATAATTATACCGCCTGGAGGACAAAGAAATTATTAACCCCCCGGCAGGCAGAATACCCTGAGGTACTTAGAATAACGAAATATCCAAGTCAGATCCCCCTGACTAAAAAAAATGTGATTCCAAATCGCTCACTCCACTAGTTTTTATTCAGGCCAAGACTCTACAATCGATGCAAGTGAAAAGCTTGAACAAGTGACGGATGAATACTATAAAGTGAGTTTTCCACGCAACATATCAACCGTTTCCCGATTAAGAAAAAAATTGGATATATTATTTTTTGCCATATATCAAGTGTAAGCGACCCAAAACGTTTGCGCTGGATTACTATTGCCAACAATGCTATTAGAGTGGTTTGCAATACCATGTCTGAAGGATGTTGTGGATCAGATATATGTGTAGATTGTAATTTGTTGTGGATCTAGTTGTCAAAGAGTGGTGAATAGTAACAGTTTGGATGAGATCTACTAATGTTCAGCTTCGTAAACCTCCGTCCATGAAGGCCTAGGACTGGCACTATACATACATTATGTGGTGTTGTTGGCCACGGCTCTAGAGTTTATGTGCGAAGTAATGGGTCAACAAGACAGTTGTAATGTATGTTGATGTTGATTATTGTCAGCCATACTATTGTGTGGTTGTCAGTGCTCTGGAGGAATGATCCTTTTGTTGATTAATAAAAGGGGCCCATCGCTACAGGTGCACTACCGTTGAAGCTTCAGTAAGGATAAACACATGGCAGACATAAAGTAAACCCCCACAAGAATCCTAGCAGCTTGATGATCAGACCGCCAGGACTACCCCATAGTTACCGCTTGGTAGCCAGTGTTTTATTTTGTTTTGTTAGGTTATCAAGTTAGGACTCACTCGGGAAGTGCTATCAGTGTAACCGCCACATTTGTTAGAGAAAGTGGGCAATGCCATATATCCTATCTATGGTCCAATGTATTTCATTCATACATTTCTTTAAAGTCAATCCAGTAACTTCTCACGGTACTTTTAATTTCAAACTAGATTTGTAACTGTACCAGGCCCCAAGAATTGAGTGAGAATCTAAGTCACTGACAACAGATACATGAAAAAAATTCTTTGGTTATGTGAACAAAGTCAGCCGGGCAATTTGCCAAATATAGCATATTTGCAAGTTCAGCCGATAGTCAACTGTCAGTGTGAGCAATCTTTGTCACCAGAAGTTGTCATAAAATGCGATATTCAGGTCGTACGTAAGCAGTAAGAAAAAGAACAACAGTAAGTATACTGGCCTAACCTTAGTTTCAATTATCCCATTTTAGATCACCAGTACGAACTTAAACGATGAGATTGTCTTTGTTTGGAAAAGATGAGTGTTAAGTTTTTGTCTTACAGAAGCAGGGCGAAGAAAGTGGGGTAATTCCGTTGGGGACAGGGCGAGGCATCAGGTTTGATGTGAATATGCTGAAGTAGTTAAGTCAGTTTAGATGATTTGTAGGACCGGTCAAACACTGTATGAAGAAGAGAGCATTTGTTTAGAGTACATTATAAAAGTTACAGCAGTGAGCAGAACTCAAGTGGTGACTATTACTGAACAGTTGAGAACAAGAGCAAGAGTGACGTTGGCCCCTTGAACAGATGAGGTTTGGAAGAAGATAAAGAAATTCCCAAAAAGGTGTTTCAACAGACTTGATGTAGATAGCTCCTCCCCCCATGTTCGTGTGGCATAGTCTGTCTCTCCAAGGAACTTCCTAAACATGTCCTGTGCAGACTTGGACCAACAACCCATCTTAAGTTGATGTTTCAACTATTTCTGCAGGGGGTGGGATCTTTAGAGCCTAAGGTGCTAATGGTGCTTCTTAATAACCGCCCCAGAAGTACCTGATTACCACAATAGGAGAAAGATTTGAATATTTGGCTTTTTGTGTTGATTATCATAATCCTGATATGTCAACAACTGTGGTCGACATAGGTGGAGAACATGATTTCCTCGTTTAATGAACCTTCTTGAACAGAAGAGGAAATTACATTCTGAACCTCAATGTACTCCAACCTGGCACTTTTTCGAGTGTCAAACTCTTCTTTGAACTCCCCACTTCCAAATATAGCTCCGGAGGTATTTAAAGAAAGTCGTGAAAGACATTGTTTCTCCCAGCCTCCTGATTTTCTTTTCTTCGTGCATGTCACATGACTAACCCACTGCAAAAATCAGAAACCAATCCTTCATGTTCTACCATGCAAATTCTTGTACGCCACAGGAGACAGCAGGTGACCTGTTAGCACAATCAGCAAATGGGTCCTATCTCTAACATAACAGACCTCTCCATCAGTGGTACATCTTCGATTGTTTCTATTTTGTTCTCTCCTTACATGCATGCGAATCTTCTCCATGTGAATCCATAACTTGCTCCTTGTCTACACCAGTGGTGAAGTCAGCCGATTGTCATGTTTGCTGATCAAACAGATGGCATAGAACTTGTACCCGTAAGCATCTAAGTCGATTGGCATAATGTTCTTCCCAATTGCAAATCGTACTGGCAGCACAGGGAAACCCGGAAGATCTATGATGTAACATAGGAATCTCACCTATTTAGACGACAAGTCGGTACAATGTACACTAAATGAAGCAAAATACTTTGAGGTCGGAATACCGCACTATTAGCCTCCAAAAATAGTCTCTGCTTCAGAGCAAACATCAGTACAGCTGAGAAAGCGATATTCCGCTAAATTGTGCGATACCCTTTTTGGAAAATCTTCAATATCTTTCACGTTGAGAACTTACATGAATGTTGCCTGTAGGCTCTTAAGAATATACAAAGTTGATTCATCTATACCCATTTCTGCTCTAGAATCAAGTGAGCTTGCTTTCCTTCAGCCTGACCCCTTTTTGGAGCAAGCACTTTTGCGATGTTTTACTTCTATTGCTTTTTCGTTCCTCAGCTTCTGAATGGAAATGCGTTTATCATTTCTTTGGATGCTTTTAGGGATTTTGCTCAGCCCATCTGCGTATTCATGCTATATGCAACATTCTTCTCTTTCCCACGTCTTCCCAAGTCTTCAATAAAGTGATCCAGCTGGTAGAAATTATGTGAGGAAAAGTCTGAGATTAATTAACAAGATTTCAAACATATTATCACGTCTTAATTAAGCACTTGTATATTTCCTTAATCACACAGGTCCTTGGGAAACAAGTTCGTCAATTGTATATAACCTTACTTATCTTTTCATTCAAATAAATTTATATCATGTGCATGTTTAGTTTGAACTTTTGTCGAGTGTAGAAATGTAAACAAAACGAGTAAACAATAACAAGGAGTCAGTTAACACATAAAAAACGTTCGCAGAAATTCAGACTAAAACTAAAGCTATGTTGGTAGACCTGCGATGGTCCTCCCTCTTAGATTAAGACAGAGTCTAAATTTCAGCTGCGAAAATCTACAGAAGCAGGGCGAAGAAGGGTGCTTAGCAAATTCCAGTATGTTTGCCCCTACAGAAAACGTCACAATAGACGACCTCTGGTGGATAATCTAACGGAGGACACCACCATAACCGAGAATCCCATCTTCATATAAAACTTAACATTATAGAATGAGATGGATACATCAGAAGACTCCAGGAAGTGGGCAAGTCTTACATTTACAAACAGGCCACTTAACTTTCATAGGCTTCCCCGTAATCGTTTCGAACAGCAGAAAAAACGGATGTCAATTACAATATACGTCCTCGAAAGCTCCGTTGATGGCACATCTGAAACTGAGCTAACATGGTACATGCGCTGTGATCTGTAATTGTTTCGGCACTTGAACCTTCTATCCAAAAGTCGATGGAAACGGGTACTTGTAGAAAAACAACCCATTTCATCCGGCCACTTGACCTTCACAAAACGGACAGCATTGGAACCTTGAAGCAGCAACTGAGAAACAGATAACACGAGGTCTTTATTCCGAAAAGAAGCGGGGTACTGTCAAATTCTTGTTTCCGTCAAAAAATTGAAATTTTGACTTTTACCGGGCAACGCCGGTACTTTGAAAATTTTGAAGATGTTGACTGTATTGAAGAATGTTAATTTCTTGAAGGATGCTGTTCAAAAATTGACCGGATGGGTAAGAAGGACCCCATACCAGATGTCAAACGCTTATGGCCACCAAATGATGCGTGATGCCTATGAGGGATGGTATCCGCATGTACTGGTTTTGTGTTGTGCAGAATTCAGTCAAAAACCAATGTTCATACCAAAATAAAAGGGCAATCCACATAGGACGTCAGTAAAACTTACGAGTATAAAGTGGTGCTTGTAACAGCCGTTGACGTTTTTCTCTCATTATTTGCTGTAGGATTACGCCACTTTTTACTTATGTACATCCAAAACAGTCATTATCACAGCATTCCTACAGCAATGGGTAACAGCATTACAATGATGAGTCAGTTGGTTCTATTTCAAGTGCTGTACGTTGTCAGAAAAAAACTTCTTTTCTATACCCAAGATCCACGATGTATGTCAGTCCTCTCCTTAGTTTGACTTCAGCAGAAGACACGTCTGGCGAAGTTAAATAAGCTCAGAAATATCCTCTAGAAAATAAAGGTTTTCAAACTAGTTCATTTAACTCTAGCAAGTAATGGTCCTTGGTAATGGTCAATACCGATTACAATCCGAACATGTGAAGCTGGGAAATAAAAACATCTCGTGACGCGACTTTCCTATGAGCCCAGTCGTTTCACCCAAAAAATCGATAGAGTTAATGAAAAAAGTTCATTTACTTGCCTTCCGGAAATACACAGGAAATATATTCTCCCGGCATGTCAAATACCCACTAGAGGTATTATCTCAAATAAACGAAATATCCTATAAGAGGAACACATCCCTGACAGTAGCGGGAGATCATTTCAACGAGGCATCTCTTTTCGCCATTTTCCCAAATTTCTCACTCCATTGGGCGGAAATGATCGACCAAAGAAAGCAAGACAAGTGCGCAAGTACGCAAGCGCAAAAATGACCATCAAAACTTACTGCATTCGATACCAAGCGAGAAGACAAACGCTATTTCGCAGTGCATCTTTTGTACGAAAAGTCAGCCGGGCAATGCCGGGTATAGCAAAACCGACAAGTCAGGTGACTACCGGAAGCCGGGAAAATCAGGCGCGAAGGTAGTGAGTGAGAATCTAGCCAGCGTTTGGAGCAGACGCGGATATTTCCCTTTTGCCAGCAAGTTAGCTGTGAAGTTCATGATATGGACTATTTGTTATAAGTGCTTGCCATATTCCGGGTCTGATGGATTATTAAATTGTTACTCTAGTACAGTATAATGTCTAGATTGTATTTGTTAGAGGCCGTAGATTTATAAGTTGTCAATGAGTTGAGTGTACCATTGTCACAGTTTTGCCGCTCAAGGTGAGCGATAGTCACTGCAGTGTTTGTTCAGCTAAGTCGTACTGTCGTGTATGATGTTGATAGATTAAGCTGTTAAGGCAAGTTACACTGGCATGTCATTATTATATTGTACTTTATGCGTTTGTTGGCCGTGTGAGGCCTGAGTGTGTTGTGCTTAGTAATAAAGGGAAATTCCTGTTGAAGGTGTTGATTACTTATGTCAGCCATTGTTGTGTGGTCATACTCCTGGAGGAATGAGCCTATTATTGTTATTATAAATTTACACTGCAGTGGTGCAACCATAGTGAATTGGTTGTGACAGTAAGTAAGTAACACATGTTATTATAACAGTACATGTCAACAAGCAACTACCCCCACAATGTTGACCTCTTCTTGATGTGCCATGCCGGCCACCCCAGGCGATTCTGTCTCTCCACCACTTCCTATCTCTTGTACTGTTTATTTGTTTTGTTGTTAGCTAATACCACCGTGCTAATCAGTCAATCCATAACCGCCAGGATTACCTGTTAGCACAATCAGCAGGTTTCTTCAGTGTGTATCCTATCAGTCGTCAATGTTTTCTTCTCATACATGATCTTAAAACAATCCAGTAACTTCTCTTCTTGTCGTACCTGGCCACTTTTTCAAACAATTGTACCCACGTGTTACCGGGGCCCGGAAGGCGAACATAGAATTGTAACACATGTCGGACAAGCGACTAATGAAAAAAAATCTGTTAAAAAATCGTTACCACAAAAACTCCAACAAACAGTTGGATTTGTCAAATATAGAATATGAGTCAATTCAGCCGTCCAAGACAAAATCGTGTCATCGTTCACTGCTCTATCTACTTGTGTTACAATCTTCCATGATTGTCATAAATGCGATCCCTTCTCTTCCCACGTAAGTCGTAAGTCGACTAATTGTTCTATTTATATCCATATTTTGTATACTGCATACTTATCTCGCTAACCTTAATCACACATCAAAGTTCGTATTTAGATAACCTTACGAACATGTTTGGAGAAGAGACGTGAACACTTCATGTATTTTGAACAGAATTCTCCTTTCAAGGTTCGTCAGATGTAACTACTTACTTACTTACTTAGTCGTTCCCCTTCTACCGTGAGGTGTAGAGGTTTGGAAGAGAGAGCGCCAGACTATCCTACCGGCTGTCTTCCTCCTGGCCTGGTTCCATTCTAGTACTCGGTCCTTCAAAGATTGTCTAATGTTGTCCTCCCAGCGGACTCTGGGTCGTCCTGGGGGTCTGGATCCTTGGCTCTTTGTTTCCCATGCTTGTCATGGTAGCCGGTCTTCTCCCATTCTGCAGACATGGCCAAACCATCTTAGTTGGGACTGTTCTACTTGGGTCTGCAGGGGGTGGGATTTAAGGCCTTGACGTATCGTCTGGTTGCGTACCATGTCTCTTCTTGTTACTTCAACCACCTTCCTCCGATACCTCATTTCTGAGGTTTGAATTTGGCTTTTGTGGGTTGTAGTCATTGCCCATGACTCGCATCCATATGTCAAGACTGCGACATAGGTGGAGCGGTATACAGCCATTTTCGTTTTCTTACCAACCTCTCTTGCTGAGGAATCCTCGATTTATGACCTGAAAAAGTCTCCCAACTGCTGCTTTTCGAGTGGTCAACTCTTCTTTGATGCCTCCCTTTCGGTCAATAATAGCTCCGAGGTATTTAAAGTAGTCGATCTGCTCCAGGACTTGTTCTCCCAGCTTGATTTCTTCTTTCTTCTCGTGATATCACTATTGATTTTGTTTTAGAGCTACTTATGACCATCCCTCTCTTCTCCAGCTCTTTCTTCCAGACTTGCAGGTTGGATTGGAGATGTGCCTCTGATTTAGCAATCATGGCAACATCATCAGCAAATGCCAGCTCTGAAATACAGACCTGTCTCATCTTCCAGTACCCCACTGAATACTTTCTTGTTCTCTCCTTACATGCCTTGATGACATCGTCCATGAGGAGTATGAAAAGATAAGGTGACAGGATATCACCTTGTCTTACACCAGTGGTGGTCCTGAACTCTTCTGATTTATGGTTTGCTGTCCTTACATAATTTCTGCAAGACTTGTAGAAGCTCTGTATAGCATGAATCAGAGGTGCTGGAATGTTCTTCCTTGCCAAACAGTCGCAAAGTTTGCTCCAGGGGACCCTGTCAAACGCCTTTTCCAGATCTATGAAACAAAGATGGATCTCACTCTTATACTCAAGGGCCTTTTCACTCAGCTGTCTGAGTGTGAAGATTAGGTTTTTAGTACTTCGGGTTGGTCGGAATCCGCACTGGACTTCATCCAATTGTGGCTCAGCTAGGCGTCGGAGTCTCTGCTCCAGGATTCTAGAGTAGATTTTACCAGGGACACTGAGAAGGGATATTCCTCTATGGTTTCCACATTGTCGATTGTCACCCTTTTTGAAAATTGGTGTTATGATGGCAATCTCCCAATCCTTTGGTATGGTCTTGTTGCACCATGTTGCCTGTAGGACCCTTAAGAGTAATAGATCACCTGATGCTCCTTTATACGTAACCATTTCTGGTGTTATGCCATCATGCCCAGCTGCTTTGCCCATCTTGAAATTCTCAAGTGTTGCCTTCAGTTCTTCCATCTTTATGTCATCTTCATCACCATTGGTTTCCTCTTCTGTGCTAATGGTTATCATTTCTGATGCTTGACCTTGCTCACCATCAAGGAGTTACATTACAAATAACAAAATTTAATAATCCCTTTAAGTTTTAACAGCTGGAAAATAATTTCAATAGATCTGGATCAAGAAAAGCTATTATCACAGTCTTTAGGGAATGTGAGATATTACACGAGGTTCAAGTGGCAGCATATATTTTAACGTAGCTGCCAATGACGGTTCTGTTCCTTCATATGGGTTGGGTCTTTTCAACTCTGCTCACTATCGTCTCTGATTAAGGTTGTCGGGGGTAGCTCGTTTCCCAGAAACGTCAAGGAGAGTCTACCACGTGCGTCCTTCGTCTTAAAGCTTAGGCCTTGGTTCCCTTCTTGTTCCAGAGATAGTACTTTCTGCTGGTTCCAACAATAACTATGGTAAAGAATAGAACGAAACGCTGTTCTGAGTATGGCGTTTTCCACCCCAAAGTTATGGGTTCCTGTCTTCCCATACCACCATCCCAATTACTCAGATTTTACCCCCGATAAGAATTAAATTTAATCCCTCGGGATAAAACTTCCTTTACATTTAAACAGAATAGCTTTCATAGTCCCCTAATAAGGATAGAGTCTGTTTACATATACATCTCCATTGTTTGAAAAGTGTTCACAATATAAATTGAATATGTTTTCATTTATGTTTACACTGATTGATAAGTTTGAAACGTCCATTACTTTAAAATGAATATTTTCACAAAGACATTTACACTGGTTTAAGCTTGAGAACTTACATTAATTTTGAAGTGAATATGTTTATAGGGACATTTACACTGCTTTGAAAATGTAAGTATTATATTTAGAATGTACATCATTTCTTTCATCTTTCCCTCCCTGCTTCGTAGGGAACCTGGAACTACTTTATGCTTTTAGTTCTCTTTACGAAACTACCAATAAAGCAATCACAAGCCCATGCAGTGGTGGTTCTTGAATCATCATTCTATTTGCTGAGGTTGCCAGCCTCAAATGACTTTGACATCCAATAGCGAGTTTCACACATTAAACTTCACATGGTAATATTTACATATATTTGTTAGTTCACATGTTAGTAATAAAATTTGAAATGTAAATCACAACTTACACCAATCCTGGCTACAGACTTGTTGCTCAGATGAATAAAAGAGACGAGTCAGTCTCTTACACACGTCTGGGGTGTCTTTAATTTGGCAATAGATTACCTCTCTGACTCCGTGTGTTTCTTCAGTTTCCTAGTCCCAGTGTTCCTTATTAAAATGTAGAGATTTTCTGTGCTTTGTAAGTCTTATCTGGATCTCCAATAAAAGGTCCAATTAAAAAAAGGAATTATGGATCTAGTCTTCACTCTGGCGTGGTCTGATGTTGTCTTGGCGAGCGTGAAATTCACAGTGAAATAAAACTGCGAAAATGGTTAGACTATATTCTTATCTTCCCAAGCATGTTGTTATGAATCTAATCAGAAAGATCCAATCATTTCAAATCATGCGGATAGGGTGTGATGATTTCAAAAATATTCCGACATCGGATAATTTTGAACGTAAAGGCAGAGGTCAACTCTCCCATATATGGTAAAATGATGTCCGACGCCCTTGTATACAAACTTACAGACAGATCGGGGAACTCACAGGACAACATGTGTAAGCTGTAATGCTTATTACTTTATTAGAGAGTAACGTTGTCATAACAAGTCGGTCAGGAAGCGATTATGTCACACTTGTCCGCCCACATGTGTCACAAAGACAGTAATCTCGTTATCTGTCGTATGCGTACGCAAAACCTCCGTGTCTGCCCATCTGGGTTACCAAACGAGTCGTCTTATCAGCAGTTCAGTCTAAACACGCCGGCGACTATCTTATCTCAGTTTCTCACACATACATAAACAAACCTCCAATCATTATTGAATGCACACCAGTATAGACAATAATAATTAAAATGTAAAAACATACTCGAGTGGAATAATGCAGTACAGCACACAGAACATACACCACAAGAAAAATATCACAGAAAATAATAAGCGTTTTTTTACAAACAATAACCACTGTATATGTTTGAACGGGGCGTGCCACAAAGACAAGAAGTAAACACGTTTAAAAAGGAAGTGATGGACTATTCTTTCCTGGTGCGCCAGACGCAAGGAGCAAGGAAACAATTTGTCTTATTAATTTGCTTCTTGAATACACTGGGAAGCTGAATGAAATAGCTCTTCCGGTTGAACCATCAGGAATAACAATGTTTTGAGCGCTTTGCATTTGCAATTGCTATAAACAAGGCCGAAAGATAGTCACTTAAAGCAACAGTCATTATCTTAAAGTAAAATCAATTTTCAGACGAATATATCATAGTTCGATATTTACATTTTCCTAAGAATTCTAAACCATTACTAGGAAAAATCCGGGCAACACCAGATACCTACAGCTAGTGTTATAATATACTTTAATTAAAGTCTGAATATTTAATGTTCAGCTCTAAATTTACAACGAATAATCCCTTGAAGCCCAAGAATTTCAGCAAATTCGTGGTGCGAACCAGCCAAAATAAGCATTGCAGAAAACGCAAAAACGTAATGTTCAATAAATCAATCCTTACCAGTGAAGGCGAAGATAAGCTGTTAGCTATGCTACATTGAACCAATACGTTGTTACGGCAGTGCAGCACGGAGAGCGGGTAAACGATTGCAGAACTGAAGTCATTTAAATGTGGTTACTTTGAAGGCTTGTAAAAATACAATGGACAGTTAAATAATCGAAGTGAGGAGGTCTCGGGGAAGGTTTAAGACAAGAGACGGATTATTGTAAAGATCAGACAATAACAACGTAGGAAACTGTACTAAAAATTGGCCTACCCAAGGAGCCACACAACATAATAAAATTTTATATTACCAAAACAAGAACCAAACTATAACAATCAGAACAAAATTTAAAAAAAAAGAAACGATAAAGGAAGAACAATACACCATAAAAATATTGACCCCACAACATCAGTACGAGAAGTCAAATAAACTACCAAAACTTAAAAATATTAACCCACAACATCAGTATGAGAAATCAAATAAACTACCAAAACTAAAAAATCAACAAAAGTCCAGTACACACATTTAAGGTGATACTAAATGCAGTTGGAAAAAATGTATTTGGCACGCAGCAAATAGAGTCGCCCCAAGATTCTTACTACTCCCACATTTAAAAAACTGAAGAGACAAAGGTAGAGTAGGACTACTGTCTTTCAGCAATGTTGTACAAGGCTACTAATATATGGTTGAGTATGTGGTTGACAATCTCACAATGTTGCATACCTGTCAACCTGTACGAATTTTTCGTCCGTTATACGGATTTCCCCCCCCCCCCCCAAAAAAAAATCGAAATGTTTTTTTTTCTTTTAAATTCTAAAAATATTTTCCAACCCAAGTTTTTTTTAGATTTTAAATCAGAAAATATTTTCTAGCCCAGGTTTTTTTTTAACCAATGTTTTTTATTTTTAATTCCGGGAATCTCGGCGTCTGTTTTTAAACTGAGGTCTCTCCCAGCAACCAATCAAATCCTTTTTTACCCAACAATTCGGCAACAAACTTTGAATTCAGCCTCAAACGCTTTCGGTTTTCAGCGTGACATGACGTATTTTTAAAGTTACCTGTTATCAACCACCACGCTTGCTTGCAACCACACTTCGACGCCATTTTGTTTAAAAAAAGCTAAGTACTTATAACTTGGGAATAACCAAATGGTCGGGACAGAAACCAGATAGACTACATCATGATTAATGGTAGATGAAGACATACATTACAAGATGTGAAGGTAATAAGAGGTGCAGATGTGGGAAGTGATCACCATTTAGATATAGCAAAACTCAAAGTGAAACTAAGAACGGCTGGACTAACTGTAACTACACAGAAAATGTTTGACATCAGTATCACGGATTTGACTGTTAATTTTATTTTACCAACACGTCCCTTTTTTCTTACCCTCTTAATGTTTCGGGTTTCCTCGATTTTTTCCTACGTGGCCATTATTCCCCTCTCAGACCCCACCCCGCGGTCTTACTTCGTACTGGCCTTCATTATAAATTCACACTTGGCCAGTAGTGGTAGAATGTAACAGCGATTGATCTCGAGCGAGAAATAGTTTCTTTGAAGAAGCAATTAGCGGCAGCAAAGGTGAGACAACCTATTTTTTGATCTGAGTACCAACTTTTATCTCCAATTCAAGGGGAGACAAAACTCACGTTCGTTCTTTGTAGCTGTGGACCTTAAATGCCGCAGTGAGTGCGAGAATATTATTACGTCTTAGCTGGGAAACTTTCTCGCGGTGGTTGTCTTTGATGTAAACTCTAGAATCACTTTTGTCTTACTATTGATTACGTTATACGTCTAATATCGGTGGGAACACGCGATGCCAGATTGCCGAATTATCGTCTCTGGTAGACTATAAATCTGATAAGTTTACTCAGTCAAACACACTCGTAAAATTTTCCTGCCCGTAGATGGTCAAATGAGACAGGCAGGCGTTAACACAAAAGCTGGATTGTGTTGCCATTCTCGTCATCTCGGGGTGAGTAGATATATTTTTATATATATATATATATATATATATATATATATATATATATATATATATATATATATATATATATATATATATATATATATATATATATATATATATATATATATATATATATACAGTAGAACTCCATTTATCCGAACCCCATGGGACCGAGCATCGTTCGGATAATCAAATGTTCGGATAATTGGATTACATAATGTATCGAGTACATGTACACATATTTCTAAAAATAATTAACCATCACAAGGAAATTACACTATAAAACATATTTACTTGTACTGTAATAATAATACCCACACTGTATTAGATCACTGTATCACCAAAATCTTTCATTACACTGCAGTGCATGTACTACTTGTATTAATTATTTTTTTAAGAAAGAGAAATGTTTTCAAAATAACATTACAAACGATTCAAAACCAGGCGCAACTTACGTATACACGTACTTGCACAGATGTAGCCCACTATTTAAAATAATGAGGAATCCTCTTTTGCACCAAACTGGATAGTCTCCTTTTGGCTGCTAAGTCCCGCATTCTCTTCAACAGCAGAAGCTGTGTAGGACAGCTGTCATCTTCTTGCTCGTACCAAGCCATCGCTGTTTCTAGTGCTATAAAGGCCTCTTCAGGACTTGGTCGACGTTTTGGGTTTTCTTCATAATCTACAAGTACATCATGTACTTCTGAGGTGTCTTCATCATCGGTCACTACATGTATTTGGTTTTCTTCTTGCACAAAAGACAAAATTTCTTCGTCATTCAAAAACTGAAAACCAGAATCATTATCATCTTCTAGCCACATGTGTGCATCATCTTTGTCACAGGCCGAAAATCCGGGCATTGCTTGAAACAGTTCCACAACTTCATTTATACAATCATCATTTGTGTCCACTACAGTAGTTTCATTTCCTCCTTTTTTCCCAAGCAATCTGTTCCAAGCCTTGTTGAGATTATCTTGTGACAGGGTGGTCCAAGCATCAGCTAACATATATCAGCAGTCTTTGAGATTAAGCTTTTAGGAAAATGCCACCACACTTTCTTCATCTTCAGCCAACAATAAACAACGCAGGACTTCCTTCTTGTACATCTTTTTAAGCTTTGCTATAACACCCTGATCCATTGGTTGAATCAGTGCTGTTACATTAGGAGGCAGAAAAATTACTTTAAAATTTGCATTAACTGCATTCAATGTATCCGTCTCTGGATGAGATGGTGCATTGTCCAGTAGAAGAATTACTTTTCCAGTTTTCTTTTCTTGTTCTCTCAACCTCTTCACATTTGAGATGAACTGATTTGTATACCAATCAAGAAATATTTCACTATTCATCCAAGCACTCTTCTGTGCTTTGTAGCACAATGGGAGACATGTCACATTCTTTAAACAACGTGGTTTTTTGGCTTTACCGATCATTAGCACCGGTAAACAATGACTTCCACTGGCATTCGCGGCTACCAAAATTGTTACTCTCTCTTTGCACTTTTTAAACACAGGGGAAGCTGCTTCGCGCTGAGATGCAAGTGATTTTTGAGGCAATGATTTCCAGCATAAGCCAGTCTCATCGGCATTATACACATCGAGTGAATAACCTTCTTCTTCCAAAAAAGCCAAGAATGTTTCTTTAAAATTGTCAGCGGCAGTTGCATCGCTAGATAAGGATTCCCCTTGGATCTCCAATTCTCGTATGCCATGACGAGATTTAAAGTTTCTTAACCATCCCTGGCTAGCCTTAAAGTCAGGAGGACAGTCAAGTTGATTGTTGAACTGAAGTGCCTTTTCACACAATAGAGAACCAGAGATAGTTTCCCCTTTGCTTCTTCTTTGCACAAACCATATATACAAAGCCTCTTCCAATTTCAAATCTTTCGCATGTCTCATGGTTTACGTTTCTTCGACCCATTTTCACTATCCAATTTCGATGCAAAACTCATAATTTTATCCTTGTTACTTTTGATGTCAGAGACGGTAGCTTTCCCAACATTGAAAATCCTCGCAAGTGAAGACACAGTTTCACCTTTTCCTAGTCTCTTGATAATTTCTGTTTTCGTTTCAAGTGACAAAACATTGCGGTTCCTTTTATATGCTTTAGGCCTTCTGGAAGATGCCATATCGCACAGAGAAATACTTGCACACCAAAATTATTCTGCTGTAGTAGCAGACACAATTATTTTAAGTTGAACTGTCTGTTTAGCCAGTGTTCTGCCTAGAACGAACACGTACACTAGATTGGTAAACCAGATATTAACTGACTTTATGATCTAACTGACTTCCTGTACGTAAGCGACCGACCATTAGCCCATTCCATCCTCTACAAATTGCTCGCACACATTTGAAGCTTGCAGCATCAAAAGATTCAAAAATAAAGTCTAACATGACTGGTGGCGCCTGATTTTTTTTTCTCGAAAAAGTGTTCGGATAATTGGATGTTCGGATAATTGGGGTTCGGATAAATGGAGTTCTACTGTATATATATATATATATATATATATATATATATATATATATATATATATATATATATATATATATATATATATATATATATATATATATATATATATATATATATATATATATATATATATATATATATATATATATATATATATATATATATATATATATATATATATATATGTTAGCTTTTATATACATGATAGGAGTGTGACTTCAATTATTTTAGGTGATTTATCCCGGTAATTAATTCAGTGATAATGTAGCGCCGCCTACCGCCTTAGTTAACGGGTGACGAAGCAGTCAGGTGTCAGTGTTATTGTTTGCAATAGGTTAATGGTAAACTTACGATAACATATACTTACTAGGCGTAGAAACAGAGTAGTCCGTTCAGTGCTTACCATGGGTTACGAGTCGTCTAAAATAACGGTCATTACTGTAAGGAAATTTCAGCGGTTTAGGTTATTCACTTAAAACTGAATAGTGATGTGCAGGCACCATAACACTGAATTATAGGAGATAGTCACTTATTACTTTCTGATAGAAACTTCTAGTGGTTGTGTGGAATCATTATATGCCTACTTGGGTAGTTAGACACCAGTTTAGAACTTTCACAGCAATCCAGAAAGCAGCTACCAGCGGGAGATATATTTATATCTTATGTTTAAGTCTCAACTGTATTATTATAGCATGAACATTGCATTTTCTATGTATTCATTTTTGGGAGGTTATTACTTTTCCTTTTTTTTTGTGTATCGACCCCAAGGGGCGTATACCATTTATTATATAATGTCAAATGCTGTATTTTTATGTAAATTCACTTAATGTTGTAAGATGAATAGCATATCCAGTCAGCTGGAACTACAGGGTTAGATGTATCCCTTATGTTGAGTTGGAAGAGGACGGAGTAGATTTTGCTGTCAGAAAATTTACTGACAGGTACATGTGTGTACAAAAATATATTAGCCTATGCAGGCGCATGCTGATAATTGATAGAGTGGAAGTAACAGGAGGACGACTCACACGGATAAAGACAGCCGAGACTATCATAGCAATGATAACCATAATTATAGATCCCATAGTGGAGCATAACTGTTTATTATAACGTTATTGTAATTTTATTGTTTGCTTGATGTAAAAGTCGTTTCTTTTGGATCTCAGTTTCAGGATACCTCATTGCTATCGAAGGATTCCAATCAGGCGAAGAACGTCACATTCTCTTCGATCTCGCGGTTTTTTTTTTCTGAAAGCAATTAGCACCACGAGTTGTCACCCCTACCTGAAATACAACCCTTTGTCAACGCCCATCCCTCTAATGGGAAATAAGCTCACGCAGTGTTTAAAGAGCCAAATAAAAATCTGAAATTGAATTTGGCATTAGTGGTTTCCTACTCACCTCTTTATCACCAGTCAGAACATTGCGACTTCCAACGTATCTATCAGCGCAGGGTCTTCAGCAGAATTGAAAACCCCAGACTTTGTGCTTAAACGGAGCACTCAGTCAGAATTAAAGTCAATCCAGCCAAACCGGATTTAATACCAAACACGCAGGCCTAAATTTCTCAGCTGGATAATAGCGCCGTGGACCGTTTGTCCTAAAAGTGACCTCGTCTTGTGTGTGTTTCTTGTCACCCAAAACCCCTATCTCGTAATTAGTGTGTGAACGGTGCATGGATAGCACCTACAGCGGATTTATATTGTAATTCTTCATCTATAGGAAGATATACATATAACGACACTAACTGGAGCTAATGCATTTGGTCCCACAAAAAAGCGGACAAATTGGAACTCTGTTTATTCATTTCTCGGTGTTCTACAGGTTTTATGTTGGTGGTTTATGTGTTCGTTGGTGTGTAATGGCATATTTGTAAACTTGATGTGATTATTGATGTTTTATTATGTTGTTGTGCTGATATACTTATTTTTCATATATTTTCTTCCTTCAAGAACTTTAATAAATTTTACTCATTTATTAACGCGCTGTTCACGACCCTTTCATCCATACTTAATTTTACAAGCTCTTACTATAGTCTCTATTTTTGACAAGAGAGAAGAGAGAGAGCGCTTGGTGCTTAGACTATTTAAGTGTGTTGAGGCTTGGAGAGAGAGATAACTTTAATGAATCCTCTTCCAGGTTGGTCTCAAGTTCACCCTATTTACACAATATGTCTGTGTAATCTATAATTTTGTCAGTTCACTCTCATTGTCGATTTCACTACAATTGTTTAACTCGACAAATACTCTGACACTTTAACTCAACCACGACAAACAAATTGAAGGACCCCCTTACCAGAAAAGCTTTTGCGGCTAATATAAAGAAACGATATAAATTTGCCAAAAGTCAGGAAAAGACATTGACTGATGATATAGACCAAAAATTCAACACCATTTCAACAATATATAAGGAAAGCAGCATATCATGCTTGGGATTCCAGGAAAGGAAGAAGCTAGACTGGATAACACCAGAAACATTAAACACCATAACGATGAGAAAGGAAATGAAAAGAAAGAAAACAGAGGCGAAGTCCCGCAGGTTAAAGCAACTATATAGCGAACAGTACAGTCAGCTGGACAAGGAAGTTAAACGCTAAACCCGAGCCAACAAAAGGAATTTCCTAGACGATCTTGCAAGACAGGCAAATAAGCAGCACTGAGAAATGAACAAAGCACAGTATACAATATAACTAAATTCATCAGCGGAAAACGAGGTGCAAACAATATTACATTAGTAAGAGATAAGCAAGGAAATCTCATCACGACAGCAGAGGGACAGGGAACAAGATGGGCAGAGCATTTAAGAGAAACTCTGAACAAGGAACCACCAGAGACACAACTGAATGTTCCTGAGGCTGAAAGCGATCTAGATGATAATACAGAAATTCCACGAAAAGAAGAAATCATCACAGCAATCAAAGGGTTAAAGAATGGAAAAGCTCCTGGCCATGATAACTTAAATGCAGAGCTATTTAAGACAAACCCTAAGCTAGCAGCAGAACTATTAAAACCACTATTTGCACAAGCCTGGAAAACAGAGACAACACCAACAGAGTGGAACAAAGGAATAATTGTCAAATTGCCCAAGAAGGGAAATCTTGCAGACGGCAATAATTGGAGAGGAATCACTCTTCTCTCAGTTCCCAGCAAAATACTAGGCAGGATAATTATACAGAGAATTTCAAAAGCAGTAGATCACAAACCGAGGAAAGAACCAGCAGGATTTAGAAAGAACAGAAGATGTGTAGATCATATATTTACCCTAGGAACATTATAGGGACAGTTTATGGAAAATACTGAGGGCTTATGGAATTCCAAGCTGCATAGTGTCAATCATAAAAAGCCTCTATGCCAACTTTACGTGTAGCATTGGGCAGAGCAACCTAACCTTTGAGGTGAAGACAGGAGTACGACAGGGATGCTCCTTATCAACCACTCTATTTTTAACGGTCATAGACTGGGTGATGCGCCAGACAACAGAGGGCAGTCCAAGGGGAATAAGATGGACTACATTTTCTACATTGGAAGATCTGGAATATGCAGATGACATTGCACTGCTAGCACATTCACATCAACACATCCAGGAAAAAAACCGATAGACTTAATAAGTATAGCCAGCAGGTGGGCTTAAACATCAATCTAAAGAAGTCAGAGGTCATGTCGCTCAATGTGAGCAACCCTGAGCCCATATCAGTAAGGAATCAGCAATTGGAACAGACAGACACCTTCACATACCTAGGATGCATTGTAACACCAGACGGCGGAGCAAGCAAAGATATCAACAACAGAATGAATACAGCAAGAACAGCCTTTTTTTTAGTCTAAACAACATCTGGAAGTCCTCTCAGTACAGCACATGCACACAATTAAGATTATATAAAAGCTGTGTGCTTTCTGTGCTTCTCTACGGTGCGGAATGTTGGAAAGTTACAGAGAAGGAAATGTCGAAATTGTTCTCTTTTCACACAACATGCCTAAGAAAAATTCACCGAATCTTCTGGCCAAATACCATCACCAACCAAAATCTGCTTACTCGGAGCAAGCAAGAGGACATGCACACCATCATAGCTGGCAGACGCTGGAGCTGGGTTGGCCATGTCCTCAGAAAAGACCCCGATGCCATTACAAGAACAGCTATGCTATGGACCCCTGAGGGAAAACGAAAGAGAGGCCGACCAAAAACAACTTGGCGGAGGACTGTTCAGGCTGAGATGCAAAGAATGAACCAGAGTTGGGGCACTGTACAAAGGATGGCCACTGACCGAGCAAAGTGGAATATATTTTTTGTTGTCCTACAGGACGCCACCAGGCGTGATGGCCACTGACTGCTTAGACGGTCGGCGGCTAAGGATGAAAGAAGAAGAAGACTTATAACTTGGTTAAATATTGCTGTTGTTTTGCTTTGTTGCAATTTAATCGCTGTCTTAATCTTCTCAGTTATATCTTGCCCTTCAATATATTTCCGACAAATTGTCATAATATTCTTTGTAGGCCCTACATAACTAGAAAAAAAAGTACGTTTGCGTTGAGTGGGCCTACTTTATTCCAGCGCTCGAGATTCGCTGCTTTATGTTTTAATAAAGTGGCAATCTGTTATCACTGGTCTAGGCTACCAACTCTTAAAATAATAATGTTGTAAATTTTTGGTGGTACGTTTTTTCTTCCTAGATTTGATATTCTGTTCATAATTTGGTTATTATTTTTTTTTTTTGCTGTTTGCCCTTAGCTTTGCTTCGTTGTTGATAAGGGTGGATTTAGGCTGACTTCAATTACCACCCCTATCGACACCAGTAAAATTATAGTTGTAGATGTAGGGTGTCTTATCTAGTTTTGTGTTGTTGTTGTTACTGTGTATGGTAGTGATGTAGTTCACAGAGTTACAGCACGTAGGGTACGACATGTGAAGTCATAAATGGGGTAAACTGCTCTGGACGTTTTTTTTATCATTTATTTTGACGTCACAGATACAAGTACGTACATCCAGTTCACAATAGGGCAATGTCATGACATTCCCGAATATCAGCATACATAGTTCATCAATGCATTTGGCATATTTTAAAGATGATGATATGGCGCCAAGGGATTATATGGTTGGCTCCAAATACAAAAGTACATCAACAAAAAATCCTCTTACTGTTCAGATGTGCTAAATGAGTCAAATCATCAGTCGCACGAGGATGGCATTCCAGGAGTGCAGGTCAAACTGACCTTTACAGGCATTCCTAAATCTAACCTTGACGTACGCATAATCGCTGACACACAGCGACGTTCATAGAACAAAGAACTGTCCTTCGGGCTGAGTATGACCCGTGTACATATAGATCTCAGGTATGAAGATACCTGGGGCGTGACATCTATTAGAAGAACCTTCCTTTCTGTAATGCATACGTGAGCAGAGATCGACCATTGTCAAACATAAGTAAAGTTACAGATTGGATGTAAATGAGGCATTACCTTCGTTCGAAAATCCACACCACAGAAAACATACGCCTCCATGCGTTTTAGAATACTCAAGGGAAGGACCTTGTAAGCTAACTATCTCACAATAAGGCTCCTAATCCCTAACAAAATCACAGAGACGCCAAAACGCGTCTTCTCTGCTTCACAGCTTTACATCGTCTCCAAAGATAAAGAAACTTCCCAGACGCCCCGCGTCCGGACATGCGCAGAACGCACCTACATGAATAGCAATCAAACCAGACGATCTAGGAACATTCCAGATGATCGAGCCTTATTTGGACATGAACAGAGACCTCAACACAGGTTTCAGACATTCCAACCACAGTTGACCGATACTACCAAATAAGGAGAATGGTCACACTTCGTTAATAAAAATATGGACCGACCGTGTCTCGACACAAGAGGAGGTAACATCATATTAAATGATAATCTCAATTATCCAGAGTTATGTAGCTTTGACCGTCAAAAAATTAAAGTGTACTTTTCAGTCAATCTACTTACACAATGTCTTTAGCAAAAAATGATCATACAATGACTTTATAACAAAAATGATCATATAATGACTTTAGAAAAAATGAAGATCTGTGCGTAACATTACCGCACCCTCCCGGGAAAAAAAAATGAAACATTTTTTTTTGAATCCTGGAGCCGGGAAAAACCCTAGGCTCCTAACGCACGTATGATGCGCGGATATATTGCCTAAAATTGAGGCTTGCTCGACGCATGGAGCGAAACTGAGATTATATCTCAGATCCTTAGAGAAACAAAAATTTATCTAAGTGTACGCGTATATATTCCAGGAAGGTGCCACCAACACACGCCACAGTGATGGCAATATCATAATGAAAGTCAAATTATACTCATACAAATCTATGAAATTAAATATATTATCATAGTATTATACAATGAAGTGTTGCAAACCGCGGTGTAATATACCAATATACCGCAATATAATATTACACATATTTAAACAAAGAGTACATTATATAATGAATTATTAAACATTACTAATACATGTGCTGTTTCTCGTAGACATAAACACAATCGATACAAGAAGATGTGGACATCATCCGCTCCCAATCCAGGACAGGACTAGATAACTTCAAAGTTCCACAATATACAAAATCTCGCAGACTTCAATGATGTGCTGCGAAAATATCAATAACACAAATCTTTAAGAGAAATGTTAAATCTCTTAATACAATCATTAAAATATAATAACTAAATGTGGCCATGTGAGCTTTTGGCCCGTATATCGCTAACTAAGCCTTCTTCTGTTATGCTCAAATCGGTAACAGAAAAAAAAAGAAATTACATGGTACAACGTTATTGTTGCGTGGTGGTTTGCTCTGAACAATGTTCCATGTGATATGAATAAAACAATTATAAATTTCTGGCCATTGTTTTTTCATTGATGTGTTAGTTTTTTTTTGTTCAGTGATAGTGCATCGTGCCTTCGATGGAAGATTAAGCGAATGCGGGGGTGGAAGATTCCGAACAATAATTGAACCTTGGAATACGATTGATTTGATAAGTCATTTCATTGAGTCCGTACATTTAATCCACAGTTGTACACACAGGATGATCATTTCAATAGGAGTAGAGCATAAGTCCATATAAGTCATGCATAAATTAATCAATAACGTAGACTGCTGGTTTATGTGTCAATGTCCGTTTAAGGATACAATGCAGTATTGTCGTCAGAACATCACAGCTATATGCACGCGCAGCTAGACATGGCTACCTGCCGACAGTGAGACTGCGAGTCTGAATATTTCATATGAATTTGACGATTATTCTTCTCCTTCTGAGAATTCTAGTTAAATACTAACCTCCATAAATTTCCCTCTCATATAGAGTTCTAGGACTGACCCTGGTCCATCAAAAAATGCATATATAAATGGCTATATCATGCCATTGAATTGGAAGGTTAGAAAAACGCAGCTATTCAGCTTGGCGGTCAAGTAACAAAGGGTAGCGTTTCTTAGTTACCGACTGTGTCCTAAACAACGCTATACACGTCATGATCGATCGTGTATGGAGCGTTCAGTAATTGAAACATCTATCGCAATATATTAAATGCCTTAACCTTTTACAATTGCACGTCTGATAACCTTTAGCAGACGGCGTTAATATCATATACCGTAACAATTCCCTGTACACCCGGGAAAAAAAAATCGATAGATTTTTTTTCAAGATCTATCCGACTTAACAATTTTTCAAAAAAAAATTTAACACAATTGTGACATATGGCCGACGATGTTCTGAGTAGAACCGTGTCGCGGTCATGTCAACCAACTATTTGTCATAGTCATCTAACATTAATCACATGATATATCAATTATACATATTATTATATCAACTAAATAAAATGTCCAATGTTAATAGTGAATGATAGAATTAAATGAAAGTAAGGTCTGTCGTATTAGTATGTCATATAGGAATTAATTTGACTAATTAAAATTAAATTAATGAATTAAACTAAGAGATAAATTATTAAGATTCTAATGTAACGCGATGTTATGAGAGAAGAAAAAAAAACAAAATAAGTGAGAAGAAATAGAAAGAAATTCGAATATAAGTTTAACTTAATTGTGTGTGTTAAGTGTTAGTGAATAATAACTATCTAATTTAACTAACTAAATAATGTATAGGTACATTAAAAAAAAAATATTAATCTAATACTTGTGTGAGATTTATTTTCTCTTTTCATAATTTCTTCTTTTTATATTTCGTTCTTTTTTTTTTTTTTTTTTTGTTCTCTTCATTTCATTTTTTTCTCACATTTCATTTTATTGATAATAATTCAATTAAGAAGTTAAGTTAACTAATTAATTAGTATAGGATATGATGATCCATCCGTAGTCTTGATCCTGATGAATTCTTTTAGGCAAAAATGTTCAAACGTTTACGTTGGAAAGAAATGTCATTTATCACAGCATCCAAGAATTAAGTGCACATAGGACAATAAGTTCGACTTGTCGTCAGATATTGTTCCATGATTGTTCAACGAATATTCATATATCGTGTATGGACGTTAGACGAAGTTTGAATGTCAATATGTATACCTTGATTGTCTTTAGTTCCATTCTGTGATGCATATAGTGTTTATAAAGTTTAAATTGAAGGCAAGGTTAGTTCCTTTATAGTTGATATGTTTTAGGAATGTTAATGTTGATTATTCGTCGTCAATAGGATTACGTGACAACGCATCAGCCACAATGTTTTCAGTGCCAGGAATATGTTCAATGGAGAATTCAAATGGCTGTAGGATGATTGAATATCTGGCGAGTTTCTGGCTTTTATGATTAGATCGACGCAAGGATGCTACAGCACGTTGGTCCGTCTGTATGGTGAAGGGAGCACCAAGCAGGAACTTTTCGAGTTTAGTTATTGCCCATATCACAGATAAAAGTTCCTTGTCGACTGTTGAATACTTTGTTTCTGCAGGCTTTAGCTTTCTTGAAATGTATAAGGTAGGATGTAGAATGCCATCATGGTTCTGGAGCAGGCATGCACCAATGCCGTAGTTACTAGCATCTGTTCGTAAGAAAAATCTTTTGGAAGCATCGGGAAGTCTTAAAATTGGTTCATGCGAGAACAAATTTATAATTTTGTTGAAAGTTTCATTGCATGTACCAGTCCATGTCACCTTCACCGGCATGTCTTTTTTTTAACAATGAAGACAATACAGCCGTGATGGATGACAAGTTTGGTATGAATCTACTGTAATATTGAACAAGTCCTAACAAACTCCTGACCTGTTTCTTCGTCTGAGGAACTGCTATGTTTAGAATTTTGGAGACTGTACTAGGTAACGTTCGGATATATCCCGATCCAATGATATGTCCCAAAAAGGTTATCTCATTACACGCGATTTGCACCTTTGTAGGTTTAGCAGTTAGATGATAATTCCTTAGAGTGTCGAAAACATATCTAAGTCCCGAAACATGTTCCTCAAACGACGAACTAAACAAGCATATGTCGTCAATATATGTAATAACGTCTGGTCTACCTGATAAAATTTGTCGCATCAGGCGAATGAAGGTAGCTGGCGCATTAACAAGCCCAAAAGGCATCACATTCCACTGGTATAGACCTTGTGGAGTGGAAAATGCGGTGTAGTACTTAGCCTTTTCGGTCAGTGGTATCTGCCAATAACCTTTAGTTAAGTCTATCTTACTAAATATAGTTGCGTTGGATAGCCGTGGCAGTAAGTCGTCGATAAGTGGATGTGGTTCGCTGTCAACTATAGTCTTAGCATTTAATTTTCTATAATCAACACATAGTCTGATGTTATTGTCCTTCTTCCGGACAATCACTAATGGAGAAGAGAATGGCGAATTACTAGTCTCAATGATTCCCAGAGACAACATCTGTTCAAGTTCCTTAGTAGTTTTAGCAAGGAAATGTAAAGGAACAGAATAGGGATGTACACGAATAGGTGTATCATCATTGAGAGTAATGTCATGACTGATAGCCGATGTGCGACCCGGGACGTCGGTCAATACATCTGGGTAAGATTGTAATAGATTAGCAATCTGTAGACGCTGTTGCGGTGTAACCGTTGAAGAGATGGTTACATCCCGCCAAGATTCAGTAGGTTGAACTACTGGTACCGGTAACGGTAACTGTACCTCAGGAAAAGAAGATTCTTCTTCCTGGATGACAGATAAGTTAGCATAATAACAAGTAGATACTGTGTTGTCATCTAGTTCATGAAAAATTGACTGTAAGTGTTCAGGACGTGTATGAAATTGCTTGAGCATGTTAATATGAAATATCTTTTTGTGTCCCTTGATATCTAAGACGTAATCAACGTCGGAAATTTTATCAATGACTTTGTAAGGACCATTCCAAGATATCAATAATTTATTGTTATTGTGAGGAAGTAACACATAAGCCTCGTCGCCTGGGAATAATTGGCGTAATCGTCGAGACCTATTTTGTAGAGATCGAGCCTTAGCTTTTGCAGCCTCAGAAGAAGCTGTTGCCAACTGGCAAGACTCAATAATGTTCTTCCGAAGATTAATCACGTACTCGTAAGATGACTGAGTGTCCTGAGTCATCTCCGCGTCAATTAATAAGTCTTTTATTAGTCCCATAGGACCTCTTGGGGGAGCACCAAAAACTAATTCAAAGGGAGAGAAGCCAGTTTGTTCATGCGGTACCTCCCGATAAGCAAATAGAACAGCTGGGAGTGCTCTGTCCCAGTCATGAGGGTGCTTAGCAGTAACCTTATGTAGTAGTTGTTTAAGTGTACGGTTAAGTCTTTCAACCGCACCATTACTCATCGGATGATAAATACTACTTAAATTCCTATCAATGTTCCAAGTTTTCATGACTTCCTTCATGGTGTCAGATATAAACTGTGACCCATGGTCTGATAAAAGTTTTCTAGGAAACCCTATTCTAGAAAAGATGAGATGTAGTGCATCAGCTACATCTGTGGTAGTGGTGGTCTTTAATGGGATGGCTTCTGGCCATCGTGTGCACAAATCAATGCACGTAAGGACGAATCTATGTCCTCTGGCCGATGGTAGCAATGGACCAATAATATCTATTGCCATCTTGTCAAACGGTCTTACTGAGATATCGCAAGCCTGAATAGGCGCCGTGTGAAAAGCTCCACGTGCTTTCACTTCTTGGCATGTAGTACAGGAACGTACATACTGCGAGATATCTCTTGACACTCCTGGCCAAAAGAATGAAGACAGTACTCGAGATCGTGTTCGAGTATATCCCATATGTCCAGCACAATGTGAGTCATGTGCATGTTGAAGAATGTACCGTCTAAAAGTATATGGGGCCATAACTTGTTGTTTCATTTGTGATTTGTCATTAAAACATCTAATCAATATGTCATTTTTAATAACAAAACAATGTTTGTTATTATTACCTGAGGATAGATTGTCAACTTTATCAACCAGCTTAAAAAATTTTTTTAAAGATTTATCCTCTTTTTGTTTGGTTGCAAATGTTTCCCTGTCAATAGGTGAATTGACTACAAATTCCTCTTGGTTGTCTGCATCCATTTTATTATCATCAACTTTCTCCATGAGTTGAGTCTGCGCTCTAGTCGTCACGGCGTTTCCAGTGCATAGGTTATGTTTCTCCCATTCTATAATCTCATCTGGAGTACAATCTTTACTGCCGTGTATACGACCAACCATCAGATCAGCTATAGGCTTTTTTAGCATACATACTTTTACGTTCCCTGTGAAAAAAGGTATGTTAACATGAATAATAGCTGTGGGGTAAAACTCAATAGTTCCCCCAAAAGTCATGCAACGGACATATTCCCCCGTTGCACAGCTAGGATGTACCAGCGACTGTCGTACACCAATCGTTGTGGATCCTGAATCCCTCAGCACTGAGACGACGGATCCATTAACTAATCCCCTGTTAAAAATTAGTAGGCCTGTTCCATCGTTGACTGCAAGACCTACCTCTGGTGTAATATGTCCGCAGTTAAGCACTGTTTCTTTCGCCTTCTGAAAAATAAGATTGCATTGTTGGCAACTATTTGCCACATTATAATTAATAGCAAAACATGCAGCAGAAGACTGTGTTGTATTATTGTCAAGTGGGACCTGAGCTATAGGGGTAGTATTATTTGTAACTGCTGCCCCTGTATTATGGTTGTAATGAGATGATCCCCGAGAATGAGATCGATTCCGAGTATAATTGTTAGAATTATCTCGTCGTCCTCTATAGTAACTATTATCTCGATGTCTCGAGCCATGATTATTACCATTCCAGTTACTATTATTATTGGGAGTATGTGATCGATTATAATGAGTGTTATGTTGACCATTGTGGTAGTTTGTTTGAGGTGAATAATTTCTATCTCGTGATCTACCTCTGTTGAACTCATTTTTATTGTTGAAATCATTATTATATCCCTTCTGAAAGTGAACATTGTGATTTCTTTGGAACCTGCTTCTGTCTACACTGTGATGTCTTTGTTTGTTATTATGATTGTAGGCCATATTAGACGCCACAGGTAGAGGTTCTCTTAATGAGGAGTTAGAAATGGTTGCATTCGGATGTGCCGAACAGTAGTTTAAAGAAATTTTTTCTAAATCGTCCATAGTACCTGGTTTACGCTCCTGCAAATATGCAAAAAATGGCTGGCTAACCGAAGATAATACCTTATCCCGTAGTAGTAAATCAACTAATTTGTCGTATGATTTGTTGACTTCTGCCAGTTCAACCCATCTATTAAATGTATTGCGTATATTCGCAATGAATCCTGCAAAATCTTTTGGAGATTCAGGTAAAATTCCCTTAAATTTCAACCTACAGTGTTCCTCGTCCAGGTGAAACCTTCGTAAAAGCAAGGACTTAATAGCACCGTAGTTATTTGCTATTGATGGGTCAGCATTTTGAGAAGCCGTCAATGGTTCTCCAACCAAGAATTCATTTAACTTGAGTACCCATGACTCTTCAGGCAAATGGTTTGTTTTGCAAGTCTGTTCAAAACGTGACAGGAACGATGAAAGGTCGTCCACGTTCAAGTTGAGAGTGGGTAATTTAAAGTTGTAGAAATGTTTAGTTTGGCTGGATGATGATCCATTTTGTGCGTTATTATTCTGGTTTGCATCAGCACTTTGTGCTTGTAATTTTGCTGTCTCCAATTTAATACGCGCCAATTCCATTTCTTGTTGTAAAATAATTTCCTCTCGTTTCAATTTATTCTCTTCTTCCTGTTGAGCAATTTCTCTTAATCTATTTTCCTTGGCAATTTGCTTCATCTCACGTTCCTCTTCCTCTTTCTTTAATGCAGCCTTTTGTTCTGCTTCTTTTCTTTCATATTTTTCCAGTTCTGCCTCAGCAAACTGACGAAGTTCTTGAGATTTATAACCATATTCCCTACCAATTTTAACGAAATGGTCTATAGTAAGCATTTTGACTTTTATCTGTAAGTAATTATTGATAATTACTGATTAAAATAGTCAATAGTAGCTTCAGAGTAATTATTATACTTACTCAACTTAGAAATATTCAATATAAATAATCACAATAGTACTGAACTCTAATGTCTAAGTTCAACTAATAGACAATATTTTGTAACAATATTGTATCTAAATAATACTATATCATAAATAGTTATGATATCTGTTAACTATTATGTAATTACTTCACACAATTAATCTCAATATCCAATAATGTTGGGTATGATTCCTAGTAATTATATTGTTCAATGTACTAAGTCACTCTCTTAGTACCAGAAAAGTATATTAAATAATATACAATGGGTCTATTACCTCAAAGGTAGCTATAAGATTATTTTATTTTGTCAATATATATATTATATTATTATTATGCCCTAGGCATCTATTATAAATTGTAGTGCTACTTTCTTGGACTATCACTGCATAATTATGCAATGTCCCATATTAACCTTAAATATCAGAAAAAATTAATTAAATTAAATTACAAGGGTATTATTGCATATAATATCATATTATTAATGTAGTATTAATATATATCATGAGGACAAACAAAACAATGATGCAACTAAAGGGTACAAACAATGTTAAGACGCAAACAAGACATTTTCACAATTAAAAATGAATTTATGAACTAAATAAAACAAGCGGAAATGTCACAAGCCAAATGAAGGGTCAAGGTCTGACCCGAGGTCAACTTAATATTCAAAGTACACAAAAAAAAAAAATGACTGCAAAAAATGATGACATCACAGGACTCATAACGGACGAAAATTTAACAATCATCAAATAAATGATAGTAAGAGGAGACTGGACGAAATAGTTAACAAACATGATACAAAACTAAAAAAAATTGTTAACTGAGTACGAATAAAATACGCCAGTTATCTACAGAACGGTACAGCTAACACAAATCGTCAAACGACAGCAGATTTGGACAGACAGTCCAATGGCAAACCTCAATGGGGCTTCCAAAAGTGCAATCGTTTAACTGCCCTAAGAAACGACCGAAATCAATTCAGGCATCGTGAGAGCCACAGAATCTTATTTCGGTTCATCCTCCCTACCTCCCACGAATTAACAACACATTAAGACAACAAAAAGTACATTAAACATAGGTAAAAAACATGCCGATGTAGGCAGAGGGCATGGACTTAGTAGCACTGTTTGCAATAACAACAGTTAAACACCTAGACTTATCTTTTCCGTTGCTTAGATCAGTGCTAGAGGTCGTCAACAGCTAGGCCTGTGCCTTTGACTGTCTGCTCCTGATGGGCAGGCAACGGTAGTCCATCTTGTGCATCTTGATCAATTTGAAACGAACTAGAGAGGCGTTGAAAATATGTCTTCTTCACTGCGACAATGCAACAGTGACGTCATGTTGCTATTCATGATCACGTGCGTCACGTCAGCTTCGTAATGATCATGTGATCGAAACTTGATCGTAAATATTTCATTCGAAAGTCATGAAAAAATTTTTGGTTTTTGGTTGTTTTTCGTCCCCATACACCGGGCACCACTGTTGCGTGGTGGTTTGCTCTGAACAATGTTCCATGTGATATGAATAAAACAATTATAAATTTCTGGCCATTGTTTTTTTCATTGATGTGTTAGTTTTTTTTTGTTCAGTGATAGTGCATCGTGCCTTCGATGGAAGATTAAGCGAATGCGGGGGTGGAAGATTCCGAACAATAATTGAACCTTGGAATACGATTGATTTGATAAGTCATTTCATTGAGTCCGTACATTTAATCCACAGTTGTACACACAGGATGATCATTTCAATAGGAGTAGAGCATAAGTCCATATAAGTCATGCATAAATTAATCAATAACGTAGACTGCTGGTTTATGTGTCAATGTCCGTTTAAGGATACAATGCAGTATTGTCGTCAGAACATCACAGCTATATGCACGCGCAGCTAGACATGGCTACCTGCCGACAGTGAGACTGCGAGTCTGAATATTTCATATGAATTTGACGATTATTCTTCTCCTTCTGAGAATTCTAGTTAAATACTAACCTCCATAAATTTCCCTCTCATATAGAGTTCTAGGACTGACCCTGGTCCATCAAAAAATGCATATATAAATGGCTATATCATGCCATTGAATTGGAAGGTTAGAAAAACGCAGCTATTCAGCTTGGCGGTCAAGTAACAAAGGGTAGCGTTTCTTAGTTACCGACTGTGTCCTAAACAACGCTATACACGTCATGATCGATCGTGTATGGAGCGTTCAGTAATTGAAACATCTATCGCAATATATTAAATGCCTTAACCTTTTACAATTGCACGTCTGATAACCTTTAGCAGACGGCGTTAATATCATATACCGTAACAGTTATAAATTCCCAAAAAGTGAGAAAATATGTGATAATATGTTATTATAGTATTGAATTGTATATCAGGAAATATATATGACAGAAGAATTATGTGGAATCGTGTGGGCACCTGGACAGAATGTCTGCCATCACATTATCCGAACCACGGATAGCTCGCACCGTGAAATGAAATGGTTGAAGAGCTATGGCATATCGAGTAGACCTCGAGCTCTTCAAGTTTTTGCTCTGAATAGCAGTAAGAGCTTTCTGGTCGGTTTCCACAATGAAACGTGCGCCTAGAAGAAATCTTTGTAACTTCAGAATAGACCATACCATAGCTAATAATTCACGGTCTAAAACCGAGTAATTCTTTTCTGCAGCATTTAATTTCCTAGAGATATACATCACTGGATGCAGAGTATCAGAATACTCCTGCATAAGTGCTGCCCTAATCCCAGTTGACGAGGCGTCACTTCGAAGAACAAAAGTCTTCTCAATAGTGGGTAACCTAAGGATAGGTGGAGATGAAAATAGAGTTTTAACCTGGTCCAATGAGGATTGACATTCTTGAGACCAGCGGATCAGATTAGGCGATCCTTTCTTCAATAAAGTAGAAAGCGGTGCCATAATGGAGGACAGATTCGGAATGAATCGTCCGTAAAATTGGATCAAACCTAAGAGACTCCGTACTTGTTTTTTCGTCTTAGGGACAGAAATGTTAAGTATTTTTGAAACATTGTGGTCCTCCGTCTTTAAAAGACCATGACCAACACGATGATCCAGGAAAGAAATCTCACTAAATCCTATAAAAGCTTTAGAGGGTTTTGCAGTCAAGTTATACTCGCGAAGTGTAGACAGCAATTCGTATAAACCCAAATAGTGATCTTCCCAGGAATCACTGAACAGACAGATATCGTCTAAGTATGCTATGACATCTGTACGATATGCGAGAATTCGCCGTATCATGCGTACGAATGTAGCAGGGGCGTTCATAAGACCGAAAGGCATGAAATTCCATTGGAATAAACCCCTACGTGTAGAAAACGCTGTAAAAGGTTTGGCATGTTCAGTTAAAGGGACTTGCCAATAACCTTTAGACAAGTCTAGTTTGGTAAAGAACCTAGAATTAGAAAGTTTATTTAGTAGCTCTTCCAATGAAGGCATAGGTTCAGCATCGAACTTCGTAACTTGGTTCAATTTGCGATAATCTACGCAAATGCGAATGTTATTATCCTTCTTTCGAACAATAACCATGGACGAAGAGTATGGTGAAGTAGATGGTTCGATTATTTCCAACCGTATCATCTCATCCAATTCTTTCTCGACTTGTGACTGAAAGTGGATAGGTATTGGATAGGGTCTGACTCTGATAGGATTATGGTCAGTAAGCATTATGTCATGTTCGATGACATGTGTGTGTCCCGGGATGTCTGTACGGACATCCTGAAACGTTTGCAACATCGAAGAAACTTGTCGATGTTCCTCAGCAGAAAGATTAGGAGAAACGGTAACGTTTTTCCAAGATTCCGTAGAATGAAGTGGGACCATAGGAAGTGGAAGATTGACATCGAAAAAAGTAGTTTCCTCATCCTGTATAACTGACAGGGATGAGTAATGACCATGAGGTACTTTAGAATTGTCCGTTGCCTGGAAAATAGGCTGCAAATAGTCAGGTCTTTCATGAAATTCCGTGAGCCTATTTATGTGGAAAGTTTTATGCTTTCCATCAATATCGACAACATAGTCGACATCGGAAATTTTAGAGACTATTGCATATGGACCTTTCCATGCAATAAGAAGTCTGTTCTCCCTTGACGGAAGAAGAACGAATGCTTTGTCACCTGGACAAAGTTGTCGTAGACATCTATTTTTATTTGCAAACTGCCTTGCCTTTTCTTTAGCAAATTCGGATGAAGAAGTTGCTAGTTTGCATGCCTCGATGATCTTTTGCCTAAGAGCAATGACATACTCATAAGAAGATTGAGTCTCATCGCTAATATTATCGGCAGTGATAAGATCGTGTAGTAAAGACATAGGGCCGCGCGGTTGCGCGCCAAAGACAAGTTCAAAAGGAGAAAACCCTGTGTGTTCATTGGGGACCTCTCTATAAGCAAAGAGAGCCGCGGGAAAAACCTGTCCCAATCCTGAGGATGATCCTCAGTTATCTTCCCAAGTAAAGTTTTTAGTGTCCTATTCAAACGCTCAACTAACCCATTAGACATTGGGTGATAGATACTGCTGAGAGACGTTTTAATATGTAGCATAGACATTACCTGTGACATAGTGTCTGATATAAGTTGAGTGCCATGGTCTGACAATATTATTCCGGGGAAACCCAAGCGAGAAAATATCAGCCAAAGAGCGTCTGCGATATCAGCAGTTGAGATGCTCTTGAGAGGTATAGCCTCTGGCCAACGTGTGCACATATCGACACATGTAAGGATAAATTGATGTCCCCTGGCCGACTTAATTCTAAAAGGACCGATAATATCTATTGCCATTTTTTGAAAAGGGCGAATAGGAATGTCAGCAGCCTGAATAGGCGCAGCATGTCGTGGTCCTTTCGATTTGACCTCCTGACACACTTTGCAAGAACGACAGTAAATTCGTATGTCCTTGCTCACAAATGGCCAAAAGAAAGCCGCAAGAACCCTCGACTTTGTACGGGAAAAACCCATATGTCCAGCACATTGCGAGTCATGAGCATGTTGCAATATTTGCAATCTCATACTCTTAGGCACAAGAATTTGTGAATGAGTGGACGTAGACGAGTCTTGTACCATACGCACAAGTACGCCGTTCTTCATAGAAATCCAAGACTTTCTATTAGTATTCTGATTTGGATCACCTTTTTTTGCTAGAATGAAGAATTTTTGTAAAGAAGAATCTTCTTCTTGCAATTTTATAAATGAGTCACGTGAAATAATCAAGTGACTATTTTGGTTATCTACTTCCTCATTATTAGTTAATGAAGTTTGAGGTGGATCCAGAGCATGTGCTCTTGTGACCACCGCATTAGTAGCTTCCATGTTTTGCTCTTCCCAAACAGCTATTTGCTGTGGGGTACACTCCCTAACTCCGTGAATACGACCAATAATAAGGTCCGCAATAGGGTTTGGAAGAAGACACGCGTGGACATCTCCCGTAAAGAAAGGAGTAGCAATATGTATTATGGCAGTAGGATACTTTTCCAAAGTGCCACCAAATGTGACACATTTGATGACCTTTCCTGTAGCACAGGATGGATTTACAAGAGATTGCCTAACGCCAACAGTAGTACATCCAGAATCAAACAAAATTGAGACTGGATTACTATTTACAAGACCCTTATGTAGTATAAGAGAACCTCTCCCGTCATGCGCAACATTAGCAGGAAGAGCTGGAAGAGGATGACCACAACTTAAAGTAGTTACGGTAGTTGGTTCGAACAAAGTACTACATTGGGGACATATATTTGCTCTACCAAAGTCAAAAGAAGAACATCCTATAGCATTAGGGTTTTTATTATCATTAACCTGTTTATCTGCTCCCTGAGATTCTTGTTGTACAGAGTTTGTCTGTTGATATCTCTTTCTCTTATGAAGAGATCTACCGCGACCATTATTACCTCTGAAATTATCATTATTTTCTCTCCTGTAATTGTTATCATGGTTAGTGTTCCAGCTTCCATAATTGTCATTATCATCTCTATATTGATTTGAAAATCTAGTAGATTGATTTTGAGGTCTACGCGAAAAATAGTTACCTCTATATTGACTACCTTTGCGGAAATGTCTAAAATTATTAGATCCATAATAACGAGGAGTGTCAGCTTGTCTCCAGTTATTCGAAGAATAATCACCATGTGATTGATTGCTATGATTTTGATCATCATTACGGTTGCTCTTTCTATTAATATTATGTTGAGTACCTTGAAACTTACGTTTGAAGTTTTGGCCATATGGTGCTGCCGAAGCAACTGGCATACCTTCTTTTACTCCAGAGTTGCTAACGGTTACGTTAGGGTGCGCAGTCACATACTGGCAACAGTATTCTTCCATTTCTTTTATGTTTTTAGGCTTACGCTCATGAAGAAAGGAAAGAAAAGATTGATTTACAGAAGACATAACCTTGTCTCTAAGTAGTAAGTCCATAAGAGCTTCATATGTATTTTCTGTCTTAGACAGCTCAACCCATCGTGAAAAAGTAAGACGTATCCTTGATATGAATTCAGAGAATTCCACTCCAGTTTCTGGCAACATACTTTTAAATTGAAGACGATAGCCGTCTTCGTTAAGTTGGTATTTTTTTTAACAAGACTGCTCTGACAACCTCATAGTTGTTCTTGTCAGGCACATCTACCATGCCCAACATAATCAAAGCATCACCTCTAAGTATCTTGGACAGATGATAAACATATAGTGTTTTATCTATGTTATGCACCTTACATGCACTTTCAAATCTGTCTAAATAAAATGTTATGTCATCAATGGAGGCATTAAATGCTGGTAGATTAAGCTTAAAATTATTAGCATTAGTCTTATCTGACACCTTATCTGCATTATTAGCATTATTAGTGTTCGATAATTTCATCTTTTCTAACTCTAAAGCTAAGAGTTTTTCTTCATGCTCCATTTTTGCTTTTCTCTCATCAGCCTCTCTTTGTAACCTTCTTTCTTCAGCCTCTCTTTGTAACCTTTTTTCTTCAGCCTCTGCCTGAAGTCTCTTATTTTCAGTCTCTATTTCTAGTCTTTTATTTTCAGCCTCTGTTTCTCTTTCAAGTTTTTTCTCTTCAGCTTCTCTTTCAAGTTTTTTATTTTCAGCCTCAATGTGCAGTCTTTTCTCTTCAGCTTTTGCTTCTGTTACTCTTTTTTGTTTTTCCATTTCCATTTGGAATCTTCTTTCCTTCACCTGCATCTGCAATTTCTTTTGTTCAGCTTCCATTTCCATTTTTTTCTCTTCCATCTTTAATACCTTATCATATTGAGTAGTTGCATATTCTTCCCACTTATCACCTGTCTTGCCAAGGGATTTCCCTTGTTCAATAAAGTAATCAAGTGTAGACATGATGTCTAATATTATGAGTCACCAAATCTGAAATATTAATTATCTTATTTCAACCTTAATAGTAACAAGACTTAATAAAGTACTTGTATAATCCCAATGTTTAACCCAATCTCTGTGGGAAACAAGTCTTTGACACCAAACTTGTATTATCAAATGTATAATAATATCACAAGTCACTTCTTACTCATCAGTGCACTACACAAATTAGTGCATAAACACAAATCAATCAGTTATTTATCATAACTGCACTATGTAATAGTGCATGAACAAATCCACTAGTTAGTTATGATAAGTGCACTATAAATCAATAGTGCATGAGCAAATATGTAACAATAGTGAAAGCTAATTACTCAAGAACTATGTAACCTATAACAAAGAACAAAAACAATGTAAACAATAACAAAGATCAAAGACGATGTAAACAATAACAAAGATCACAGTCAATGTAAACAACAACAAAGATCAAAGTCAATGTAAACAACAACAAAGATCAAAGTCAATACGAAAACATTCGCATAAGTCAACTAAATAAACAGCAGAACTAAAAGGAAAATATCACAAAGAATGTGATGACAAAATGCGAAGAATGTACACAAACAAATGACGTCACAATGTATAAACAAAAATGGTGTATAGAACTGAATAATAGAAAAGGGGAGATCTACAAATACAAACAAATGAAATCGGAACTAAAGAACAGAAAGAAAAAAAAATATTACAAAAACAACGAAAATAAAGCACAACTCGTCACAACTAAACAAATATAGCAATGGTTGTCGCTAGCAAATTTCACAATAGGAAATTTGCACAGTCCCTAAAGAAAACGCTAACAGTAGAAACCTCTGTGACGTGGTATCTTCTACTGAAAGACACCACCCAACCGAAACCCGCTGAAATATAAACATATAAATATACAAATAACATATAACATATAAACATGTAGCATGTAAACAGTGTGAAAAGTGTGAGAGACAGAAGGCTCAGTTAGAACATAAGGGCACAGTTCACAAACAAAACAGGCCACTTAACTTCTATATGTCCAAACGTCAGCACGGTGCAGAACAGGTTGAGATCAGCATTCTGAGGATAATGATCCAACGTTGATCAACATCTGCTCCTATAGACAGCCATGACACTGGAAAATGAGCTTCTGATACCGGAACAGTTGTTACGGCACTTGTCCTTCTTCCTTACTGATCACGAAACCGATTTGCTCGGTACTTGTCCTTCTATCGTAGGAAAACTGCAATACTGCCGAGCAGCGCCGGGTAGTTTCAAAATATTACCAACTGTCAGTAACGCCGGGTACTTTCAAAAAATTTCATGGAAGGTAGCAGTTGAAGCTGTAATGTTGTCTTGTAGTCTGATGATGATGTCTGGGTTTGTTGACCCCCTTGAGAGCTGGTACCAGAATAAACCAACTTTTGGCCACTATGAAATGATAATGGTGCGCCAAAATGCCAGGTTAAACCAACTACTGGCCACCATGAAATGATAAGGGTGGATTTAGGCTGACTTCAATTACCACCCCTATCGACACCAGTAAAATTATAGTTGTAGATGTAGGGTGTCTTATCTGGTTTTGTGTTGTTGTTGTTGCTGTGTATGGTAGTGATGTAGTTCACAGAGTTACAGCACGTAGGGTACGACATGTGAAGTCATAAATGGGGTAAACTGCTCTGGACGTTTTTTTTATCATTTATTTTGACGTCACAGGTACAAGTACGTACATCCAGTTCACAATAGGGCAATGTCATGACATTCCCGAATATCAGCATACATAGTTCATCAATGCATTTGGCATATTCTAAAGATGATGATATGGCGCCAAGGGATTATATGGTTGGCTCCAAATACAAAAGTACATCAACAAAAAATCCTCTTACTGTTCAGATGTGCTAAATGAGTCAAATCATCAGTCACACGAGGATGGCATTCCAGGAGTGCAGGTCAAACTGACCTTTACAGGCATTCCTAAATCTAACCTTGAAGTAGGCATAATCGCTGACACACAGCGACGTTCATAGAACAAAGAACTGTCCTTCGGGCTGAGTATGACCCGTGTACATATAGATCTCAGGTATGAAGATACCTGGGACGTGATATCTATTAGAAGAACCTTCCTTTCTGTAATGCATACGTGAGCAGAGATCGACCATTGTCAAACATAAGTAAAGTTACAGATTGGATGTAAATGAGGCATTACCTTCGTTCGAAAATCCACACCACAGAAAACATACGCCTCCAGGCGTTTTAGAATACTCAAGGGAAGGACCTTGTAAGCTAACTATCTCACAATAAGGCTCCTAATCCCTAACAAAATCACAGAGACGCCAAAACGCGTCTTCTCTGCTTCACAGCTTTTCATCGTCTCCAAAGATAAAGAAACTTCCCAGACGCCCCGCGTCCGGACATGCGCAGAACGCACCTACATGAATAGCAATCAAACCAGACGATCTAGGAACATTCCAGATAAGATTTAACAAGATCGAGCCTTATTTGGACATGAACAGAGACCTCAACACAGGTTTCAGACATTCCAACCACAGTTGACCGATACTACCAAATAAGGAGAATGGTCACACTTCGTTAATAAAAATATGGACCGACCGTGTCTCGACACAAGAGGAGGTAACATCATATTAAATGATAATCTCAATTATCCAGAGTTATGTAGCTTTGACCGTCAAAAAATTAAAGTGTACTTTTCAGTCAATCTACTTACACAATGTCTTTAGCAAAAAATGATCATACAATGACTTTATAACAAAAATGATCATATAATGACTTTAGAAAAAATGAAAATCTGTGCGTAACAGTTGTATTTGTTAATCATTCTCTTCGTCTACAAAGATTATTAGTTGAAATATTTCATCCACTGAATGATTGCTGAGCCTAATTGAAAGAAACAAAAGCTTGCAGGTCATGGTAAGTTTCAGGTTGAATGAGTTAAACTCTTCCCTGGCATTGTAGATGCATCCAAGTTAGGATCAACCTATGCTTTTTGTAGATTATGCAGCAAAGATATTAAAGTAGTAGCTTCAGGATTATATGATCTGAAAGTACATTTTAAATCGAAATTGCATGAACAAATGTTTGCAAAGAAGAAGGGAGCATCTATTAAGACCTATTTTTGCTCAGCCAAAGCAGGATGAGGGCGGCATTACAAGGGCTGAAGTTTTATTCGCCAATTTCATTGCCCAGCATAACTTAACTGCTGCATCTGTTGCTGATCACTTTTGTGACTTGGCGCCTGTAATGTTTCCTGACAGTGATATTGTCAGAAAGTTCCAGTCCAAGAGGACCAAGACAACACTTATCATTTAAAAACTGCCTGGCTCCATCTGCAACAGAACCAGTGATAAAGCTGTGCAGGGAAACACCCTTCTCATTAATGGTTGATGAATCAAATGACAAGAAAACAGAGATGCGGTTAGCTATTATGGTGAGAGTTTTTGAAGAAGGATTGGGACCAAGAACGAGATTGTTGGACATGCCTGTATGCAGTGGTGGAACCAGTGAGGCGATATTCAGTGATGTTGATAATCTGTTCACAAAATTTCATATTCCATGGAAAAATTGCATCGGCTTTGCTAGTGACAACTGCAATGTCATGGTGGGAAAATCAAACTCAGTACTTACCAGGATCAAGCAGAGGAACCATTTTGTTTTTATTATTGGTTGTATTTGCCACCTTGCAAATTATGTGCACAAGATGGAATCAAACAGTTGACTGTACCAGTAGAAGACCTTTTGTTAGACATGTAATATCATTTTGAGCACAGCTCAAAACGACGAAAGGCTTACAAGGAGTTGCAACTATTCACAGAAGGAGATGACCTGAATATTCTTAAAAACTGTCAGACTCGCTGGCTATCATTGCAGAAGGTAGTGGTTAGAATTATTAACCAGTATACAGCTCTCTCATCTTATTTTGAAAGCCACAATGATGTTGAAAAGCCTGGCAGAGTCCAAAACATCCATAAACTTTTAAAAGCACCACTAACCCAGCTGACCCTTCGTTTTCTAAGTTTCATTCTGCCACTGTTAAATGAGTTTAATAAACTCTTTCAAACAGATGAGTTGCAGGTTGGTGTCATGATGGAGGAGATGGACAGATTGCTTAGAAAATTTTTTAGTTAAATTTGTGATTATTGTACAAGACTACTAATATAAAGTTGTGTTTGTGGCTGACAATCTCACAATGTTGTACAAGGCTACTAACATAAAGTTGTGTATGTGGCTGACAACCTCAAAATGTTGTACAAGACTACTAATATAAAGTTGTGTATGTGGCTGACAATCTCACAATGTTGAACAGGACTACTAATATAAAGTTGTTTATGTGGCTGACAATCTCACACTGTTGTACAAGACTACTAATATAAAGTTATGCATGTGGCTGACAATCTCACAATGTTGTACAAGACTACTAATATAAAATTGTGAATGTGGCTGACAATCTCACAATGTTGAACAAGACTACTAACACAAAGTTGTGTATGTGGCTGACAATCTCACAATGTTGTACAAGGCTAGTAATATAAAGTTGTGTATGTGGCTGACAATCTCACAATGTTGTACAAGGCTAGTAATATAAAGTTGTGTATGTGGCTGGCAATCTCAACACGTCAAACTAATTGTCAGAGAAAGCACAGCTGCAGGAGTTTATATGGTTCACGACAATGTTAGTTAAGCTAATCTTAAAACACACACACACACACACACACACACACACACACACACACACACACACACACACACACACACACACACACACACACACACACACACACACACACACACACACACACACACACACACACACGCGCGCGCGCGCACGCACGCACGCACGCACGCGCGCGCGCACACACACACACACACAAAACCCAACAAATAAACAAACACACAAAAGTACTTACTCAGTGTGACAGTCGCAGCAGTCGCTGTGTTTCCAGCTGTATAGAAAAAAAATAAATAAACACAACTAATAGGATTATGTGCTGACCGTTGAGACTGATTATGTTTTTAATTAAAAGTTTTCTTACTACGTTATTATGTACCTTAATTCTTCTTCTTCTTTGATCCTTAGCCGCCGACTGTCAAAGCAGTTAGTGGCCATCACGCCTAGTGGCGTCTTGTAGGGCAGCAACAAATTTCTTCCACCTTGTTCGGTCGGCCGCCATCCTTCGTACAGTGCCCCAACTCTGGTTCATTTTGTGCATCTCAGTCTCCGCAGTTCTCCGCAAAATTGTTTTTGGTCGGCCTCTCTTTCGCTTTCCCTCGGGGGTCCATAGCATAGCTGTTCTTGTGATGGTATCAGGGTCCCTTCTGAGGACGTGGCCAACCCAACTCCAGCGTCTGCCAGCTATGATGGTGTGCATGTCCTCTTGCTTGCTCCGAATAAGTAGTTCTTGGTTGCTGATGCTGTTTGGCCAAAAGATTCGGAGAATTTTCCTTAGTCAGATTGTGTGGAAGGAGGACAGTTTCGACATTTCCTTCTCTGTTACTCTCCGGCATTCTGCACCATAGAGAATCAGAGAAAGTACACAGCTCTCATATAATCTTAATTTGGTGTTTGAGCTGTACTGGGAACACTTCCAGATGTTGTTGAGACTAGCAAAGGCTGTTCTCGCTTTATTCATTCTGTTGTTAATGTCCTTGCTTGTTCCGCCGTCTTGTGTTTTTATGAATCCTAAGTTCTAGCTTCTGGTTCATTATTGTTGTTGGCTCAGAATTGCCCATATTTAGTGTTATAACCTCTGTCTTCTTCAGACTGATGTTCAGACCAACCTGCTGCTATACTTATTCAGTCTATCGGTTTTTTCTTGGATATGTTGATGTGAATGTGCGAGTAGTGCAGTGTCATCTGTATATTCCAGGTCTTCCAGTGTAGAAAATGTTGTCCATATAATTCCTCTTGGACTGCCCTCTAATGTCTGGCACATCAACCAATCTATGGCTGTCAAAAATAAAGTTGTTGATAAGGGGCATCCCTGTCTTCACCTCGAAAGTTAGGTTGCTCACACCAACACTACACGTAAAGTTAGTATACATGCTTTTTATGATGGAAACAATGCAGCTAGGAATCCCATAAGGACTCAGTATTTACCATAGGCTGTCCCTGTGTATGCTGTCAAAAACCTTTTCAAAACCAACGAAGTTAATGTATAGCTGTCTCTGCCATTATGAGCACTGCTCTATGATGTTCCTGAGGGTGAATATATGATCTGCACATCTTCTGTTCTTTCTGAATCCTGCTTGTTCTTTCCTCAGTTTATGGTCAACTGCTCTTGAAATTCTCTGGATGATTATCCTGCCTAGTATTTTGCTGGGAACTGAGAGGAGAGTAATTCCTCTCCAGTTGTTGCAGACTGCAAGGTCACTCTTCTTGGGCAATTTGACAATTATTCCTTTACTCCACTCCGTTAGCGTTGTCTCTGGTTTCCAGACTTGTGCAAATAGTGGTTCTAATAGTTCTGCTGCTAGTTCAGGGTCTGCCTTGAATAACTCAGCGTTTAAATTGTCGTGACCAGGCGCTTTTCCATTCTTTATCCCGTTGATAGCTGTGATGATTTCTTTTTTTTCGTGGAATGTCTGTATTTAACTCTAAGTCATTTTCAGCCTCAGGAACATTCAGCTGCGTCACTGGTGGTTCCTTAGACTTCTCTGAAGTGCTTTGCCCATCTTGTTTCCTGCCCCTGTGCTGTGGTGATGAGATTTCCTTGCTTGTCTCTTACTAATGTTATGTTGTTTGCACCTCGTTTTCCACTGATAGCTTTGGTTATTTTATAAACTGTGCTTTGTTCATTTCTCAGTGTTGTCTCTTCTGCCTGTCTTGCAATTTCATCCAGAAATTTCCTTTTGTTGGCATGAGTTTGACGTTTTACTTCCTTGTCCAGCTGACTGTACTGTTCACTATATATTGCCTTTAATCTTGGAGACTTAGCTTCTGTTTTCTCTCTTTTCATTTCCTTTCTCTTCGCTATGGTGTTTAGTGTTTCTGGTGTTATCCAGTCTTGGCTCTTTCTTTCCTGGAATCCCAAGCATGACTTGCTGCTTTCCTTGTATATTGTTGAGATGATGTTGAATTTCTGGTCAACATTATCAGTCGCTGTACTTCCCTGGCTTTTGGTAATATAATATCGTCTCTTTGCATCAACCACAAAAGCTTTTCTGGTGAGGGAGTCCTTGAGTGTCATGATGTTATATCTTTTCTGTTTGACTGCAGTTGGTCCAGCAGCTCTGAGTGTCCCCTTCAGTCTTGCTACTACTAGGTGATGATCACTTCCCACTTCTGCTCCTCTTCTTATTTTCACGTCTTGTGGTGCATTCCTCCATCTACCATATATCATAATGTGGTCTATCTGGTTTCTGTCCCTTCCGTTTGGTGATTTCCTCGTTAACTTGTGCACTTCTTTGTGTGGGAAAAACGTTCCTCCAATGACCAGGTTGTTGATGCTGCAGAACCTTTTAATGTGCCCCCATTCTCGTTGATTGTTCCACTGCCGCATTTTCCCATTACTCTTTCATTATAAGTATTGTATGTTCCAACTTTCACATTGAGGTCTCCCATTACTATAATAAGATTGTGCTTAGGTGCAGTTTCGATTTCCTTTTGTAGCTGTTGATAGAAGTTGTCCTTGACCTCTTCATCGCTGTCATTTGTTGGTGCATAGCATTGTATTATTGTGGTGTTGGTGAGTCTCCCTCTCAGTCTTGTTCTTATCAGTCTGTTGTTGATGGGTTTCCATTCCAGTAAAGACCTTTCCATTCCTTTCTTCAGGATAATGGCTACACCTTCATTGTGCTGACCATCCTCTCTACCAGAGTAAAGTACTGTTTTTATTCTCCCCGTCCCGGTCCATCTGCTCTCACTTATTCCCAGGATATATAATCTGTAGTTCCTCATCTCTGTTGTGATCTGCGTAAGCTTTCCTGCCGCATTCATAGTTCTGACGTTCCAGAATCCAATTCTAGTTTCTTGTTTTGCGGTCAGGGCATCCATTTTCATGCCAACAGCTTCCTTTCGGCTTTCACCACTGACAATCATACGAGCCTGAGACTCCGGATGTCCGTCCGCATCAAAGTTTTTCCATTTGTTACTGTTTCTGTAACTGTTCAGATTTTTTTCGTAGGCAGGAGTGTTGGCCCTGCGCTAAAACCCCCAACCTGGAGGACCAGGGTACCAGATTTTGTCTGACCCCTCCCCGCACAGACCTGTCCAGCTTGGTTGAACATAGGGTAAGGAGGTAAAGGATCACGTTTACACGCCCATAGAGGCATATTGGGAATATGGTGTTAGGCCCATATTTTCTCGACCATTGGCGCATCACGCTGGTCGCCTTAACCTTACCAGAGTTGCTCTGGTACTCAATTGGGGCTGGGTCGACCCAAGAGCCGTTTGCGGCCTAAAAAAACTTCCACCTCAACTGGGGATCGAACCATGGACCACAGAGCTAGGAAGCCAGTGCACTAACCACTATGCTATCGCGGCCCTTTGGTTGAACAAACCAGGAGTAACACTCCCGCTGGCATAGCTCTGGGGGTTGTCAGGGTACGCAAGCCGCCATATCGCTACAAGGTATAGATACCATTGATGGCAGATACCTTAATTAAAGTTGGAATATTTAATGTTTAGCACTAAATTTACAATGAATAATCCATTGAAGACCAAGAATTTCAACTAACTCCTGGTGTGAATCAGGCAAAATAAATATTACAGAAAGTACAAAAGCCTACTGTTCAATCAATCAAACCTTGCCAGTGAAACCGAGAAAATGCTGTTAGCTATGCAACATTGAACCAGTACGTTGTTACGGCAGTGAATCATGGGAAGTGAATGAACAATGGTAGAACTGAAGTCATTTAAATGTGGTTTCTTTGAAATTTGGTGAAAATACAAAAGACAGCTAAGAAATCTAAGGGAAAATTTCGAAAATGAGATAGATTATTATAAAGATCAAGGGAAGACAATCACATCACTAGAAACTGTACTAAAGATTGGCATACCCAATGAGCTAGACAAATATAATAACATTTTATAGTACGAAATCAAGAACTAACATAGAACAACAAGAACACAAGAGAGCGCTAAAGGAAGAAGAAAATACCTTAAAATATTCAACCCACAACATCAGTTGGAGCATCAAACTACAACTACTAAACAAAAAGCAACAAATTTTCAGTACATACAATTAAGGTGATGCCAATTGCGGTTTAAAAAAAATAATGGAAAATGATAAAGTTTAAAAACAAAAATCTCTACAAATCCCTCAAAATGCAACAAGGAAAAAAGAGATAAACCTTGGAACAAGGAAGGAACGAACCATAAACACTTCAGACATTAAGCAACACCATATCAAACGGCAGAGAAATTGCAACATGGAATGTATAACATAAACAGTAGTTTTCCTGTCCATGGACAAAAAAAAAAAAAGAAGCCACACCAAGATGGACGCAAATGATGGAGTCGGAGGAAATCACACTGAACTTTACTATAGGCTATACAAGGGACCATGGGTTGTGAACATACATGACCGCCTGTACTACTCCGAACAGTCATAATTTACTATTTCATACGCAACGTGCAGCCACACGACACGCATATCTTCGGCAGAGACGGAAACAGATGGTGCACTCCGATCGACTCTTTCCTGTCCACCTCTTGATATTATCTTCCAACTTATAGCGTTGTCTTTCCCTTGCACGTTTGCTTTCAACTCTGCCTTTCAAAAATGAACTTCTGCAAGGTGTTATGTCTTTTTATATGGCCAAAATATTTTAGTTTCCTAATTTTGATCTCCTTGATTAATTCTCTTGTCATGCCTAGGTTTTCTAGGACCTCTTTATTTGTTTTCTTCTCTATCCATGAGACTTACCCCATTCTTCTATATATCCATATCTCAAGAGCCTCAATTCTTTCTTCCAATTGCTTATTCGTTGTCCATGTTTCTACACCTTTGAGTAATGAAGAATATATATATATATATATATATATATATAGCATTTGATGATTCTCAGTTTGAATTTGTGAGTTAATTGTTTAGATGTCAATACTTGTCTCATGTTGTTGAATGTAGCTTTCGCCCATCTACATTTATTAATCCATTAATTTGCTGTGCCATTTAATTCCTTTACTTTGTGATTCGTATTCTCATCAATTCTAACGATATCTGTTAACCTTTACAATACCACTTTTTATATCTCACACAGTCTCTCTTCTTCTCCCCTTCCTCTCTCTCTCTATCACGAAGTGGCTTTAAGTTAGAGTCTGTCTGAGTACAGAGACCAGACACTAGTAATGAGAAAGTCTGAGAAGATAGATTAAGATGAGAATACAGCGAATGTGGAAAGATGAGACTTATAGCTTCGAGGGTGAGAACCGAGATTGACTCTCCCTCGCCACTTGTGACTTAATTACTAGCTACTGTCTCACCACCTCTGACTACCAGAAAGGAGATAAGGTTTCACTAAATTACACAGACACAACTGTACAGACAAAGCATATAAGTACAGTATAGTTAAAGATAAACTGAGCCTGTATACATTTTATAGTTTATTAAAAACACAAACCAATACCACAGGAAAAAAAAAAATAAAGTGCGAGTTCGCACAACCTGGAAAAGAACAATTTAAATGGAAGACACAATATAAAAAGATTCCACACTCTCTTTCACACTTGTATGAAACAACTAAGGGTAACTAAATATACTTGGTGGGTGTCTCTAAGTAAGAGCTATCACTCCTGACTACACTATGTTTACTAACTAACACTCTATCCCACTGAAGGTGTATAACTAACTAACTACAGTCTCAAAGCGCTTTAGGCGATCCTGCGCAACTAACTAACACCACACGAATTTTTACTCTAATAGATTTTCCAGCGCTAACTCAGAGGCTATCCTCTAAGTATTTCTATCTGAATCTACTGTTCCTCTCTAAACTCCTTCCTTTCGCCTCTGTCTCGGTTCATTGCCTCTCTGACGCTACCGGCTTCGTCTGAGGCTCTGATTAGTTGCTTCTCCGCCACGCACCTCCTCTAATTAGCATGTGGAAAGGTATGTTTTCCCTCTCTCCTTTCCTGAATACTGATAAAGAGGGCTTGTTAAAAGCGAGGTAATTGCCAAATGATGTAGATGTTTTCACTGCTGATGACAATTCTTCAACCTGCTGAGTTAACCCAGTTCGGGTTTTGGCCCACTGCTTTATTATGGCAGTATTATAAACACCAGGCTACGTGCCTGTTTGATGTTTCTTAACGAGCTAAGAGCTCCTGATCTAGAGACTCGTTCCCGCTGAGGTATTTGCCTCACTGCAAGAAAACTTCTCCTTCCTTTCAGCGTTACCGACGTAACTGGGCGCCTGTACAGTCGCAAACACAGGTTTATGCAATTACGCCGATGTCCCGTGCTTCCTTCTCTCTAGAAGGCAAAGTCCGTGGTAGACTGAGGTCTATCTATTGCCTCCACCACCAAGCCGTGACTGCCAATTAATACCGAATTTCTCGAACTCATCGCGTTCGCGTCTATCTATCTGGAACCGCTTTCAACTATCCTATGACCTATTTTTATGCCTGCACATAAATTAAATCTGAACCACCCAATCATATCATAAACTAACCTATGACTCAGAGTTGACCGAGCGAAAGCGCAAACTTATTTCTGCTCGCGCGCAGAAATATTAAGTAACCTCTGACCTTCTATCTACCGGAATAATTTTATTGGTTCCGCGTTAATCTGGGTCGTGCTTCCCCCATCCCTACAATAAACAGGGTAGGTGCAGGTGGTCGGATTCATCCTAACGTCCAAAAAATAAACCTAGAACTAATAACTATGAACTCGAACGCCTAATAACAATTAAAGAACAAAATAAGTTACATGGAAAAGAAAACTGGGGAGAGTTGAAAATAAAAAAAACAGTAATTCATCACACTCTCCCTCTTGAGAACGTATGCAAATACGCCATGCACAGGTGTACCCGGGCGACTAAAGAAATTGTAACCGGCCTGGTTACATTACCATGAATGACCATATGTGCCCATATATGTGAACAAACGAACGAACGAACGAACTTTATTTTCGAAGGGTAAAGAATTGGGCGCGCAGGCCCGTCTAACATTCTGCCCTTCCACTCTCATTAATCTTGCATACTATATCCTTTCATTCCCACATGATGCTTTAAGCATTAATTTAAAGGCATGCAACATTATAAAGTTACCATAACAGCATTCATTTACATTATGCAATCATAATTTTTTTAAAAATGAGTAGGTTTTTTTTTGAAACAAACAAGCTAGTAATTGGGGGAAAAAGGTAATAATAAAATAAAATAAATAAAACAATAAATAAAAATAAATAAATTCTGTATACCGACACTCACTCATGCGGTCAATCCGTCTACAATTAATCTGTATTTTTGAATGTGTCATCAATCATCAATACAAAAATTACATAAACACATTCTCGCTTATGTCCATACATTCTTGGTGGAAAATGAAATAATAATAATAATAACGCTTTCTTACGCACTTCTGTGGCAGGAAAAGTCTTTGAGCAGTAAAAAAAAAATAAAAAAAATCACATTTCTAAAGTACAGTGGTATGCAGGTACATTCTCACGACTCACATTTCTAAAGTACAGTATTATGTGGGTATATTCTCACATACATTACATTATATAATAATATTTTAAAGTGAATATAATAATAATATTACATGGATATAAAACAAATTATTCACAAAAAACGAGCGGAGGAGGAAAAGAAATGTTGACCTATGGATAAGATGTTGACAGGCAAATGCTGTTTCTATGGGGTAGATAATCAGTGTTGAGGAAGTGTTTGAAAAGTGCTTTGTTAAAAGAATATTGTGTAGGTAGGCTTTTTAGGTGGTGTGGAAGGCTGTTCCATAAGTAGGCACCAGAGTAGGCTAGACTCTTTTTGAACAGGTCGATCCTAGGTTTGGGCAGACGCAACTGATGTAATTGTTGTCCCTCTCTTCTACTGGTTTGAAACAATGATCGTAGGTACGACGGGGCATTGTTAGATAGAATTGTGTGAGTCAGCTTGGCTTTGTTGTAGAGAAGACTTTTTTTAGCGACAGTATTTTGGGTTCTTTTCCTGTCCTTGTGTGTGGTGTCGTGCGATTATCGGTGATCAGACGTACTGCTCTCTTTTGCAGGGAGTGCAGTCTCTTCGAGGTGGAGGCAGGGCAATAATCCCATAGTGTAGAGCAGTAATCTAGATGTGTCTGTATATGTGAGGTGTAGAATAATAGTCTAGTGTCTGCGTCTAAGAAGTGTTTTATTTTGGCTAGCTGGTACGTCTTCTGAGCTAAGTGTTTGGTTAAATTCCGTACATGGGAGTTCCACGTTAAGTGCTGGTCAATCGTGATCCCTAGAACTTTGTGTTATGTTACATGTTCAATTTGTATTGATTCCGCGTGCAGCTGTAGCGATCTTTTGGTGCAGCTTAGGAGTTTCTGTCTGGTGGTAATCAACATAGATTTCGTTTTTGCTGTGTTTACTCGCATACGATTCATATTACTCCATTTTGTTAGATTGTCTACATCGCTTTGAAGAGTCATTTCAAGTGCCACGCAGTCATTGTCACTAGTGTAGATAGTACAATCATCTGCAAAGAGGTCACAAGTTGAATATTTTAGATGTAGTGGCAGGTCGTTGATGAACATTGCGAAGAGTAGGGGCCCAAGAATAGAGCCCTGCGGTACTCCTGTATCTATCTTCGAGAAATCTGATGTCGAGTTGTTGTGAAGCACTAACTGTTGTCGATCTGCCAGGAATGATTTGATGATGTTTAGTGGATTAGGGCCTATTCTGAGGGTTTCCAACTGTTGAGCCAAGATAGTGTGGTCAATCACGTCAAATGCTTTTTTGAAGTCAACAAAAACAGCACCACCTAATGTTTCATCATTTACGTTCGACAGCCAGTTGTCTGCCATTTTGGTGAGAGCTGTGTGACAGGAATGTTTGGGTCTGAAACCTGACTGGCTATCAATGAGCAGTTTGTTTGTTGTTAAGTGTTGAAATGTGGTGTTTCTCTAGTGGTTTTGAAAGAGATGATAGAAGGGATATTGGTCTGTAGCTGTTGGGATCGCTATGTGAGCCAGATTTATAGAGGAGATGCACTTTGGCAGATTTAAATGCTGTGGAGAAGTAGTTGTGTGCAATACATTGGTTGTACACATAGGTTAAGGAGTCGCAAATGATGGGCGCAGCGTAACGTAGAATCTTATTGCTGATACCATCAAGCCCAGATGAATTGTGAAATATAATTAGGTGATTGCATAGTTTTTCAGATTGTTAGGATGATTGCAGTATATCTGTATAACTACTTTCAATCTTCTGTTACTTGGTCATCTATTAGGTCTTGGTACAGGCTATCGCCTGAGGTGTTAACTTCCTAAGTGACTTTATAATTTCCAGGTTCTTAATTCACCCTTGCTTACAGTTGTGTGATGATGTCGTATTAATTCTCCAACAGTAATTCCGAACAAAACAGCAAACCTTATATAGTTGACAACTGCCAAGTGATCATATAAACCTCTATTCAGCTTTAAAGGAACACGAACAGTTTCATGTATATTATCAAGGTACATCAACGAAATCATCTTCTTCAGTTCCTCTAATTTTGTCTGTATATCTTTCAATATTATTGACAATTTGGCAATGCTGCTCCACAGTTTCAGCCTTTGTAGCTTCGCTAATTTATTCTTCGTAGTACCCAATTAGGATTAACACAGTTTCATAATCCAGATATACCAGGTTCGAAACCTGCTGCCGGTGGTTTGGTAGCAGATCGCTTTGTGTGGATTTTTAACAATGGTATAAGCGCCGTACCGTTCAGAAAGCAATGGCAAACTACTGAATGAAAAAAATTGCCTAGAAAAATCACAAACAGCCAATAAAAGCTGGGGTTGATTGCCATGTCATGTAAAGGATAAGCAACTAAAAGAAGTACCCAATCAGATTCTTTATGCTTTCTCCATCTACTAATACTTCAGGAGTGTCTATTAAGGAATTGGGCGCTCACTTGGAGGATCCTCTACTTAATCAATGGCTAATTCTATCAGTTTGCTTATCTCTGCTATTTCGTTGTTACATTGGTTCATACCTATAACTTTTCTAGCTGAAAGTAATAAATATACAGTCAGCATCGATAGGCAGTCACCACGGCTGTCTAATTACGTATAAATGTCAAAAATACGATTTCACACAAAATCTTGTTCTTGGCGATGAGATTAAAACCCTTGTCAATATACTGTAAACCACAGTATAATAAATGTCTTGAGATTCTCGAAGACTGAGCCGGACTTGTGTGACAGTCTGGGAGAGCGCCTGGCTGCTACATCACCAGTTAAAATCACGTCCTTGTGCTATGGCTCTCTAGATACAACTGACTAAGAAAATATATTCTTTTACTAAACTCATAAGTGGTGCAGGGCTTGCCGACTTAGAGCACTTTTCATTGATTATACAAACTGTAAAGATTTATTTCATTAGCTACAACTATCGTTACCTACTTATCATAGAATTTAAATAAGCTCATGCAAATGTGGTGATGTAGTCCTCTAGTTTAGCGTTGCTGTCAGCGTTGCTGGGCAACTCCCGCCAAAACTTATAGTTAAGGGAACATAGTTAGAACACGTTTTGGGCTTCGATTTCTGTGATGCATATAATAATTTATTTGTCTTTATTTATTACTTTAACGTGGGTTATTAGCGTTAGGGTAGGCCACCCGGTCACAAAATGTTATCCTTCTGAATAGACGAGCATGCTTGCTTGCTTGCTTTGATCCCCATAGGGTACGAGTAACTACTCTTTTACCCTTGGCACGGCCAATATGGTATGGCGGTGGCTGCGCCACCGCCATGTCTCTACACAAGGTCCGTGTTACCACACGGCCAGGAAGCCCACAGACGATGGCGCAGCAACCCGCCGGGCATCTACACGGTACCAGACGATTGGGGTTTGTTTTGGGCTTTTTTTCACCCCAGGGAGCATCCTAGACTTGGGACAGGTTACACCAGGCCCACTTTGGCGTGTGTGTACTGTTCCAAGGTTTGATAACTCTCTACCCTGCAAAGGGGGTATAACTCCGAAGACAACAGTGTACCGAAGGACGTCATCTAGACAGATACTCAGTTCTGCCCGATTTGTACTGGGAGGACCCGGAAACTGGGGCCACGCACAGTCTTATGAGGACAATGATCGCCTGAAGCGAGACGAGCATGCTAGAATGGGTCACAGCAAGTCCAGAATTATTTATGAGACACTGCCTTGCTCCTGACAGGATGACCCACGGCACCTCACGTGAGGCGTGCTGTCAGATATGGGCGCGTCTTGTTAAAAATATATGTACAACTGTGGGTACCAACATTCCCAAAAATGCCTGGTAAAAGAGCTGTACATTTGTTTGATGATGACTATAGCAGAATAATTGCTAAACAACAGTAAACTGCGATTGCCTTCCTTGACTGGGAAGATACGCGTTTGAAGCTCCTTGCAACTGCTAACACCTAATCAGCTTTAGGTGTTTTCACAAGAGACAGCGTAGACTGGTGGTCATAACCGTGTACGTAAAAGCTAGGATACACAATAGAGGACCACAGCTGTGAGGAAACAAGAGCAAGCCATCCAGATATAACATCGGTGGTTGACAAAGGGTGTGCGAGAAATTGTATTATTCTTACTTTAATACATGATTTGTCTATCTAATACTTAAATTAATATTCATTATGAAGATGTACCCTGAAGTTGTACTAATTTCTCGTTCGTTAACTATTACCCACTGTCCTTGTCTCGTTCATGCTTTAAAAACAAGACATAATTCAATAGTTACGATCTTCATCATTCTTTTTTGGGCCATCTAGCATATGTTGGACTCTATGCTCCATGGGGAGCCAGAAATATTGTACATATCTATCAGTAATTTCCAACTTTTACCATATGTTTCTGCTTCTTCTTCTTCTTCTTCTTCCACTCTCAGGCGTCAGCTTTAATATGTTCAAAGAAAGCAGTAGTCAGCTGGAGGCTATTTCTATCTCCATAGAGCTTTTTGCAGGAATGGTACTGCTGATGGCCACATGTGCTTTCTCTGTTCCTCATATGTTGGATATCTTTGAAGCAGATGTTCAGCAGTCGTTTTATCAGTGCCACAGACACTCATTGGTAGTTCATATCTTTAGCTTGTTGAACAAGTGTCATCATAATCTTCTGTTGTGACCCGTGCGGAGTCTGAAGATTATCACTTGTTCTCTTCTGTTGACCTGGTAATATGCATCATATGATAGGAAACTCTTTACAGAACGATACAAAAGGAGGCAATCTGATCATCAGAAGTGGTCCCCCCATCGGACAAGTGTTTCGGCCCAGTATACTCCTTTACACTTTAAGGGGGGCGGGCCCACTTGGGTCATGACTCCCAAGTGTCTCAGCCTCCTGTTGTCTTGTATCGAAAATGAACCCATTTCACTTTGGTAGCAACTTTAAAATCCACAACTCCGCCAGCCGTGGAGGCAATTGTGAAAGTAACACAGAGAAGACAAATTACTCCGTGATGCGTGATGCCATATGATGATGGATGGTATCCGCATGTCTGGTTTTGTGTAGTGTGCAGATGTGTTCAGTCAAAACAATGTTCATACAAAAATAACAGGGCAATCCACATAGGACGTCAGTAAACTCACGACGTATAAAGTCAATGATTCTTGAAACAGCCGTTGACGTTTTTCTTCATTATTTATTGTGGACGCCACAGTGACAAAATGGTTACGCGAATATGTAGACACATCAAACAGTCATTATCACAGCAACATTCAATACAGCAATAGACGGTAGACAGCATTACAATGATGAGTCAGATGCATGTTATATTTCATAGTGCTGTAAATGTAGTCAGGTGGAAAACTCCATCCCTTTCTATAACAGCCAGGAGATAACCAGATGTATGAGATCAGTTCACTCTCCTTAGTTTGACTTCAGCAAGACAGACACGTCTGCCGAAGTATAAATAATGTCCTCAAAAATATCCTCTAGATAATAAAGGTTTTCCAAACCTAGTTCATTTAACAAAGTAGCAAGTAATGGTCCTTGGTACATGCATCAACCGATGCAGTACAATGCAGCGACATGTGAGCTAGGAAAACATCTCGTGACGACGACTTTCGAAGACAGGCTATGAACCAGAAATCGTTCACGACCAAAAATCGATAGAGTTAATGAAAATGTCAATTTACCTTGCTTTCAAGAAATACAGAAATATCACGCCTCCCGGCATGTGCAAATACACTAGAGGTATTATCCCGAATAAACGAAATATCCATAAGAGGACTACACATCCCTGACAGAACAAAAAAAAAGCGGAGATCCCCTCTTCAACGAGGCATCTCTTTCGCCATTCCAAATCGCTCACTCCACTAGTGGTGGGCGGAAACCGATCGACCAAGAAGCAAGACAAGTCATGCGCAGTCCAGCGCAAAATGACCACAGCTCAAACTTAACTGCATTCGATACCAACGCGAGAAGACAAATGCTTACCGAGAAAAGTGACTATAAATTTCAAGCAGTTGTTGCCCTTGCGTTATAAAATAGATATTGAAATAAAACGATGTTGCGAGAATTTATCACGCAACATATCACCACCTCCTCCCGATTAAAAAAAAAAAATGTGGAACATATTTTTTTTTTCAATATCAAAGAGCATGCGATAAGCGGCTCAAAACGCACGAATTATGCGCTGATAATTAACTAAATTGCCAAACAATAGGCTAATTATAGAGTGTCTGGTGAGGATATACCTCAACAGAAAAATAAATATGTCTCAAAAAATATTCACATCGGGGAGGTGTCACCAACACACATCACGTTAGCATGTAAACACAATATACGTATGCAAGTTACTATAATCATCATTAAACAGCATACTCTAATATTGTCTTTAAAAATGGATGTACAAATCTGATAGGAAAATTTAAATAGTACATTCTTTGACATGTAATGACATAAGTACATAGTAAAGTTAAACTACATGACGATCCAGGACATATGCTCTGATATTCCGAGGGTAAGTACACAATCTAGAACTCGTCATGCTTGATACTAGTAAGGTAAGTCCTCAGCTCAACAATGACATTCTGAGAAAGTACAAGCAATATAATGCTAATTAATAACTAATATGCTTCATAAGGTACAATACATTATTAATAATTGTGGCTGTTTAGTAAACTAACGGCCCTTATATTAACTACTCAGTCCTCCTCTATCATCTTAAAAAACGAACAGAAGAAGATGACAACAAAGCACGATAGTGCGTACATATAGAGTAAGTACAGATGTGCTAATCTATTGTAGAAATATAGGTGTGTTATGACTCTGTAATATATGGAAATATAGGACAGAAGTATTAGTTGGAGTCATGTGGGCATCTAGACAAAATGTCAGCCATCACATTATCCGCACCACGGATAGCTCGTACCGTGAAGTGAAAAGGTTGAAGAGCTATAGCATATCGAGTGGATCTCGAACTCTTCAAATTCTTAGTCTGAATAGCTGTAAGAGCTTTCTGATCAGTCTCTAGAATGAAATGTGCGCCCAGGAGGAATCTTTGTAGTTTTAGAATTGACCAAACCATCGCTAACAACTCACGGTCTAAAACCGAGTAGTTCCTCTCTGCCGCATTTAGTTTTCTAGAAATGTACATAACAGGATGCAGAGTATTTGCATATTCTTGCATCAGTGCTGCTCCAATCCCAGTGGATGAAGCATCACTCCGAAGAACAAAAGTCCTATCAAGAGTAGGTAATCTTAAGATGGGAGGAGAAGAAAATATATTCTTGATTTGGTCTAGTGAAGATTGGCATTCTCCAGACCAACGGACCAGATTAGGCGAACCTTTCTTCAACAATGTTGATAGAGGTGCCATGATCGAAGATAAATTTGGAATAAATCTCCCATAAAATTGAATTAAACCTAAGAGACTCCTAACTTGTTTCTTCGTTTTAGGAACAGAGATGTTCAGTACTTTGGAAGTATTGTGGTCTTCTGTCTTCAAGAGACCATGACCAACACGATGACCCAGGAAAGAGATTTCACCAAAACCAACAAAAGCTTTAGAAGGTTTTGCTGTCAAATTATTCTCACGTAGAGTGGACAGTAAGTCATATAACCCTAAATAGTGATCTTCCCAGGTATCACTGAAGAGACAGATGTCATCTAAGTATGCGATGACATCCGAACGATGTGACAGAATTCGACGCATCATGCGAACGAAAGTGGCAGGGGCGTTCATGAGACCAAGAGGCATAACATTCCATTGAAATAGACCCCTAGGTGTAGAAAAAGCAGTAAGAGGTTTGGCATGCTCTGCTAAAGGCACTTGCCAATAACCTTTAGACAAGTCAAGTTTAGTGAAGAATCTAGAATTAGAAAAGTCAACAAAGGCATCGGTTCAGCGTAAGAGGTTTATTAGAAGTCGCTCTGCTAATTCATTTTGCGATAATCAACGCAAATTCGTATGTTCTTATCCTTCTTCCGGACAATAACCATGGAAGAAGAATATGGTGAAGTCGATGGTTCAATTATATTTAATTGAATCATTTCATCCAATTCCTTTTCCACTTGCGACTGAAAGTGTATTGGAATAGGATACGGCCTAACCCTAATTGGATTATTGTCGGTAAGAATTATGTCATGTTCTATGACATCTGTGTGTCCAGGAATGTCAGTGAGAACATCCTGAAATGTTTGTAACATCGACGAGACTTGTCGATGTTCGTCACCAGAAAGATTAGGAGAAACAGAAACGTTTTTCCAAGATTCCGTGGAATGTAATGGAACCACTGGAAGGGGAAGGTTGACATCAGAGAAGGTAGCTTCCTCATCCTGTATGACAGACAGGGATGAATAATGACCGTGAGGTGCAGGAGCATCATCCGTTGCCTGGAAAATAGGCAGCAAATAGTCCGGACGTTCGTGAAATTCCGAAAGCATGTTTATGTGGAAAGTTTTATGCTTTCCATCAATATCGACCACATAGTCAACATCGGAAATCCGAGAGACTATTGCATACGGACCTTTTCATGCAATAAGAAGTCTATTTTCCCTACTGGGGAGTAGGACGAATGCTTTGTCACCTGGACAAAGTTGTCGTAGACATCTATTCTTGTTAGCAAACTGCCTTGCCTTCTCTTTAGCAATTTCTGATGAAGCAGTTGCTAGCTTACATGCCTCAATGATCTTTTGTCTAAGAGCAATGACATACTCATATGAGGATTGAGTTTCATCGCTAATATCATCGGCAGTGATGAGATCGTGTAATAAAGACATAGGGCCGCGTGGACGCGCGCCAAAGACAAGTTCGAAGGGAGAAAATCCTGTGTGTTCATTAGGGACTTCTCTATAGGCAAAGAGAGCCGCGGGTAAAACCCTGTCCCAATCTTGAGGATGATCTTCAGTTATCTTACCAAGCAAAGTCTTGAGCGTTCTATTCAGACGCTCAACTAACCCATTAGACATAGGATGGTAGATACTACTGAGAGATCGTTCAATATGTAAGGTAGACATTACCTGTGACATAGTGTCAGATATGAGTTGAGTGCCATGGTCTGACAATATTTCTCTGGGGAACCCCAAGCGAGAAAATATCAACCAAAGAGCATCTGCGATATCTGTAGTAGATATGCTCTTAAGAGGAATAGCCTCTGGCCAACGTGTGCACATATCGACACATGTAAGGATAAACTGATGTCCTCTGGCCGACTTGACCTTAAAAGGGCCAATAATATCTATGGCCATTTTCTGAAACGGCCGAATAGGAATGTCAGCAGCCTGGATAGGCGCAGCATGTCGTGGTCCTCTAGATTTGACCTCCTGACATACCTTGCATGATCGGCAGTAAATACGAATGTCCTTATTGACAAAAGGCCAAAAGAAAGCCGCAAGGACTCTCGACTTCGTACGGGCAAAACCCATATGTCCAGCACATTGCGAGTCATGAGCATGTTGTAATATTTGGACTCTCATGCTCTTGGGAACAAGAATTTGCGAATGTGCCGACGTAGTCGAATCTTGTACCATACGTACAAGTACGCCGTTTCTCATTGCAATCCAAGATTTTCTATTTGTATCCTGATTCGGATCACCTTTCTTCGCAAGAACGAAGAATTTTTTTAAAGAAGGATCTTCTTCTTGCAATTTTATGAAAGAGTCACGAGTGATTACTAAGTGACTATCTTGGCTATCAACTTCATTATCACTATTCAGTGAAGTTTCGGGTGTTTGTAGAGCTTGTGCTCTTGTAACTACTGCATTTGTAGCTTGCATGTTATTATCTTCCCAAGCAGCAATCTGCTGTGGGGTACACTCCCTAACTCCGTGAATACGACCAATAATAAGGTCCGCAATAGGATTAGGTAAGAGACAAGCATGCACATCTCCAGTAAAGAAAGGAGTGGCAATGCGAATTACAGCAGTAGGATATTTTTCTAGAGTGCCGCCAAATGTGACACATTTAATAACCCTTCCTGTAGCACAAGATGGATCTACAAGCGATTGTCTAACACCAATAGTGGTGCATCCGGAATCGAAAAGTAGTGAGACCGGAGTATCATTAACAAGACCCTTATGTAGGATTAAAGAACCCCTCCCGTCATGCGCAACAGCAGCAGGAAGAGCGGGAAGTGGGTGACCACAACTCAAAGTAGTTATGGTACCCGGTTCGAATAAAGTACTGCATTGGGGGCATTTGTTTGCTCTCTCAAAGTCAAAAGCAGAACCAGTGACAGCGTCAAAGTTTTTACTATCAACAACATGATTACAGGCTCCCTCAGTTTCCTGTTGTACAGCATTAGCCTGCTGATATCTCTTTTTTTTGTGTTGAGATCTACCCCGACTATTATTACCTCTGAAGTTATCAAAGTTATTATTATCTCTGCAGTTATTATTGTCTCTATTGTAATTGTTATCCTGGTTCGAATTCCAGTTTCCACGATTACTATCATGTTCACATTGATGCGAACATCTATTTGTTTGGTTCTGAGGTCTTCGGCAGGAATAACCTCTATTACCATATCCTCTTTTGAAATGCTTATAATTATTAGGGTGATAGTAACGAGTACTATCAGGTTGTCTCCAATTCTTCGAAGAAGAATCACCATGAAATTGATTTCCATGATTTTGACAGAAATTACCGCTACTCTTTCTATCAAAATTTTGTTGGAATCTACGAGCAAAGTTTTGGCCATACGGAGCTGCCGAAGCAACTGGTAAACCTTCTTTCACCTTAGAGTTACCCATGGTTATGTGTGGGTGCGCAGTTACGTATTGGCAACAGAAATCTTCCATTTCTTTTATTGTTTTAGGTTTACGTTCATGAAGGAAAGCAAGGAAAGACTCATTGACAGACGACATGACTTTGTCTCTAAGTATTAAGTCCATAAGTCCTTCATAAGTTTTTTCCGTCTTAGATAGTTCAACCCATCGTGAGAAAGTAATGCGTATTCTTGCAATAAACTCGGAGAATTCAACTCCATTTTCAGGTAACATGTTTTTAAATTGTAGACGATAGCCGTCTTCGTTAAGCTGATATTTCTTTAACAAAGCGGCCCTGACAACCTCATAATTGTTCTTGTCAGGTTCATCCACCATATTTAATATACTTAGAGCTTTACCTGTCAGTATCCCTGATAACTGATAAACATATTTTGCTTTGTCTATGTTATGAGCTGTACATGCTTGTTCAAATCTGTCCAGATAGAACATTATGTCATCACTGGAAGGACTAAATGTTGGTAACTTAATCTTAAAAGTATCATTATTAGCCTTACCAGAAGATGAACCCTTGTTTGAATCATTACCATTACTCATGCTCGTCAATTTCAATTTTTCCAACTCTAAAGCTAAGACCTTTTCTTCATGTTCCATTTTTGCTTTCTCTTTCCTCTCATCAGACTCTCTCTGTAATCTTCTTTCCTCAGCCTGAGCCTCTTTTTGAAGTCTTTCATTTTCAGCTTCTTTTTCAAGTCTTTTATTTTCAGCCTCTTTTTCAAGTCTTTTATTCTCAGCTTCTAGCTGGAGTTTTCTTTCTTTCCTCAGCTTCTGATTCCCTTTTTTGTTTTTCCATTTCCATTTGGAATCTCTTTTCATCCACCTGCATCTGCAGTTTCTTTTGTTCAGCTTCCATCTGCAGTTTCTTTTGTTCAGCTTCCATTGCTTTATCATATCGAGCAGTTGCAAATTCTTCTAACTTATCACCAGTCTTCCCAAGCAATTTACCCTGCTCAATAAAGTGCTCAAATGTAGACATGTTGTCTAACATATGAGTCCAAAACCTGAAATAATTAACTAATTTATTTCAAACCTAAGTGTAACAAGTCTTAATTAAGCACTTGTATATTCACATCACCTTATATTATCCCAGTCTCTGTGGGAAACAAGTCTCCAATCAAAGAACTTGTATATGAAATATCAACAATCAATTCTTGATCATAAGTGCACTTCTCATTCAATAGTGCACGACACTATTCATCATTCATTTATCATCAGTGTAGTAGTAACAGTGCATTAGCATAGCCCATTAACTAATTACTATAACTGTAAACAATGACTATGTAAACACATGCAGAATGTAAACATTGAAAATGTAAACAATACAAACAATGTAAACAATAACAATGTAAACAATAACAAAGATCAGCAACAATACAAAAACGTTCGCAGAAATCAACTAAAAATAAAGCAGAAATTAATGAAATATCACAAAAAAATGTGACGATATCTGCGATAGAATTAAACAAAATACATGACACCACAGTGTATAAACAAAAATGTTGTATGAAACTAAATTATAGACAAGAGTAGGCTAACAAATACAAACAAATCAAAACAAAACTAAAGAATGCGAAATAATAACGAAAACAATATTAAAACATGTCATCACAGCTAACATAAATAGCAACAGAAGTCGCTTAGCAAATTCCAGTATTGGAAATTTGCAAACCTTACAGAAAACGCTCACAATAGACGACCTCTATGACGTGGCATAATCTAACGGAGACACCACCCAACCGAGAACCCGCTGAAATATATAAACATATAAATATACGAATAACATATAAACATATAACATATAGAATGAGATGATACACAGAAGACTCAGCAGAAGTATAAGGGCACAGTTTACATACAAACAGGCCACTTAACTTATAGGCTTCCAATCGTAGAACAGCAGAAAAAACGGATGTCAATCAACGTCCTAAAGAGCGAAGCTCCAACGATGATGGCACATCTGAACTGCTTCCACTGCTAACACGATGGTACAAGAGCTTCTGAAATACTGTGTGTTGAGTTGTTTCGGCACTTGACCTTCTAATCCAAAAGTAAGTTGATGGAAATCGGTACTTGGCCTTCTTCAGAAAACAACCCGTTTCAACCGGCACTTGACCTTCACAAAAACGACAGCACTGGAACCTTGACAGCAGCAACTTGCTTGACTTGCGTAAAAGATAACAGCAGTCCGAGTTATCCGGCAACATGTAACAACGCCGGGTACTGTCAAATTCTTGTTTCCGTCAAAAAGTTGAAATTTTGACTTTTACCGGGCAACGCCGAGTACTTTGAAAATTTTGAAGATGTTGACTGTATTGAAGAATGTTAATTTCTTGAAGGATGCTGATGAATTCTTGTTGAAAATGAAGTGGGTAAGGGACCCCGTGTTTGCTGGTACCAGAATCAAACCAGCTTATGGCCACCAAATGATGCGTGATGCCATATGATGATGGATGGTATCCGCATGTCTGGTTTTGTGTGGTGTGCAGATGTGTTCAGTCAAAACAATGTTCATACAAAAATAACAGGGCAATCCACATAGGACGTCAGTAAACTCACGACGTATAAAGTCAATGATTCTTGTAACAGCCGTTGACGTTTTTCTTCATTATTTATTGTGGACGCCACAGTGACAAAATGGTTACGCGAATATGTAGACACATCAAACAGTCATTATCACAGCAACATTCAATACAGCAATAGACGGTAGACAGCATTACAATGATGAGTCAGATGCATGTTATATTTCATAGTGCTGTAAATGTAGTCAGGTGGAAAACTCCATCCCTTTCTATAACAGCCAGGAGATAACCAGATGTATGAGATCAGTTCACTCTCCTTAGTTTGACTTCAGCAAGACAGACACGTCTGCCGAAGTATAAATAATGTCCTCAAAAATATCCTCTAGATAATAAAGGTTTTCCAAACCTAGTTCATTTAACAAAGTAGCAAGTAATGGTCCTTGGTACATGCATCAACCGATGCAGTACAATGCAGCGACATGTGAGCTAGGAAAAAACATCTCGTGACGACGACTTTCGAAGACAGGCTATGAACCAGAAATCGTTCACGACCAAAAATCGATAGAGTTAATGAAAAAGTCAATTTACCTTGCTTTCAAGAAATACAGAAATATCACGCCTCCCGGCATGTGCAAATACACTAGAGGTATTATCCCGAATAAACGAAATATCCATAAGAGGACTACACATCCCTGACAGAACAAAAAAAAAGCGGAGATCCCCTCTTCAACGAGGCATCTCTTTCGCCATTCCAAATCGCTCACTCCACTAGTGGTGGGCGGAAACCGATCGACCAAGAAGCAAGACAAGTCATGCGCAGTCCAGCGCAAAATGACCACAGCTCAAACTTAACTGCATTCGATACCAACGCGAGAAGACAAATGCTTACCGAGAAAAGTGACTATAAATTTCAAGCAGTTGTTGCCCTTGCGTTATAAAATAGATATTGAAATAAAACGATGTTGCGAGAATTTATCACGCAACACTCCGTTCGTTCCGTAGCACACAACTAGGGACAGACACGGACACACCTGCGCGAAGCCGACGAGGCTAGCCACTGCGCGCTAGCAACTGAAATTATGTGCCTAACACCTCTTAAAATACACACCGCCTGTTGCTCGTCAGTCACAACACTTTCATCGGTACAATGAAAAACTCAACGTACTGTGGACTTAGAAAAATTCCTGGTGTTTTATGTACCGCAGAACTGTAACATCATTTTCTGTAACATCATATTTTATAGGCCTGGATGTTCCTGTATTTGCTTCTGATAAAACTCTTTGCTTCTTCAAAAGTTATACTTGTATCAGGCTGAGGTAGCTTTTCACTTTTCTTTGCCAGTCTGTCATCTTCTTCATTGCCAGAGATGTTGAAATAAGATGGTATCCACTGTACTACAACTCGTTTGAATCGTTGGCTCAGTTTGTGAAGTACTACTCTACATCATATGTTTTAATAATAAACTATTCACTGTTTTTCTCGTAGTTTTATGTATACGGCAGTGTTTATTATTGTACCGAAAATACCTGCCTACCGAACGCTGTGATAATAGAGGCATTTTTAAGGATGTTGCCGTCCAAGTTGAAATACGTAACGAGATTAAAGCTGGCAGATGTTACGGCGTGTGAAGCCAAATGAATAACTTTCTTCATACAATTTACTCATGTTTCTTGTCAGGCTGGGCATTGCCATAATGACCGTTATATCTAGCTCCCGTGTGGATTCATGTCTGATTTTTTAATTAAATGCATATAATATTAAAGATGTTCGTTGGTTAATTTACTTTGTCCGTTGTTATTGCGAGTTCTGTTTTATTCTTATATTTGACTTGGTTACGTGCTTAATTATGGTTACTCAAAACTGTGAAGGTAGTAACGACGTGTAACATTGAAGGACATTTGAAGTACACCTCAAAGGTAGCATTACAACGAACTTGATCGATTGAAGAAGGCGTTCTCAAACGACTGACATCTCATTTTAATAACATAGTTTCACATAACATTTTATATGGAATTACACAGCATGGTTTATGCACATTAGAAGTCACTGCTATTAGAATTTAATCGCAGAATCTAGGAATTACTACTGACCTAGTTCTTCAGTACTTTTAGTGACTATAATACTGTCCACAGTTAGTTCTTCTTCAAACCTTAAGATTAGATTTTCTAAGCTATATCTATATATTTCATTGCTTCGATTTGCTTTACATTTTTATCTGTCGAATGAAGAAAGTTATTCATTTGGCTTCACACATTTAAAACATTGAGTTTGTTTTATTTTCCATTTTTGTCACATTTAACTTGAATGAAAACTTTGGTAATAAGTCTAATAAGATATAGATTTTATTCTTTTACCTGAGGGCACGAGTGAATTCACTGTAGTTGTAAATGACAATATAATTACAGAAATCGAGGAAGGGTTAAAATGTGACACTAATGCTTAATCCTCTGCCTGTATTCTATTTTCCAGGGATCTATATTTCAGATTCGCTAAGAGGCAAGTTTTAATATTCTTAAATTATCCCTTGTCACGTTCACAAGAGCGTACTGCCCTTATAAAGAGACAGAAGGGTTCTTTCATGGGTCAACGGCCAGCAGGCATTCTTCAAAGAATAACGTCTACTTCTTTCTTCTGTCACACTTTCACACAGGACGGTGACACAGGAATCGACATCAAATATCGTATTGATGGAAAATTGTTTAACCTTAGGAGGCTTCAAGCAAAAACCAAGGTCAAATCACACACCGGGACCTCAAGACGCAGCAATAGAGACCGCAGTCAGCGACTCATAGCTTGACTGCCTGCGTCAGGACCAGCGAACCAGAGCTGGTCAAGACCGCACTCCACCTCCACGTGGTGGTCCTGGAAACAGTCTGCAGCTGTGCAGTCTGGCTGAGCGAGTGTGGATCGAAATGGGAAGGCAAACCCGGTCCCAAAAAATGCCGTGCGGAAGTCGGATGTGTCGACCGAAAGGTGCAGATATCACAGCTTAGGCGTAAACAGACACAACGCAACCACCGTCCTTTTCAGGACGAACGAAGAAGAAGAAGAAAAATGACACACCATCAGAGATCTTCTGTTTGCTGACGATTGTGCCCTTAATGCTGGCTCAGAGGCTGATCTGCAGCATAGCGTGGATAGATTCTCCGAAGCTTGTTCCAACTTTGGGCTTACCATCAACATGGAGAAAACAGAAATCATGTACCAACCAGCTCCTGGCATAATTTATACTGAGCCAATCATCAAGGTAAATGGTGAGAAACTGAATGTTGTGAACAGATTCACATACCTTGGTAGCACACTATCCCAGAACATCGTCATTGATGATGAGGTGAACACCAGGATCTCCAAAGCTAGCAGCATATTTGGCAGACTATACGTTTGGCATCGAAGTGGCATTAGTCTACAGACAAAGCTGAAGGTATACAGAGCTGCGGTGCTTCCAGTGCTGCTTTATGCATGTGAAACATGGACTGTATACAGGCGCCACGTAAAGAAGCTAAACCACTTCGATACAGTCTGTCTCAGAAAGGTAATGAACATCAAATGGCAAGACAAGATCCCGGATACCGCCGTTATTAACAGAGCTGGTATCCCTAGCATTGATACTATTCTGATGCTGTCACAGATTCGCTGGGCAGGTCATGTAGTCCGCATGCCAGACCATCGACTGCCAAAGATACTCTTCTATGGTGAGATGCAGAATGGTAAACGCTCTCATGGTGGCCAAAAGAAGCGCTTCAAAGACACGTTTAAGACTTCATTGACAACCTTTGACATAAACCCTGACACATGGGAAACTGCTGCGCACATCTCTTCGTAAAGGTGCAGCGGCATGCGAATCGTCCAGATCCAATTATTAGGAGTGTGTTAGGTTAGTCTATGGGTACGAAGGTGACTGATGAGCCCGATGCGGGCCTGGAAAGATCTCGGACAGTGTGGGCAGGGAATGTTTGCTTCATGTGAAGGTTTTACAGTATTATACGGTCTATTCTAGCTTGTCTCCGCTGTTCCGCTGCGAATTGGATGAACAGAGTGGTCTTCATCACCCGTGATGGACGAACAACACTGTCATCTGTATTTCAGATTCTGTAAGAGGCAAGTTTTAATATTCTTAAATTATCCCTTGTCACGTTCACAAGAGTGTACTGCCCTGATAAAGAAACAGAAGTGTTCTTTCATGTGTCAACGTCCAGCAGGTATTCTTCATAGAATAACGCCTACTTCTTTCTTCTGTCACAGAAGAGCGCTTTAAAAAAAATTTGAAAAAACATTTCACAGTAGCTGTTCATTAGTAACTTAGTACATTTTAAACATTGGAAGTAAAATTTACCTTATGAAGTTTTTGAAATAGTGAGTAAAATAGAAAAAAAGGTCTTCTGATGTATAAATTAGAAGGAGCAAGAGTTCACCAAATCCTGCTCCATCATTGGATTACCTATCACTGAAAGAGGTTGAGAAATTTAACCGTACTTCTAAATTGACCGTCTTATGCAATACCCTACTACCCTGAGATCATTCAAGATGCTGCTTTGACTGTCATAGCGTTACCACCCACTCAAGTCACTGCGGAACGTTTGTTTTCTGCCCTCACAATAATTAAATCTTATTTAAGAGCAGCTATGAAGCCGGACGTACCAGAAGAAATCCGTTTTTTTTTTTAAAGAACTAATTCAATTTAGATAAAAATTATCATATTTTAAAATACTTTTTGAGTTTTTGTTTTGTATTATATGAATACTGTTGAAGGCGATCTTCTCTGTTGTTCTGGAACATTCAATTTGACAACAATGTTCCATATAATGTCAATAAAGTGGTTATAAATTCTGGCCATGTTAGTTGAGTTCTTATATGGTTTCATTCAAGATTTTCATCGTGTCAATTGGTGTTGCTTTACGCGAATGCGGGGTGGGGTAGAAAAACGTGTGGGCAAACATTTGAAAGTTGCAATTATACTGAACTTGTAATTCCATTGACGTGATAAGTCGGTTCATTGAGTCCATACATTTATTCACAGTTATACACGCATGATGATCAATTCAATAGGGGTAGAGCATAAGTCCATAGAAGTAATGCATAAATTAATCAACAACGTAGACTGCTGGTTATGTGTCAATGTCCGTTATGAGGATACAATGCAGTATTGTCGTCAGAACGTCACAGCTATATGCACGCGCAGCTAGACATGGCTACCTGCCGACAGTGAGACTGCGAGTCTGAGTATATTCATACGAATTTGACGATTATTCTTCTCCTTCTGAGAATTCTAGTTAAATACTAACCTCCATATATTTCCCTCTCATATAGAGTTCTAGGACTGACCCTGGTCCATCAAAAATACACATATAAATGGCTATATCATGCCATTGAACTGGAAGGTTAGAAAAAACGCAGCTATTCAGCTTGGCGGTCAAGTAACAAAGGGTCACGTTTCTTAGTTACCGACTGTGTCCTAAACAACGCTATACACGTCATAATCGATCGTGTATGAAGCGTTCAGTAATTGAAACATCTATCGCAATATATTAAATGTCTTAACCTTTACAATTGCACGTCTGGTAACCTTTAGCAGACGGCGTTAATATCATATACCGTAACAATTCCCTGTACACCGGGGAAAAAAAAATCGATAGATTTTTTTTTCAATATCTATCCGACTTAACAATTTTTCAAAAAAAAATTTAACACAATTGTGACATATGGCCGACGATGTTCTGAGTAGAACCGTGTTGCGGTCATGTCAACTAACTATTTGTCATAGTCATCTAACATAAATCACATTATATATCAATATTATACATATTATTATATCAACTAAATAAATGTCCAATGTTAATAGTGAATGATAGAATTAAATTAAAGTAAGGTCTGTCGTATTAGTATGTCATATAGGAATTAATTTGACTAATTAAAATTAAATTAATTAATTAAACTAAGAGATAAATTATTAAGGTTCTAATGTAACGCGATGTTATGAGAGAAGAAAAAGACAAAATAAGTGAGAAGAAATAGAAAGAAATTCGAATATAAGTTTTAACTTAATTGTGTGTGTTAAGTGTTAGTGAATAATAACTATCTAATTTAACTAACTAAATAATGTATAGGTACATTAACAAAAATATTAATCTAATACTTGTGTGAGATTTATTTTCTCTTTTCATAATTTCTTCTTTTTATATTTCGTTCTCTTTTTTTTTTTTTGTTCTTTCATTTCATTTTTTTCTCACATTTCATTTTATTGATAATAATTCAATTAAGAAGTTAAGTTAACTAATTAATTAGTATAGGATATGATGATCCATCCGTAGTCTTGATCCTGATGAATTCTTTTAGGCAAAAATGTTCAAACGTTTACGTTGGAAAGAAATGTCATTTATCCTAGCATCCAAGAATTAAGTGCACCTAGGATAATAAGTTCGACTTGTCGTCAGATATTGTTCCATGATTGATCAATGATATTCGTATATCGTGTATGGACATTAGACGAAGTTCGAATGTCAGTATATATACCTTGATTGTCTTGTAGTTCAATTCTGTGATGCATATAGTGTATATAAAGTTTAAATTGAAGGCAAGGTTAGTTCCTTTATAGTTGATACTTCGTTCAATCCAATGTAGTGCTGATTGAAATAGTTTAAGAGTGTCAATGTTGATTATTCGTCGTCAATAGGATTACGTGACAATGCATCTGCCACACAATTTTCAGTGCCAGGTATGTGTTCAATGGAGAACTCGAATGGCTGTAGGATGATTGAATATCTGGCAAGTTTCTGGCTTGTATGATTCGATCGACGCAAGGATGCTACAGCACGTTGGTCCGTCTGTATGGTGAAGGGAGCACCAAGCAAGAACTTTTCAAGTTTGGTTATTGCCCAGATCACAGATAAAAGTTCCTTGTCGACTGTTGAATACTTTGTTTCTGCCGGCTTCAGCTTTCTTGAAATGTATAACGTAGGATGTAGAATGCCATCATGGTTCTGGAGCAGGCATGCACCAATGCCGTAGTTACTAGCATCTGTTCGTAAGAAAAATCTTTTGGAAGCATCGGGAAGTCTTAAAATTGGTTCATGCGAGAACAAATTTATAATTTTGTTGAAAGTTTCATTGCATGTACCAGTCCATGTCACCTTCACCGGCATATCTTTTTTTAACAATGAAGACAATACAGCCGTGATGGATGACAAGTTTGGTATGAATCTACTGTAATATTGAACAAGTCCTAACAAACTCCTGACCTGTTTCTTCGTCTGAGGAACTGCTATGTTTAGAATTTTGGAGACTGTACTAGGTAACGTTCGGATATATCCCGATCCAATGATATGTCCCAAAAAGGTTATCTCATTACACGCGATTTGCACCTTTGTAGGTTTAGCAGTTAGATGATAATTCCTTAGAGTGTCAAAAACATATCTAAGTCCCGAAACATGTTCCTCAAACGACGAACTAAACAAGCATATGTCGTCAATATATGTAATAACGTCTGGTCTACCTGATAAAATTTGTCGCATCAGGCGAATGAAGGTAGCTGGCGCATTAACAAGCCCAAAAGGCATCACATTCCACTGGTATAGACCTTGTGGAGTGGAAAATGCGGTGTAGTACTTAGCCTTTTCGGTCAGTGGTATCTGCCAATAACCTTTAGTTAAGTCTATCTTACTAAATATAGTTGCGTTGGATAGACGTGGCAGTAAGTGGATGTGGTTCGCTGTCAACTATAGTCTTAGCATTTAATTTTCTATAATCAACACATAGTCTGATGTTATTGTCCTTCTTCCGGACAATCACTAATGGAGAAGAGAATGGCGAATTACTAGTCTCAATGATTCCCAGAGACAACATCTGTTCAAGTTCCTTAGTAGTTTTAGCAAGGAAATGTAAAGGAACAGAATAGGGATGTACACGAATAGGTGTATCATCATTGAGAGTAATGTCATGACTGATAGCCGATGTGCGACCCGGGACGTCGGTCAACACATCTGGATAAGATTGTAATAGATTAGCAATCTGTAGACGCTGTTGCGGTGTAACCGTTGAAGAGATGGTTACATCCCGCCAAGATTCAGTAGGTTGAACTACTGGTACCGGTAACGGTAACTGTACCTCAGGAAAAGAAGATTCTTCTTCCTGGATGACAGATAAGTTAGTATAATGACAAGTGGATACTGTGTTGTCATCTAGTTCATGAAAAATTGACTGTAAGTGTTCAGGACGTGTATGAAATTGCTTGAGCATGTTAATATGAAATATCTTTTTGTGTCCCCTGATATCTAAGACGTAATCAACGTCGGAAATTTTATCAATGACTTTGTAAGGACCATTCCAAGATATCAGTAATTTATTGTTATTGTGAGGAAGTAACACATAAGCTTCGTCGCCTGGGAATAATTGGCGTAATCGTCGAGACCTATTTTGTAGAGATCGAGCCTTAGCTTTTGCAGCCTCAGAAGAAGCTGTTGCCAACTGGCAAGACTCAATAATGTTCTTCCGAAGATTAATTACGTACTCGTAAGATGACTGAGTGTCCTGAGTCATCTCCTCGTCAATTAATAAGTTTTTTATTAGTCCCATAGGACCTCTTGGGGGAGCACCAAAAACTAATTCAAAGGGAGAGAAGCCAGTTTGTTCATGCGGTACCTCCCGATAAGCAAATAGAACAGCTGGGAGTGCTCTGTCCCAGTCATGAGGGTGCTTAGCAGTAACCTTATGTAGTAGTTGTTTAAGTGTACGGTTAAGTCTTTCAACCGCACCATTACTCATCGGATGATAAATACTACTTAAATTCCTATCAATGTCCCAAGTTTTCATGACTTCCTTCATGGTGTCAGATATAAACTGTGACCCATGGTCTGATAAAAGTTTTCTAGGAAACCCTATTCTAGAAAAGATGAGATGTAGTGCATCAGCTACATCTGTGGTAGTGGTGGTCTTTAATGGGATAGCTTCTGGCCATCGTGTGCACAAATCAATGCACGTAAGGACGAATCTATGTCCTCTGGCCGATGGTAGCAATGGACCAATAATGTCTATTGCCATCTTGTCAAAAGGTCTCACTGAGATATCGCAAGCCTGAATAGGCGCCGTGTGAAAAGCTCCACGTGCTTTCACTTCTTGGCATGTAGTACAGGAACGTACATACTGCGAAATATCTCTTGACACCCCTGGCCAAAAGAATGAAGACAGTACTCGAGATCGTGTTCGAGTATATCCCATATGTCCAGCACAATGTGAGTCATGTGCATGTTGAAGAATGTACCGTCTAAAAGTATATGGGACCATAACTTGTTGTTTCATTTGTGATTTGTCATTAAAACATCTAATCAATATGTCATTTTTAATAACAAAACAATGTTTGTTATTATTACCTGAGGATAGATTGTCAACTTTATCAACCAACTTAAAATTTTTTTTTAAAGATTTATCCTCTTTTTGTTTGGTTGCAAATGTTTCCCTGTCAATAGGTGAATTGACTACAAATTCCTCTTGGTTGTCTGCATCCATTTTATTATCATCAACTTTCTCCATGAGTTGAGTCTGCGCTCTAGTCGTCACGGCGTTTCCAGTGCATAGGTTATGTTTCTCCCATTCTATAATCTCATCTGGAGTACAATCTTTACTGCCGTGTATACGACCAACCATCAAATCAGCTATAGGCTTTTTTAGCATACATACTTTTACGTTCCCTGTGAAGAAAGGTGTGTTAACATGAATAATAGCTGTGGGGTAGAACTCTATTGTTCCACCAAAAGTCATGCAACGGACATATTCCCCCGTTGCACAGCTAGGATGTACCAGCGACTGTCGTACACCAATCGTTGTGGATCCCGAATCCCTCAACACTGAGACGACGGATCCATTAACTAATCCCCTGTTAAAAATTAGTAGGCCTGTTCCATCGTTGACTGCAAGACCTACCTCTGGTGTAATATGTCCGCAGTTAAGCACTGTTTCTTTCGCCTTCTGAAAAATAAGATTGCATTGCTGGCAACTATTTGCCACATTATAATTAATAGCAAAACATGCAGCAGAAGACTGTGTTGTATTATTGTCAAGTGGGACCTGAGCTATAGGGGTAGTATTATTTGTAACTGCCGCCCCTGTATTATGGTTGTAATGAGATGATCCCCGAGAATGAGATCGATTCCGAGTATAATTGTTAAAATTATCTCGTCGCCCTCTATAGTAACTATTATCTCGATGTCTCGAGCCATGATTATTACCATTCCAGTTATTATTATTATTGGGAGTATGTGATCGATTATAATGAGTGTTATGTTGACCATTGTGGTAGTTTGTTTGAGGTGAATAATTTCTATCTCGTGATCTACCTCTGTTGAACTCATTTTTATTGTTGAAATCATTATTATGTCCCTTCTGAAAGTTAACATTGTGATTTCTTTGGAACCTGCTTCTGTCTACACTGTGATGTCTTTGTTTGTTATTGTGATTGTAGGCCATATTAGACGCCACAGGTAGAGGTTCTCTTAATGAGGAGTTAGAAATGGTTGCATTCGGGTGTGCCGAACAGTAGTTTAAAGAAATTTTTTCTAACTCGTCCATGGTACCTGGTTTACGCTCCTGCAAATATGCAAAAAATGGCTGGCTAACCGAAGATAATACCTTATCCCGCAGTAGTAAATCAACTAATTTGTCGTATGATTTGTTGACTTCTGCCAGTTCAACCCATCTATTAAATGTATTGCGTATGTTCGCAATGAATCCTGCAAAATCTTTTGGAGATTCAGGTAAAATTCCCTTAAATTTCAACCTACAGTGTTCCTCGTCCAGGTGAAACCTTCGTAAAAGCAAGGACTTAATAGCACCGTAGTTATTAGCTATTGATGGGTCAGCATTTTGAGAAGCTGTCAATGGTTCTCCAACCAAGAATTCATTTAACTTGAGTACCCATGACTCTTCAGGCAAATGGTTTGTTTTGCAAGTCTGTTCAAAACGTGACAGGAACGATGAAAGGTCGTCCACGTTCAAGTTGAGAGTGGGTAATTTAAAGTTGTAGAAATGTTTAGGTTGGCTGGATGATGATCCATTTTGTGCGTTATTATTCTGGTTTGCATCAGCACTTTGTGCTTGTAATCTTGCTGTCTCCAATTTAATACGCGCCAATTCCATTTCTTGTTGTAAAATAATTTCCTCTCGTTTCAATTTATTCTCTTCTTCCTGTCTGGCGATTGTTCTTTGCTCTTCTCTTTCACGTTGAGCAATCTCTCTCAATCTATTTTCCTTGTCAATTTGCTTCATCTCACGTTCTGCTTCCTCTTTCTTTAATGCGGCCTTTTGTTCCTCTTCCTCTTTCTTTAATGCAGCCTTTTGTTCCTCTTCCTCTTTCTTTAATGCAACTTTTTTCTCTTCTTCTTTTCTTTCATATTTTTCCAGTTCTGATTCAGCAAACTGACGAAGTTCTTGAGATTTATAACCATATTCCCGACCAATTTTAACGAAATGGTCTATAGTAAGCATTTTGACTTTTATCTGTAAGTAATTATTGATAATTACTGATTAAAATAGTCAATAGTAGCTTCAGAGTAATTATTATACTTACTCAACTTAGAAATATTCAATATAAGTAATCACAATAGTACTGAACTTAATGTCTAAGTTCAACTAATAGACAATATTTTGTAACAATATTGTATCTAAATAATACTATATCATAAATAGTTATGATATCTGTTAAATATAATGTAATTATATCACACAATTAATCTCAATATCCAATAATGTTGGGTATAATTCCTAGTAATTATATTGTTCAATGTACTAAGTCACTCTCTTAGTACCAGAAAAGTATATTAAATAATATACAATGGGTCTATTACCTCAAAGGTAGCTATAAGATTATTTTATTTTGTCAATATATATATTATATTATTATGCCCTAGGCATCTATTATAAATTGTAGTGCTACTTTCTTGGACTATCACTGCATAATTATGCAATGTCCCATATTAACCTTAATTATCAGAAAAAATTAATTAAATTAAATTACAAGTGTATTATTGCCTATAATATCATATTATTAATGTAATATTTAATATATATTATGAGGACAAACAAAACAATGATGCAACTAAAGGGTACAAACAATGTTAAGACGCAAACAAGACATTTGCACAATTAAAAATGAATTTATGAACTAAATAAAACAAGCGGAAATGTCACAGACCAAATGAAGGGTCAAGGTCTGACCCGAGGTCAACTGAATATTCAAAGTACACACAAAAAAAAAAAATGACTGCGAAAAATGATGACGTCACAGGACTCATAACGGACGAAAATTTAACAATCATAAAATAAATGATAGTCAGAGGAGAATGGACGAAATAGTTAACAAACATGATACAAAACTAAAAAAAAATTGTTAACTGAGTACGAATAAAATACACCAGTTATCTACGGGACAGTACAGCTAACACAAATCGTCAAACGGTAGCAAATTTGGACAGGTCGTCCAATGGCAAACCTCAGTGGGGCTTCCAAAAATGCAATCGTTTAAGTTCCCTAAGAACGACTGAAATCTAGGTGGTCAGCTGTTCGCGACATTCCCCAGAGATTTCAGTTCCCTCCAACCGGCCCACGATTAGTAACAAATACATACGATGGAAAACAAATTTAACATATATACATGAAAATACATAGACATGCCTGATCAAAGCAAAATGGACTCAGCACTGTTATTTATCGACCGACAAAGGTCACACTTAAATGACTTATCTTTTGTGCTCAGTTCGGACTCCTGTCGATGACGGTATGCACCAACGGTGTAGAAGTATGTCTGACTGTTTGCTCTTGATGCATATACAGGGTTTATTCGTTGACTTTGTTATTTTTTTCCTCCGTAGAAACTAGGCTTGCTGCTGTCAACTTGTATGGCATGTACACGAACTTTGGTGACGTAAGGTTGACCTCTTGTGGTAACTATGCGTCATAGGTCATAATTCAGCACATCATGTGATCGTCCTTCAAATGTAAACAATTGTTAATTTCCGAATTTTTTTTTTTTTCGATCCCCAATCAATGGACACCATCTGTTGAAGGCGATCTTCTCTGTTGTTCTGGAACATTCAATTTGACAACAATGTTCCATATAATGTCAATAAAGTGGTTATAAATTCTGGCCATGTTAGTTGAGTTCTTATATGGTTTTCATTCAAGATTTTCATCGTGTCAATTGGTGTTGCTTTACGCGAATGCGGGGTGGGGTAGAAAAACGTGTGGGCAAACATTTGAAAGTTGCAATTATACTGAACTTGTAATTCCATTGACGTGATAAGTCGGTTCATTGAGTCCATACATTTATTCACAGTTATACACGCATGATGATCAATTCAATAGGGGTAGAGCATAAGTCCATAGAAGTAATGCATAAATTAATCAACAACGTAGACTGCTGGTTATGTGTCAATGTCCGTTATGAGGATACAATGCAGTATTGTCGTCAGAACGTCACAGCTATATGCACGAGCAGATAGACATGGCTACCTGCCGACAGTGAGACTGCGAGTCTGAATATATTCATACGAATTTGACGATTATTCTTCTCCTTCTGAGAATTCTAGTTAAATACTAACCTCCATATATTTCCCTCTCATATAGAGTTCTAGGACTGACCCTGGTCCATCAAAAATACACATATAAATGGCTATATCATGCCATTGAACTGGAAGGTTAGAAAAACGCAGCTATTCAGCTTGGCGGTCAAGTAACAAAGGGTCACGTTTCTTAGTTACCGACTGTGTCCTAAACAACGCTATACACGTCATAATCGATCGTGTATGAAGCGTTCAGTAATTGAAACATCTATCGCAATATATTAAATGTCTTAACCTTTACAATTGCACGTCTGGTAACCTTTAGCAGACGGCGTTAATATCATATACCGTAACAAATACATAGTTACAAATGTAATCTACGAAAGCCACGCATTCATTTATTCACACATATACCATACTTAAACATTTAACTCCAGATACGTGCATCATTTTATGATTAGTTTAAAAAAAAACTGTACTCGGAGTTGGTAGTCGGAGTCGTACTTCTATAATATCCGGAGTCGGATAATTTGTTGGCCGACTCCACAGCTCTGATTCTGTCTAGTGACTACCAATATACGTATCTGTATCTATATTTTACTCTCATTTCCTTCAAATACTCCGTCATTCTTACCCCCTATCTGTATTTCCCGTCTCAATAAATATCTCTAGTTACAACCCAAATCTTAATTATTCTTGGGCTATACACCTCTTAATGTTTCCTCATTTTGTATTAAGATGTTTTTCATACTGCACCGCCGACACACTGAAGGCAATTCATCTATCTATGCATTACAAAAATTGCCAGGGGAAAAAGCCGTATCACTTTCTGATCAAACAGATTGGTATCTCTTTCATCTACATGTTTTAATATCTCTCTTGCGACATTTGCAATAGTTATACTGAATAGATTTTTGCCCTAGAGTGCATACACTGTTTTTTAAAGTTATTGCAAGATTCAAATTAAGAAACAAATTATTTATCCGAGTCTGAGCTTACTGTAATAGTCTTAATGGTTCGTGTATCAATAAACATGAAACGTAAAGATGAAATTATCTGACAATATTATTTCATTGAGATGGTGTAAGGATTATTTCACGTGTAAAGAAGTACCGCGGTTAATTTGTGAAGAGAATTTATGGCGATTATCATATAATTATTAAATATATAATTTGACTTTTAGTTCACTCGACTTGACAAGATGTATATGTTTTTCTTTAAGAAGTTGGACAACACGCTCTACTAAATACGATGTTGGAAAGGCAATACAGAACATCTTAACCTTTCCCTACACAGCAGGATAGCGATCAGATATTTCTTTCTGCAATCAAAAGTCTTGAAATGATTTTTTGAACATTGGCTTTAAGCTCAACGTCATTTTACAGCGATATCAGTTCCTCTTCCATCCTTCCTAGCTCCTCACTGCACGCGTCCAAGAATGGATTTATTATCCAGTCTGTAAATGTGATCAAAAGAAGATCCCGAAACCTTTGAGACATGTCTTTATGCAGCATATCTAGGTGTGCACAATATACTTGAAGATTATCCTCTGGTATTTTGTCTTTCTCTTCCAACTGGAAAATTGGATTAGCTCTCGACGGCCAATATTGCGTTTGAATAGCGTTAATTTGGCCAGAAACGTGGAGACGACAGATTTGGCTTTTATAAGATTTATATCATTTCCTTGCAGTTGCAGATTTATTTCGTTAAACTTTGTGAATAAATCTGACAAATATGCAATATCATGCCTGATATTTGTTATTTCTGTACTGAGCAAAGCATACGAGTCTTTAAATAATTCTACTACAGTTTCAAAAACAGCATAAAAGCGTCTCAAACAATTTCCTTTTGAGAGCCATCTGACTTATGTGTGCATCAGCAAACGTTCAAACTGTTCATCGTTCTCAGTACAAAGCTCTTGAAATAGTCGAGAATTGAGAGCATGGGACTTAATATTGTTAATCGCTGTGATACCAGTATTTAATGATTTGTGAAGCCGATCACTTAGATTTTTTGCGACAAAATGCTTCTATGAATTAAACAGTGTTCTGTAAGTATACCAGTACGGCTTCTTTTAAGAAAGCGATAAACCCGCGGTAACAACCTATCATTGATGGTGCCCCATCTGTTGCACAAGCAAGAATGTTAGTAAGCGGAATGTCCTTCTCTTTGAAAAATTGCCCAACGACACGAAATATTAACTCCCCTTTTGTATCAGCTACTGGTTGCCTTGCAAATAACAACTCTTGAACCAAGCTTTTATCTTTTACGAAGCAAACATACGCAAGAAGCAAAGATTCGTTGCCCGGCAAAGTTGACTCATCAAACTGGAATGCAAATTCTGTTGTCCTTAGTACGTAGCACAATGTGTCATCAACATTCTCTGCCATTTCATCTATTTTTCTTTGAACAGAGGTATTGCTGAGCGGAATCGCCTTAATTATTTGTTCATGTGACTTATGCATAACTGTTCTCCCAACCTCCTTTATAGCTGGCAGAATCAATATTTCTCCGATTGTGTGAGGCTTTCCAGATTTAGCTATCAGCAATGAAATGTAATATGAAGCTCGCAAACCCTCACAGTTTTGTTATGAAGTGCTGGCAAACATGTCGCAAACAGTACGTTTCTTAAAGTTTTCAGGAAGTGACTGAAAAAATGTCAAGCTTTTGTCTGCTTTATCAGATTGCATTTTTTCAAATGTTCAAGGAATCTGAAAGGTTTCATCGCCTCATCTGAAAAGGCCCTCTCAATCAACAGTTGCATTGGCAGCTGTTGGTTATTTAGTGCGGAATAAATCCATATTTCAGGTATTCCACGCTGTGTTGTCTACACTTCTTTTTGGTTTGTTCTACTTGTGCCATATTTGTTCTGGATTCTGAAAAAAAGAATTGATTTTACAATTTTGCAGACAGAAAAATATGCGTCAAGTATACAACAGAAACTGATTTAAAAAGTGGCTTTACAGAAATTAGGACACAAACGTTCTTACCAGTTTACTTTTCTTTTTTTTTTTTTATATATAAAGTTTCTAAACCATAGCCATCAATAAATTAGAAGAAAAAAACTATTAGATAAAAAAACACACAAACAGCAATAGCCACAACAACACTGAAGTAACACAATAACGATTTCATATAGTATAATAATAGTTATTTAATATGAAATAATATTAAATAACTCTCTTTTATAGATAGGCCTTAAGATTTAAAGATTGCGAGCCAGTTGCATAACTACAATGTGTGGAGCTCCAGGGCACAAATTAAAAGGATGTAATATAATGGACTGAACAGCAATATTAAATATACGGCAGATCTCTAGAAAAATCCATCTGCTTAATTAATAATTAATGTTAGTAAAACCGACGCTAGCTCTGTGCAAATAAAAAAATAAAAATAACAATGAAAACTTACCCAATCGACAGGAAGAAATAGTTTGATATCCAGCCAGTACAAGCTTACTTGAAATCCCTGTTCACAAGAAGAGCCGAGAAAGTTTGTTTGTTTGCTCACAGGCAACGCCAAGATGCAATAGATGGGAAACGTCAGTCGATTTATGAAAGTCTGAATGAAGGGTAGGAAAGCCGGTTCAGAGGTTCAAAGACTGATTTCCACTCCCAAGTACTGTTGATTAAACACTTGGCTCTATTGAACATTTTGTCTTGTTTGTTAACGTACCCCAAATATCACGTTACCACTAGCTTCCGTAAATACCAAGACAATAAAATTCGGAACAAAGCCAAATCGGTCGTTTCTGAAACACCAGTGGGTATCTAATTTCGTCCCCTACTAGCCGAAAGTACACTCCGGCACACATTGCCAATGCCAAAGCCCATAATAAACTAGTAAACACTCTCTATGAATGGTTTTCGTCTTCTCTTTAAATCTTAATGAGCCAACCACCGACGTCTCGCTGGTCGTTTTTCTTTCTTCAGGAGTGACCGGAATGGACAATAGGTGTTTAGTTATCCCCGCTTTTGTAGCAGTTCCCGATTACAATTTACGATCATCAATGGTTACCTGAGCTCAGAATGGCACGTATAGATGAAACTATGCCTTGCTTAATGATCCTAATAATACAACCATCCGCATCGTCCCCGCCTCACTGATGTTGTCTCTCAAATCCACAACTTCTTTCCATCCCGTACGTACCGAATTTAGCCTGTGAAATCCTGAACCACCCTTTACTACTAAAAGCTCCCTGTTTACTACTGAACGCCCCCCTCTGGCCCTTTTTTCCGTATCCCCCCCTTAGATCCTCCCAACGCCCTCAGGGGGCTGTACCGCCCAATTTGGGAACCACTGATGTAGATGATGAAGGTGATGAAGGACGAATGTGATGAAGATGATGAAGATAATGAAGGTGATGGAGGATGAAGAGGATGAAGATGATGAAGGTGATGGAGGACGAAGATGATGGTGATGAAGAACGAAGGTGATGGAGGAAGAAGATAATGAAGATGATAAATGCGATGGAGGACTAAGATGATGAAGGTGATGGAGGAAGAAGATGATGAAATTGATGAAGGTGATGGAGGACAAAGATGATGAAGATGATGAATGCGATGGAGGACTAAGATGATGAAGGTGATGGAGGAAGAAGATGATGAAGTTGATGAAGAGGAGGACGAAGATGATGGAAATGATGGAGGACGAAGACGATGAAGGTGATGAAGATAATGAAGAGGATGAAGAAGAAAATGAAGAAGAATGTAACAAAAATTCCATTGGTTCCTATCCAGCACGCACGTTTTTTTTTTTCCATCATCTTTTGTTCCACTGATACTTGTGTGTGTGCACCTGTGCGTCAGTTCCACACTAGTGGTTCTGGAATAAGAATATAATCTATTGTATTTAAGTCTTGCCGTTTATGAAAGTCTGTCATTTCTTGTTTGTCGTTTCCATTGTTCTTGCGTTTTGTTTTGTTTTTTGAGTCCGATAATGCACTGATATCTCCTCTTGTTGTCTATATTCTTATTGTCGTGGTTACTGTCCTTGCCTCCAACGTTTATCTCTATTGCTGCTATTATAATCATTATCATTGTGACAAAATGACCTCGAACGCCACATTTACCCGTGCCATAATATAATTCATTCTGTGCTCTTCATTTTAGTTTTCCCCACCTCTGACAGTATTTGTTATTTTCGATTCATTTTTTACACTTCCTTCCCCCAATTCTTGAGTTGTCGGGACTTCAGCTACCATCTTTTGCTAATTCAATCACTTTCTTTTATACCCATATTGACACCTGTGATTTGTAGAGAGAATTGTCGTTTACTAATGTGTAACACATTTTCCTACCAGACAAGTGCAGGGGGCAACCAGATTGATAAGTGAACAACCTTGGATGACCACAGTCGATTATCATATCAACTGGTAATAGTCCTGTCTGACCAGTTTGTTAATTGTTGGCGTAACCGGATAACTGAGATAATCCTTACGGACAGACTTGTCGGAAGAATAATTATCCATCTTGAAAAAGATTACCTGTGATAAATTTTGAAGTCGTGGTTGTAAACATGATCGATAACAGACGGAAACTGGCATTCCATACATGATGATTTTGTGTCAGGAAACCCAATACTCATGAGGGTATTTGTTTCTCTTTTATTTCATGATACTAGTCGGTAGTACCAATTGGTGGTGCTATCTGTGGAGCACGTGAGTGGTATAAGTGACCTGCAGTCAAAACTAGACACCTACAGCAGACGGGTCTTAACAGACGCTGGACCGTCTTCGCAATTACCCCAACGATACTACGAGGGACGTGTTACAGGCTTACAGCCACCAGACTTGACCACTGATGAGTGAACCAATCAACACCCTTCTAAGAACAAACATCGGCTGGAGCAGAAACCAACCGACATCTTACTGGCAGCTAAGTACCCACTTAAAGCTGTCAAGTGAACTCTGTTTTTATTTATAGAGAAAACACCCAGATCATCTTCCGTGTGATGAAATTTTAAAGACTCTCTAATTCAACACACCCTAATTTATTTTACATTTGTTAACGATAATTGACTATTAAATTTGATCATTTTTTGTGAGTGAACTGCACCCGTATGTCTCAGACATTTTAAATACTTATTGCAGAGCTATTTAAGTAATATTTTACTGAGTTAAATCAGGTGGGGGCTCAAAAGTACTAGCAAAATCTTACCCATAGAAGTTCAGGAAAGATAAAAAGTTTACACGGCCTGGATCCTATCAGACGTAGTACTTGATTTCTTAAATCCCTCTGAGACTCCCTAGAATTGAAGCACCAGTCTTCAGTTCACATCTCTGTCAAGAGTAAATCTTGAGCGAAAGGTAGACACCTTTGAAGACCCTCAGTTGATACTCTGAATTTTGGCCACTGTTGGACCATCACTGCAGAGCAAGGGGAGTAAATCACGTGACAATCATGACCAATGTTATTGTCCTATTTATCTTCAGTTTTCTAGCCTTATGTGGTTTAGACTGCTTCCAATTTATTTGTTTTAATTTCTTATTTAGGTCGGGCTATTTCAACCCTACATTTGTTTGTTAGCGTTATGGTGGTACTGTTTCCTGAGATTGTTCTGCTTGCACCTTTCTTGTCTGTGTATTCTCCCTTACACGCCAAATTAAAATAAAGACAACTGATTTGGATGCGCTGATCCATTTGACCTAACCACATTTGATCTAACCACATTTGATCTAACCATTTGTGACCTAACCACAGTTGATCTAACCACATTTGATCTAACCACATTTGATCTAACCACATTTGATCTAAACACATTTGATCTAACCACATTTGATCCAACCACATTTGATCTAAACACATTTGATCTAAACACATTTGATCTAACCACATTTGATCTAACCACATTTGATCTAAACACATTTGATCTAAACACATGTGATCTAACCACATTTGATCTAACCACATTTGATCTAAACACATTTGATCTAACGACACTTGATCTAAACAAATTTGATCTAAACACATTTGATCTAACCACATTTGATATAACCATATTTGATCTAACCACATTTGATCTAAACACATTTGATCTAAACACATGTGATCTAACCACATTTGATCTAAACACATTTGATCTAACCACATTTGATCTAACCACATTTGATCTAACCACATTTTATCTAACCACATTTGATCTAACCACATGTGATCTAAACACATTTGATATAACCACATTTGATCTAACCACATGTGATCTAACCACATTTGATCTAAACACATTTGATCTAATCACATTTGATCTAACCCCATTTGACCTAACCACATTTGACCTAACCACGTGTGACCTAACCACATGTGACCTAACCACCTGTGAACTAACCACATTTGATTTAGCCACATTTGATCTAACCACATTTGATCTAAACACATTTGATCTAACCACATTTTACCTAACCACATGTGATCTAACCACATGTGATCTAACAACATTTGATCTAACCACATTTGATCTAACCACATTTGATCTAACTACATTTGATCTAACCACATCTGATCTAACCACTGGAGTGCAACATGTTGTGTGCTATCATTTTTGTTGTTTTTTTTCTTTTTTTGTTGCTGGTTTTGCCTTCTTGTGGGAGACACGTTTCTTTTCAGCCTAGACTTAAGTCATTTGGTTATATTGGAGCGCAATTTGCCATTTAAAAAAAAAGTGAACCCTGTTAAGGTGAAGCGCTGTGTTGATAAACTCAAAGCCTTGAAAAGTACTACTAGCATCTATCAGCTTTGCGCTATCATCACTGTGATGAAATCAGTTGTGTCCTTTTACATGATTTTCGTTCTATCCTGCATTATTAACTTATTTCTTAATTTTCCTCTCTCATCGTCCTATTATTTGGCAAATTTTATGCACCTACATTTTTGCCTAGTCACTCTCAGATTTGTTTACGTTTCACCGTGTGAATCGTAGTATTACAAGGCTAATTAGAACGGCTTGCAGATTATAATTTTATCGCAAAGTGTCGTGTAATGCAGACGGTCACAGGAAATCATTGTTGACACAAGGTGGTCTAGCACGATTGACGGAAAGAAAGCCAGATTGTCACTGTAAGAAATCTGTCTGGGAGATGTACGTAAACACAGGTGATAATAAGGTAATCGCTTCCGATGGTCCGTCTCTGTATCAATAGTACAGATAACCTGTCAGAGGAGACAATATTGGTGGAAGGCATTAATCAGGAAATGAGTTCACAGATGTGTTTATAAGTTTGTACAAATGCACCCACAAGTATTGCGACCTTATTTTGAAAAGAAATGTCACCCAGTTCCAAGCTTACCATTGGCTCCATTTGAGATCAGAACATAAACTTCAGCTCTCATTGGCAAGTTTATCGAAAATACCATATGGGAAAATGAGAGATATAAACTACGAAAGTATGAGACACAAATCAGACTGCATTTTCAACAACGTCAAGTAACAAGTCCTCAGAGCCAGAGAAAAGGATCGAACAAAGAATTCCAAAATTAAAAGGGACCAGATCGAAGTATTTGGGCGTCTTTATAACTTAAAAGAGAACCCGCAATTTTAAATACAAAGACTGGAGACTTAAGAAATCAGAAGCACAAGTCATAAGAGGAATACTAAAAATACCCAGACCAAATGATCGAAGCATCGAATCAGCGTTGCGGTGTCCATTCTACTGTGCCAGGAGACTGTAGACCCTATTTGGGGTAAGATGTGAGCATATATTTTACAAAGTGAATGTAACATGATGTACTTGCTGAGTGGTTATACAAGTCATTCGAGACTGGTAGCCTCAACATATGAAAATAGTACATTCATAAACCACTACAACAAGCGCTGGTAATTGCTTTTTGCTAGTCGTACAGAAAACCGACAGCAGAAGTAATCCCAGACACCGAATGGAGCAGTGAGTAAGAGTGATGATTACATCTCATGTGCGCAGTGTGTATAGTATCATTTTGTGAGAAATATGTAACTTGATAATGTTAATTCAGGCACAAGCCATTGCACTCGCGCTGTCCAGACACATTTTACCCATTAAAGTAATCAGAAGAATAATGGGATTTCTAATCATATTCCCAGAGTTATACTGTGTATACTCAGGGAGAATAATTATTCAGAGAGGCTAAAATTGGTGGGTGGACAGCGAGAAAATGGCGCATGTTTAATCTTCCGACCACCATGTACTTAGCAGAGGCATTTGTTCTTTTATTTTTTCTATAAAGTTCGTGGTACGAGACTATATTACTGTACGAGACCCGTTTGAAGTAAGAGTCTTTGCCACTATCTTCTGTAAAGACACCCACCTTGACATTAGGACATAAGTTCATCTAGACGCCTCTAGAGCAGAGCTCTCATCACAAAAGACTTGACAATCAACCATTGCAGTACTCAGCAAATTAAGTTTTATTACGAGGCAAAAGGAACGAACAATTATCATCAGACCCCAAACACGTCTCAGTGACGAAAGTTTTTTTTAAAAACCCCTTAAAGTCACCTTCATTCATATTTTTTTTAATGTATTAAAGACTAATTAATTATTAAATTTGTTATATGTTATTTTACAAATTCATAGTTGATTCAGTTCTTATAGATAAGACAACGCATGAATGATCTAAAATCTTTAATACATACAAATAGTTACGTCTATAGAGCCAAATAAATAATAAAAGGAATTTCGCAGAATTAAATCAGCTGGGGGCTTGAACGAGCTAACATTAAGTATTGCATAACCATCTTCATGAAAGGCGGCGGGTCAGATACTAAAGTTAACATTGCTCCGCCTCAAGCAGCATTGTTCTTGACATTTTAAATATCTTCTGAATACTACTTTGAGGTAGAAGCATTGACCTCGATGGATTTATAACAGAATATTGCCTCTCATAAACTTTTGTTTTTGGGGGGGTGGGGGGGGGGGGGGGGGGGGGGGGCGGGGGGGGGGGGAGAACCCCTGATCATCTATTGTAACTTTAACTTTAACCCGCATGCAGCATTTCCACGAGAATTTTACACGCTGGATCAAAGGAAAACCATGACAATGACTGTGATACTTAAGTATGAAAATTCATTTCCCTGACGTGGGGCGGCCTCTCATAACTTTAGATCTATTGTAAGCAAAGCATTTCCACGAGAATTTTACACGCTGGATCAAAGACAGGCTGATCTTCAGAATTCAACGTGGGGCGGTATACGATCTAAAGAAATCAGGGAACTCCCAGCTTACGTAGTTAGCTTCTCGAGAATTTTTTCGCACTCTCATGCGAGCAGCCTGAGACGAAGAAAATCGGTAGACCGGGGGAAACGGAGGAATCGCAGCGGTTAACACAACGGCGAGGTACCTCGGATTTGCTATACTTCAAGAAGGGCGTGAAAATCTAACACGTTCCATTTAAGTTACATTTGAGAAGTATAAATAAAGAACTCCGAAAACTGCATTTTATCGTTCGTTCTGACAGAATCCTAGTTTCACTAGCATAGTCGGATTCCTGCTAGATTTCATCTACCTTCGTTGACTATTGGAGTGTATTCTTTCTGCGCAGACGGTAATTTATACATTAGCTTCGAGTGATCAGTGGTCTAGTTATTTCAATTTATTTCATTGGATTGTGGTGTAAATTTAACCTTATTAAATGAACCCATTTTCAAAGTTCTAGTGCAAACTAATGTTACAGCTAAAAGTATTTCCTAATCACTTGACGCGTAAATTAATTTTGCAGACGTTAAAAGGAATTATAACCAGTAAATCCAGTTTAGTTCTGTATAGATAGATGTGCTTTTAATTATTTTAACTCACGGAAAGTTTTCCTGATTTGTTAATTGACGACGCTAATAAAGTAAATAGGCTAACTGTAATTTATCGCGTGTCAGATTATAATATGATTTGTAATGCATTTCTTGTTTTGATTATCTTTCATTCAGAACGATCATTCAACCTGCATCCCAGCAATTATTAATTATATACAGAGTTCTGCCAACTCAATTCGATAACTCCAGTAACATATGAACCTTTTTAAAGCTAAACTTGTGGCGACCTGTAATGGGCCCCGCTCCTCTGAATTTAACTGAGAATAAAACCACCCAAGAAACACTTTTAAAATACTAGTTCATATAGTCCTTAAAAGTAAAACTGGAAGCAGAACATATTTTATTCACTGCCCTATTTGTGAAGAAAAAACATAGATCTACCTGAACACTGTCTGTCAAGTATATTCAGTGGATTTTACACACCCCCGAAGAAGAACTTACCTCAGTGTTTTTTTTAACTTGTGACATTACGGAAAAAGAAAGTTATCTCCACCAGCTGTGCCAAATTTTAGGAACCACACCATACCTCACGCCTAGCCAAGTGCCTGTGCCATTCATTAGGAACTTTATCTAAACCAACAGTAGCCGTTACGCTTCACCGTCTGGCGATTTTTTTTGAGACTATTTGTTACCTCGTTAAATCTGGGGCCTGACACGGAAGAAATAAGAGGACCAGTCCATTATTCCACGGTATTAGCTGCTGTGGTAAATAATTCCTAGAGTGACAGAATTCACCATTTTGGTAAGTCTGCGTGTGTGTTTGTGGGATGGCCAGCCCTAGTGTGCTTTTTTAATTAAAGGAGATTTAATCTTTTCTTTACCCTTTTAATTAGTTCGACCTAGTATTAAGGTGCATTATATTCATTGCACGGGATTTCTCCTAGCGGGATTGTGTAACTGTGTTCATTCCCCCCTCCCGTAAAATTTGTATGATTAAAGGGAGACATTTGAGAACCCTAGCTTTTCCTCTATACCCCCCCCCCCTTTTTACTGTAACCCCTTGCCTCAGAGTAATAAATTTACCAGTGGGTTAAATTGCTTATCTCTGATCCACCCCCCCCCCCCTTTCTTGTCTTTTGGACCGGGTCTTGTCTGTTAGTAAATACAAACGGGAAACGGTGGATGGGATATTTCTCCTCAAAACCCCCTCTTCCCTTATCATATTTGTATTCTGTAACCTTTGATTTTTGACGGTAAATGTATAATTATTTGTGACTGCTTTATGATAATAAAGGTTTTAATATTTATTTGTAGGGAGCCGCGCTAGCGTAGTGGTTACAACACCACTCTGGCGACCGGGTGATACAGGATCAAACCCGGGCGACGGCATTTGAGGATTTTTCGTCGACCGGGATTTGTACTGGATTAACTCGAGACCTGGCGAGACATTTGAAGGAGTGTCGTCGACCAGGGACTGGCGGCTCCTGAGCCGACCCAGCTGCAATGGGTACCTCCGAAATCGGCGAGTATTTGCCTGAATGGCGAGGGACACCTGTCTCTGTACATGAAATAAAGGGATACTCACGTAAAATCAATGTCAGGTTAGACATAAAAATAATAACCTGAGATTTCGCCTTGAGTATTAGCGGGCGAACGCAAAAAAAAAAAAAAAAAAAAAAATATTTATTTGTGTTGGTTGTCGGCTGGCCCAAAACTCCAAACATTTCCATCTGTGTAGGCTGTATTCATGTACGTTGAGCGACAGAATCACCAAATCGGTGAGTGCGCCTGAGCGACTGGAACTGACAAACAATTGTTTGTTCAGAAGAGAGATAGGAATAGTCTGTGAGAAACAGATATTGTCGTAATAAGAGACTGTCCTTGCTCTTCCCAGCGCTTGTGAATCTACTACCTCATTCTCCTAAATCCTTATTCTCACAGAGCCTTCAATATTCCTCTACACTCTAAAGGGACCAATATCCATCAGCACCCTCTCAGATAAAAATTACGACAAGATATGGTTAGCTCGTTCGAGATTCTGAACCTAGTTAAAATAGAGTGTGGTTGATTGTCTTTGTGAAGTAGGGTATAATCTTTAAAAGTAATTACTTCCCCTAGACTAAGCCGTTCAGTATTTGGGCCGACCACACAATAATTATGACAGGTTTGTTTTTTTCCACAGGAGCAGGCAGTTAGTGAATATAAAAGATTTGTCACCTTTGTATTCTCTGGCAGAGGGAATTGAAATTTTTTGGTTATATAATTGCTTGGACTGCGTGATTGTTTTACAATCACTAAAGGTTTTGAAGCGTTTGAGTTGAGCTAAGCTAAAGACGGATTGTTCTGATTTAAAAAAAATTAAGTTAACTACGTCTCATCCCAAAATTGTCTTCAGGGACGGAGTTTGTTGTTAGAGAATTAACATTTTCTGGGAAAAAAAATTTTTTTTTTTTTCCTTTTAAATTGTTTTAATATAAATATTTCTCTACTGTTAGTAATAGTAGATTTTTTTTTTCTAGTGTAACTTACTAATTTAATTGGCATAGTTGCTTGCGTTAAAAGTCTTAAGTGACAATAATAGCGGCGATAAGTTAACACACGAAGTCATTAAGTAAATTGTTTTTTACTTTCGTTTTTTCTCGTAGCGGCTTTGAATTTTTTCCCCTTCTTTTTCTTTCGTACTATTCTCTAGTCATACTACATCTTATTCTTTAACAGTGGCAGAGAGGATACAGATGAGATCCATCCTGAGGCTGGAAGCGAAAGAGGCAGGCTTAGATGCAGAAGCGGCGAATCTGTTTATCAACCAGGAATTGGAAATATATGACGCGCAGCAACAAAGAGCAGAAGCAGAGAGGAAGAAAGAGAAACAAAGAGCAGAAGCTGAGAGGAAGGAAGAAAAGGAGAGAGAAGAGAGGGCAGAAGCTAGGAAGAAAGAAGCGGACCATCGTCAATTGGAGCAGAAGAAAATTGAGGCAGAGATGGAAGCTCGCAGGGAAAGAGAGAGAGAGAGAGAGCGAGAAAGACAACATGAACTGGCGCTTAAGGCTTTAGAGAGTCGGGGCGCCTCTACTCCGAATAACGGAGAGCCGTCTTCGCCCCAGTCTCAGTCAATGGACCTCTCCAGCACTCATTCTGCCCAATTAGCGGCGATGTCTTTTACTTTAGAATCTTTTCCTAGCCGTAATGAAAAAATTGACAGCTACCTAGAAAAATTCGAAAGGCTCGCGAATCTGTATGGGTTAGAGAGTACCCGCTGGGCACTTAAGCTCTCAACGTCACTAAAAGCTAATGCTTATGACGTGTACACGAAGCTGGGAACCAACCAACATGATTACGACATGTTGAAAAAGGCCTTGCTAGAACGGTTCGAGATGACCGCCCGAAAATTTCTGCAAATGTTCAGAAACAGCCGAAAAGAGAGCACGGAAACATTCCCACAATTCTCTTCACGTCTCACGGGCTATTTGACAAAGTGCATTGAATTATCTGACCTACCTCTTACATATGAGGGACTACTTGAACTTGTTCTTGTGGAACAGATAAAGGCAACTTTGTCAAACGAAACCCGTAGATTTTTGGCTGAACAGGGCGCAGTCAGGCTTGAGGACATCCTCAATAAGGCCGAACGCTATACCAATGCAATGGCCGAACTTCCCAGCACTAAACGTAAACCCACAGATGAGCCATCTCGAAAACAAAATCTAGAGCAGTCATCCTATTCTTCTAATTCCTCTCAGAATTATAACCAACGAGAAAATAATACCCAGAGACCTCCCCAGGAAAAATCGAAATTCTACAAAACCCGATACCCCCCCAACAACAATTCTGATCAACCCACCAAGCCTACGTGGCAGCGCGGCCACCAAGGTCAAGGAAAAGGAAAGACTCCTACACCAGGAACGTCTGATCAGGGCAAGCAGACCGGGCCTAACCGCGTTGGATGTTTGCATACAGCCTCGAAAGGTAGAGTCAATGTCAGTGATTCTCAACCTGAGGGGGACCGACCCTCAACTCGAGGAACTGTAATTTTGAATGGTACCTCAACCACTTGTCTCTTTGACACTGGATTAAGTTTTAGTTGTATTGTTGCTAGACACCTAGTCAAACCAGGTCAGGAGACAGAGGAAACCGTCAAACTTAGTGGAGTTTTTAAGAGTGATGCGCCCAGGACGCTGCCTATTGCACTGGTAGAAATACACTCTGACTTTGTCAGAGGGGTTATTAAAGCGGCCATTATGGATGATCCTATCTACCCAGTTATCCTGGGATGTAGATATGTGTTTTTTGGGAGACCAAAGGAGCCGATTGTGGCAGCGGTAACCACAAGAGGGCAAGCCAAGAAAGAGAGGGAGCCTGCGCCAAATTTGTTGCCGAATGAACTGAAGGAGGCGCAACAAAAGGACCCTACTCTGGAGCCCTGCTTTAAAAGACTGCCCATGGCTAAGGACCCCAGACACAACGGAGACATCTTTTCTAAGGATGGTGTATTGTATCGTAGAACGGGCAACCCGGACACGGGGAATAACCAGCTCCTAGTACCGACGCAGTACCGAAGCCAGATCTTAGAGATGGGGCACTCTCTTCCCTTTAGCGGACATATGGGACAAAACGCCACTATTCAGCGAATAAAAACCCACTATTGGGGGCCAGGAATGAACTCTGACTATCAGGTATGTGAAATCCTGCGCCCAGTGCCAACGGGTAGCACCCAAGCACTTGACACCCCCAGTACCCATTGGGCAAATGCCAATAGTAGGGACTCCATTTGAACGGGTTGCTGTCGACATCATTGGACCCCTGGAAAGGACCAAAAGAAAGCACAGGTTCATCCTGACTTTAGTCGACACTTGCACAATGTGGGCCGAAGCTGTACCGCTAACATGCATAGATTCCAAGCATGTCACAGAAGCCCTCGTGCAAATCTTTACACGGTTGGGATTCCCTCAAAAAGTTTTGACGGACAATGGATCCCAATTCCGTAGCCTGTTAATGGAGGAGATCTTTAAGATCTTGAGGGCCAAACATATCCACACAAGTCCCTATCATCCGGCCGGAAATGGGCTCGTGGAACGTTTTAACGGCACCCTCACCACCATGTTACGTAAGCTGGGTCAGGAGAAACCGGAAGACCGGGACCTATATATATCGGCTGCCTTATTCGCCTACCGAGAGGTTCCCCAAGCGTCTACGGGATTCGCGCCAGCTACACTTTTATTTGGCAGACCTATTAAGGGGCCACTAGAAGCCTTACTTCGGTCCCTGACAGACCAAAAGGCTGACGAGACAGTCGTCTCTGCAAGAAACTATGTATCTGAGCTCAAGGAAAGGTTAAAGCTAGGATGGGATCTAGCCAACACCAACCTTAAGAAAGCCCGCGCTAAACATGCTAAAAGATACAACAAAGCTGCAAAAGAGAGAGAGCTCCAACCAGGGGAGAAAGTTCTGTTGCTACTCCCAACCGGAAGCAATAAACTTCGCATCGGATGGCAAGGGCCGTTTACCGTCCTTAAAAAGATCTCACGTACTAATTACAAGATCTCCATTAAAGGAAAGGAGAAGGTCTTCCACATAAATCTGCTCAAGAAATATCTGGAAAGACCAGTGCCATCCTCCGAGCATCTCCTGGCTGTCGCCATAGCAACGGAAGACGAGGAAGATGATGATGGTTGCATGGAGTACCCATTGCAACCCACAGAATCCTTTAAAGATGTCAAGTTCGGCGACAATCTCTCACCAGAACAACAAACAGAAACCAGGGCTCTACTACAGCAGTACAGTGCAGTCTTAACGGATGTACCTGGTCGAACAAATCTCATCGAATTTGACATGAAATTAACAAACGAGACCCCTGTTCGAACCAGAGTATACCCCATTCCGTACGCCAAAGCTGATGCACTTCGCGGAGAAATAGACAAGCTGCGTCAGGCAGGAATTATCAGCGAGTCTACATCTCCTTACAGTTCGAGTGTAGTGCTGTTGCAGAATCCCAATAAGGAAGTTCGGCTGTGTATTGATTACCGGTTGCTAAACGCTGTAACGGAATTCCAGCCTGAACCGCTCCAAACTGCTTCTGAGTTGTTCACCAAGCTCAGCAAGGCAACAATTTTCTCCAAGATTGACCTCAGTAAAGGTTATTATCAAATACCAATCAAGGAGGAAGTTAAACCTGTGCTAGCTTTCAGCACTAGTGAAGGACATTACCCATTTAATGTGAAGCCGTTCGGACTGCATAACGCACCAGGAGTGTTTACCAGGATGATGAGAAAGCTTTTAGAACCCTTGCAAAGTCCCCACATCCATAATTTCATGGACGACATCTTAATTGCATCGGAATCCTACGAAGAACATGTTGCTACAGTCGTTATGCTCCTTAGGAGACTACAGGAAACTGGTCTCACAGCCAGACCTAGCTGTCGCGAGGGCGTTTTGAGGAGATAGGACAGCTTGGATGGAATGGAAGAATAAGATAATAATGTCTTATTGATAGCTTCCGAGTTTGAAGAAAACTGCCTCTCCTCGGGAAATAGTGTACTAGAAATTACTTAAAAGAGAATTCTGGTACCTAAACAGGATATTTTCTGGACGATAAATTCTTCCTCAAGAATCCTACAAAAGGACTGTGTAAAGCACATAAGGTTGAGAAAGAGATTTGGTGTCCAGCCACATTTAAAATATCCCGACCCAATAGAAATTAATTGAATTATGGCTGAGCCCCCAGGGTGTAGAATTATATTTAAAACAAAATACAACCCAAATAAAGTTAACAAGAAAAATAACAACAGACTCTGTTATGTAAAGTTGGATAAAAGGGTATGGAATCTTACATTTTTATATACACATATAAATATGAAAAAAAGTTTAGCTCTACTGTTTATTAAAAAAAAAATCAACTAGTGTGGTCATCACTTGGACCAGAGATCTTTTCTATGGTAGTGTTGCTGGTAGGTATTATACTCAACTCTCCGAAGGCCTGTAGTAGCTGCGGAGATGATTTTGGTTCGGACTCTCTTGGTTTGGTATGCTCCAGCAGGTTGGTCTTATAACAGTTAATGGGTTCAGAGGGTGTCAGAGTCTGCTTCCCTGGACTCAGTGCACATCACAGATAAGGATGGGGTAAGTCACCTCTGCTGAATGCCTCTTATGTTTATGGGATGTGTGGGATGGTTACTGGGTGATAGGATAAGGTTGGGTAAGGGTAATCTTGGTACCATGGACTTGTACCCTGGACCTGGTTTAGGTATCTGGTAACCGCAACCTGGTTTAGTGCTGTGTAACCGCAACCTGAGTTTTTGCTTTGTAACCGCAACCTGGGTTAGTACCTCGTAACCGCAACCTGGGTTTCTACCTTGTAACCGCAACCTGGGTGGACTGGAAACAATTGAAATCCCATTAGTGGTTTCAAGAGCAGTCATCTCCTAAGTCTTATGGCCGGTAAGCGTCCATCAGAAATTAAATTAACACAAGGTTAACTACTATTTAGTAACTGTGTTATCTATTAGATATGAACTACCACTTCTTAACTGACATTATAGTGTATCTTGAGTTCTCAGTCTCTATCTGGCTGTCTGCTTATTTACAGCAGTGGTTTTCCCCATGTGGCAATGAGTTTCACAAACTGTGAGGTAGGGGCTGGGGTCATCAAATGGTTGAGAACCACTGGTTCACCTAGTGCCCATAGAGCAGTATTTTAATTCCGGGGTCACTGTCAACAATGATTTGAGAACCACTGGGTAATAGTTTCCTATGCTGCTTTAACTTGGTGGGGTGTCATTGCTGCCAAGGTCTGAGAACCAATGATTTACATTCTGTCAGTCAAGTGGTAAATTCATCAAATAGCTAAATAATTGCAAGCATTCTTAAAGTCCTGGTTCCTGTTGAAAATGACATTCATATAACTGATAACAGCAGAGTTCTTCAATCATCAAACATGGTATGTGCATAAGATTTCATTAAATACATATAAAGAACATTCCATGATGCAAAAATTAATGTCCCATATTTCACAAAGGGAAAGGAAGTGATTGAGAACACTTGTATCAAGTTTGTAGTCTTTACAGAGAACACAGAAGCCTTATAAGAAATAGAAAATAGAAAGGACCACTAATACACTTCTGTTTTGCTTGGTTCAATATGCAAAATCCCAAATAACAACAATAATATACATCTATTATTTAACCCTGTCTTATTTCTGCCAGGCTGTGAGATAAAGATCAGGAGTTAATTAGGTCTATGACCTCAGCAACTCATACATTAGTTTGAGTGATCTGTAAATATGCAAATAACAATTATTGTCACTGAAAATGGAAATGCATTTAAACTTTACAAAAAGTTACTGCAATAGCAAGCTGTTGATAAACATATGATTATTCATGTTATAAAATCAGCAGTATTAGTTAGATCTACTTACTTCGCTCAACGAATTCACTAAGGATATTTTGCAACAAGTACAAAGTAGCCTCGACCGAGGCCCATACAATCACATCTGCTTCCAACAATGGTTACAAGAAGAATGACCGCTTAAAATTCCCTCCCAAAATTCCAGCTGGTTCCCGGGCAGGGGTGGGCTGTGATTTTGGGTGGCATTGTTGCAAATACATCTTCTGGTCCCAGGGGTATCAAGTTACCTTCATTTCAATTCGCACTAGCGTCCATCGTTTCCGGCTGTTTTACATGCGTCCAGTTCGTGAACAACAAAGACGGTCGACTTCCTGTTCGAATCGTTGTACCGTGTTCCACCTTCGACTTTTGCTGGCGAAGTGAATAATTTATTACCTTGGACCGAGAATCCTGAGCTAGTAAAATACTGTTAAAGAGAGAGAGAGACTCTTTCATTATAAGAATGAAAAAGTCAACTGAAGGGAATAAAGTTTTTCAATCTCACGATAGAGATTTTAGTAGAGATATAAAATAATAGACAGAAGAAAAGAATCGGTGAGAAGTCGTTCCACGACATAAGCCCCCTTTTGAAAGTTCGGCCAACGGCCAACTAAGTTCGAGCCGACTCTTCTCTTATGTCGGACACTACATTCATGTATCGTGTCCTCCATTTTTCAATCCAAATATTTCCTCTTTTTCCTCTGTCAAACGGTATGCCTGTAATCCACACATGGCTATCCGTTTCCTCTTCAATAAGTAGTTGAGGTGGGTTGAGCAAGCCTGCTCGCAAAAATATACCTCTCTTCTGTTCTCCCTTCTGGATCCTCCATTGAAGCTTGCCTCCTGGCAAAGAGCTTGCCCTAAAGCCTACACTCTGCTTACAATTGGATCTATAGCAAATAGTTTTGCGTGATGAGGTTGCCAGCCTCATACACAACCTTATTTTAGTCATATTGCTTGACCTGTCTAAGGACACATACCTATCTACCCAGGTATGAGAGCGTGTATGATCTTCTATCCCTGTTTCTCCAGTGACAGAGAAAGATAAGTCTACCAGTTGTTCCTGCCCACCAGGTACCAAGGAAATTTGGACCTTCTTCACTTTCTGATCCCAGAGAGTGGGTGAGGTTATCGGAATTGACTGAAGACTAAGTGCTTGAGGCTCATGTTCCTCTTTAGCCATTTCTCCCGTGTTAAGGGAAGATATTCCTGAAACATGTTCCATCCCACCAGGTACCAAAGAAATTTGGACCCGCTTCACTTTCTGATCCCAGAGAGTGGGTGAGGTTATCGGAATTGAGTGAAGTCTTAGTGCTTGAGAGTCCTGTTCCTCTACAGCCGCTTCTCCCATGTTAAAGGAAGATATTTCTGAAACATGTTTCATCCCACCAGGTACCAAGAAATTCTGGCCCGGCTTCACTTTCTGCACGCAGATAGTGGGTGAGACTATCAAAACTTGTTCAGAATTAAGTGCACTGGGGTGGTCAATCCCTTTGCACTCTTCCAACTTTTCAGTGAAAATGTTGGAAGATGAGTTAGGCATTGGAGTCTCCATAGCCTGTTCAGTCACGCCATCTCTGGATCGTGCTGAGTCTCCTAAGATGATATATTTCCCTCCTTGAGGTATCGGGTAAATTCGTTCATCTAATATTGCGGCCTTTACTTTGCCGTTTACAAAGTTCGACCTAACTTCTACATAAGCTAAAGGCAAAATCATCCTTCTGTTGATTATCATGGGTGCTGTTACCTCAACATCCTCTTCGGTGACTTGATCAAGGTCGATAACAGAGGCTGAGACAAGGGCATCACACCCAAGACCTTGATAATACAAACAGGTGATTTCTTCTCCATTTACTGTGGCAGTCTCCACATTTTGAGAATCCCTGCATCCACTCCGGGTCTTCGTCAAGTTCCCATCCATGGTAGGGACCTTAGCTTTGTAAGAAGTCTGTGGGATTGGGTCTCGGCGCATACAGTCTAACTGATGTAAGTTGGCCGACAGGTGATGTTCAAGAACATCCCTTCCCTTCCCATAGGGTTGCGTAATCCTTTTCCGTTGAGTGATCCTATTTGGTTGAGCGATCCTATTTACCAGGTTGTTGGTGCGGTTGTTGTTGGTATGCCTGTTGTGAGTTTTTGCTGAGGATGAGGAAGGTCTCTTCAGATTATCAGCACTCTTGTGCTTAATCTTGTTTTCAGGATGGTCTAGATGTCTCCGTTTAGATATCCGTACCTCTGCTCTGTCTGAGCCTGAATCCTGAGACATAGACTTGGCTTCATGTGGTGCAGTTATATTTACCACTGAAGATGGTGATGCAACTGGCAAAGGAGTGGCCTGATGAGTATCCCTAGATTCAAGTTTATCCCTGGATTCCATATTTGTAGGTTGAAACTGTGTTTCCATTTCTTCCTTACGCTGGAGGGATTTTTCTTGTCTTTGTCTCTCATGTTCCACATTCTCTTCCGTGTATTTTGCTCTCCATTTCTTCCTTTCCGCTTCTCTCATCCTGCATTTTTCCATCTTTTGTGAAACAAAAGTATCCAGTTCTTCTCCGGAGAGTTCACACTCAATGGCTAACTCTGTCCAGAATGTTCTCCACTCATTCAACTCTACAGATTCTTCCATTATATCCGTAGTGGTTCGTTGAGCGAGTATGAGATCTCTAACTCACAAACAATAATTAAGGCAAAAATACTTTCTATAGTCTTAACTATACTAAAGTATTACAAAACCATATATTAAATCAAACCAGCATTTATAACCATCAAATTAAAAATTAGTTAACAATAGGTAACTAATTTCCAGCAGTACCACCAAGAAGAGTTCTCATAACACAACTTAAAATCTGTTTTACTTGCAAAAATATTTATATGTATTTTAGTCTAGGGTAATTTATATGTCCCCTCTTTAATCTAATCCTAGACTTGGACACCAATAAGTGACAAGTACCTACAGCAGTAGTGGTCTAGGAAAGATAAAGAGTTTTCATATCTCAGACAAGTGTCTAAATATGAAATAAGAGTTAATCCCGGACACGAGCGTCCCAGTTGTCGCGAGGGATTTTTGAGGAGATAGGACAGCTTGGATGGAATGGAAGAATAAAGATAATAATGTCTTATTGATAGCTTCCGAGTTTGAAGAAAACTGCCTCTCCTCGGGAAATAGTGTACTAGAAATTACTTAAAAGAGAATTCTGGTACCTAAACAAGATATTTTCTGGACGATAAATTCTTCCTCAGGAATCCTACAAAAAGGACTGTGTAAAGCACATAAGGTTGAGAAAGAGATTTGGTGTCCAGCCACATTTAAAATATCCCGACCCAATAGAAATTAATTGAATTATGGCTGAGCCCCCAGGGTGTAGATTTATATTTAAAACAAAATACAACCCAAATAAAGTTAACAAGAAAAATAACAACAGACTCTGTTATGTAAAGTTGGATAAAAGGGTATGGAATCTTACATTTTTGTATACACATATAAATATGAAAAAAAGTTTAGCTCTACTGTTTATTAAAAAAAAAAATCAACTAGTGTGGTCATCACTTGGACCAGAGATCTTTTCTATGGTAGTGTTGCTGGTAGGTATTATACTCAACTCTCCGAAGGCCTGTAGTAGCTGCGGAGATGATTTTGGTTCGGACTCTCTTGGTTTGGTCTGCCCCAGCAGGTTGGTCTTATAACAGTTAATGGGTTCAGAGGGTGTCAGAGTCTGCTTCCCTGGACTCAGTGCACATCACAGATAAGGATGGGGTAAGTCACCTCTGCTGAATGCCTCTTCTGTTTATGGGATGTGTGGGATGGTTACTGGGTGATAGGATAAGGTTGGGTAAGGGTAATCTTGGTACCATGGACTTGTACCCTGGACCTGGTTTAGGTATCTGGTAACCGCAACCTGGTTTAGTGCTGTGTAACCGCAACCTGAGTTTTTGCTTTGTAACCGCAACCTGGGTTAGTACCTCGTAACCGCAACCTGGGTTTCTACCTTGTAACCGCAACCTGGGTGGACTGGAAACAATTGAAATCCCATTAGTGGTTTCAAGAGCAGTCATCTCCTAAGTCTTATGGCCGGTAAGCGTCCATCAGAAATTAAATTAACACAAGGTTAACTACTATTTAGTAACTGTGTTATCTATTAGATATGAACTACCACTTCTTAACTGACATTATAGTGTATCTTGAGTTCTCAGTCTCTATCTGGCTGTCTGCTTATTTACAGCAGTGGTTTTCCCCATGTGGCAATGAGTTTCACAAACTGTGAGGTAGGGGCTGGGGTCATCAAATGGTTGAGAACCACTGGTTCACCTAGTGCCCATAGAGCAGTATTTTAATTCCGGGGTCACTGTCAACAATGATTTGAGAACCACTGGGTAATAGTTTCCTATGCTGCTTTAACTTGGTGGGGTGTCATTGCTGCCAAGGTCTGAGAACCAATGATTTACATTCTGTCAGTCAAGTGGTAAATTCATCAAATAGCTAAATAATTGCAAGCATTCTTAAAGTCCTGGTTCCTGTTGAAAATGACATTCATATAACTGATAACAGCAGAGTTCTTCAATCATCAAACATGGTATGTGCATAAGATTTCATTAAATACATATAAAGAACATTCCATGATGCAAAAATTAATGTCCCATATTTCACAAAGGGAAAGGAAGTGATTGAGAACACTTGTATCAAGTTTGTAGTCTTTACAGAGAACACAGAAGCCTTATAAGAAATAGAAAATAGAAGGACCACTAATACACTTCTGTTTTGCTTGGTTCAATATGCAAAATCCCAAATAACAACAATAATATACATCTATTATTTAACCCTGTCTTATTTCTGCCAGGCTGTGAGATAAAGATCAGGAGTTAATTAGGTCTATGACCTCAGCAACTCATACATTAGTTTGAGTGATCTGTAAATATGCAAATAACAATTATTGTCACTGAAAATGGAAATGCATTTAAACTTTACAAAAAGTTACTGCAATAGCAAGCTGTTGATAAACATATGATTATTCATGTTATAAAATCAGCAGTATTAGATCTACTTACTTCGCTCAACGAATTCACTAAGGATATTTTGCAACAAGTACAAAGTAGCCTCGACCGAGGCCCATACAATCACATCTGCTTCCAACAATGGTTACAAGAAGAATGACCGCTTAAAATTCCCTCCCAAAATTCCAGCTGGTTCCCGGGCAGGGGTGGGCTGTGATTTTGGGTGGCATTGTTGCAAATACATCTTCTGGTCCCAGGGGTATCAAGTTACCTTCATTTCAATTCGCACTAGCGTCCATCGTTTCCGGCTGTTTTACATGCGTCCAGTTCGTGAACAACAAAGACGGTCGACTTCCTGTTCGAATCGTTGTACCGTGTTCCACCTTCGACTTTTGCTGGCGAAGTGAATAATTTATTACCTTGGACCGAGAATCCTGAGCTAGTAAAATACTGTTAAAGAGAGAGAGAGACTCTTTCATTATAAGAATGAAAAAGTCAACTGAAGGGAATAAAGTTTTTCAATCTCACGATAGAGATTTTAGTAGAGATATAAAATAATAGACAGAAGAAAAGAATCGGTGAGAAGTCGTTCCACGACACTAGCAAATGTCTCATCGCATTTGAAAAGCTGGACTTCCTGGGGCACACTATTTCTCACGGCTGCAGTTGGCCTATTAAGAAGAACGTGGAGAAAATAGTGGCAGCAAAAAGACCCCGAACAAAGAAAGACATCAGGTCATTCTTATCACTATGTGCTTACTATCAGAAATACATCCAGAACTTCAACGGACTGACAGCACCTCTGACTGACCTCACCAAGAAAGGTTGTCCTGATAAGGTCATGTGGAATCAAAAGTGCGAACATGCATACAGCACTTTGAAAGGACAGTTGGCGGCATACCCCATCCTAAGGTTACCTGACCTTAAGAAACCTTTCGTACTGAGAGTTGACGCGTCAGGTTAGTGCATCGGGTCAGCATTGCTGCAAGCCGAGGACAGTGACCCGAACCTGCTATTCCCAGTTGCTTACGGCAGTCGGAAACTGAATAAAGCGGAACGCAACTACAGTGTCGTTGAAAGAGAATGTCTCGCTCTGATTCATGGCATCAGACGCCATCATGAGCTTCTGTATGGTACTTCTTTCACGGTGCAAACAGACCATGCTCCAGTAGCTTTCCTGGGTGCCAATAAGGAATTCAACGCAAGGATAATACGTTGGGCCTTGCTATTGAGTGTTTATTCCTTCAAAGTGGAATATATTCCAGGAAAACAGAATGTCGGAGCTGACTTCTTGAGTAGAAACTGGACCACGGAGGAAGAGGAGAAAATCGACGATGCCAATCATCCAAAAGCTACCGATCAGGGCAGCTTCATTGTCATAAATGAAACATGAAAACGAGTTTCCATGTCTCAAAAGTGGGGACGACTGTGACGTACGTCTAAGTATGACAAATGAATTTCCCTGACTCGATGGATTATAACAGAATATTGGCCTCTCATAACTTTAGAACCCCTGATCATCTATTGTAACTTTAACCCGCATGCAGCATTTCCACGAGAATTTTACACGCTGGATCAAAGACAGGTAGATCTTCAGAATTCAACGTGGGGCGGTATACGATCTAAAGAAATCAGGGAACTCCCAGCTAACGTAGTTAGCTTCTCGAGAATTTTTTCGCACTCTCATGCGAGCAGCCTGAGACGAAGAAAAACGGTAGACCAGGGGAAACGGAGGAATCGCAGCGGTTAACACAACGGCGAGGTACCTCGGACTTGCTATACTTCAAGAAGGGCGTGAAAATCTAACACGTCCCATTTAAGTTACATTTGAGAAGTATAAATAAAGAACTCCGAAAACTGCATTTTATCGTTCGTTCTGACAGAATCCTAGTTTCACTAGCATAGTCGGATTCCTGCTAGATTTCATCTACCTTCGTTGACTATTGGAGTGTATTCTTTCTGCGCAGACGGTAATTTATACATTAGCTTCGAGTGATCAGTGGTCTAGTTATTTCAATTTATTTCATTGGATTGTGGTGTAAATTTAACCTTATTAAATGAACCCATTTTCAAAGTTCTAGTGCAAACTAATGTTACAGCTAAAAGTATTTCCTAATCACTTGACGCGTAAATTAATTTTGCAGACGTTAAAAGGAATTATAACCAGTAAATCCAGTTTAGTTCTGTATAGATAGATGTGCTTTTAATTATTTTAACTCACGGAAAGTTTTCCTGATTTGTTAATTGACGACGCTAATAAAGTAAATAGGCTAACTGTAATTTATCGCGTGTCAGATTATAATATGATTTGTAATGCATTTCTTGTTTTGATTATCTTTCATTCAGAACGATCATTCAACCTGCATCCCAGCAATTATTAATTATATACAGAGTTCTGCCAACTCAATTCGATAACTCCAGTAACATATGAACCTTTTTAAAGCTAAACTTGTGGCGACCTGTAATGGGCCCCGCTCCTCTGAATTTAACTGAGAATAAAGCCACCCAAGAAACACTTTTAAAATACTAGTTCATATAGTCCTTAAAAGTAAAACTGGAAGCAGAACATATTTTATTCACTGCCCTATTTGTGAAGAAAAAACATAGATCTACCTGAACACTGTCTGTCAAGTATATTCAATGGATTTTACACACCCCCGAAGAAGAACTTACCTCAGTGTTTTTTTAACTTGTGACATTACGGAAAAAGAAAGTTATCTCCACCAGCTGTGCCAAATTTTAGGAACCACACCATACCTCACGCCTAGCCAAGTGCCTGTGCCATTCATTAGGAACTTTATCTAAACCAACAGTAGCCGTTACGCTTCACCGTCTTGCGATTTTTTGAGACTATTTGTTACCTCGTTAAATCTGGGGCCTGACACGGAAGAAATAAGAGGACCAGTCCATTATTCCACGGTATTAGCTGCTGTGGTAAATAATTCCTAGAGTGACAGAATTCACCATTTTGGTAAGTCTGCGTGTGTGTTTGTGGGATGGCCAGCCCTAGTGTGTTTTTTTGAATGAAAGGAGATTTAATCTTTTCTTTACCCTTTTAATTAGTTCGACCTAGTATTAAGGTGCATTATATTCATTGTACGGGATTTCTCCTAGCGGGATTGTGTAACTGTGTTCATTCCCCCCTCCCGTAAAATTTGTATGATTAAAGGGAGACATTTGAGAACCCTAGCTTTTCCTCTATACCCCCTTCCCCCCCCCCCCCCCTTTTACTGTAACCCCTTGCCTCAGAGTAATAAATTTACCAGTGGGTTAAATTGCCTATCTCTGATCCCCCCCCCCCCCCCTTTCTTGTCTTTTGGACCGGGTCTTGTCTGTTAGTAAATACAAACGGGAAACGGTGGATGGGATATTTCTCCTCAAAACCCCCTCTTCCCTTATCATATTTGTATTCTGTAACCTTTGATTTTTGACTGTAAATGTATAATTATTTGTGACTGCTTTATGATAATAAAGGTATTAATCTTTATTTGTGTTGGTTGTCGGCTGGCCCAAAACTCCAAACATTTCCATCTGTGTAGGCTGTATTCATGTACGTTGAGCGACAGAATCACCAAATCGGTGAGTGCGCCTGAGCGACTGGAACTGACAAACAATTGTTTGTTCAGAAGAGAGATAGGAATAGTCTGTGAGAAACAGATATTGTTGTAATAAGAGACTGTCCTTGCTCTTCCCAGCGCTTGTGAATCTACTGCCTCATTCTCCTAAATCCTTATTCTCACAGAGCCTTCAATATTCCTCTACACTCTAAAGGGACCAATATCCATCAGCACCCTCTCAGATAAAAATTACGACAATGACTACCGTTTAACTTACATATAGAGACAATAACACCGGAAGCAAAGACAGACGACAAAGTAAACCCAGAAAATGAAGAACATGACCCGGTGAATGAGTTACTGTTTGCAGATGATAAAGGTCTCACGCACGAAGGTGAAAACAAATAGCAAAATCATACAAATGTACTTAATTCAACCGCTGGAAGTTACAAAATGAATTTCAGCACATCAAATACAGAAACTATGACGATCAACAGATCACCAGGCCCACTTAACATACACGTCACCAACACCAAGTTTAAACAAGGTCAAGTACTTAGAAGTACTTTTTACAGTAAATGGAAGACTTAACAGAGACATTGAAACAAGGCTAAAAACGAATAAAAGAAAATAAAGACAGTGCTGTGACTCAATAACTTTCGCCACATCAAAATATCAGTTTGGAGAGTACGCGACAATTGAGAAATATTACTTTTCCCCCTACTCTTGGCTAACAGTGTCAAACGTGAACCCATGACTGGGATCTTGGAGAAGGAATGAACGATCGAAATCTCTATTTCATCAGGATAAAGAAATAGGCATTATTTCCTTTTTACATTTCTGTCATACAATAATAGAATTCTCAAAGTGTTTTCAAATTAAAACATTCTTAACTTCAATAATAAGTCATTAATATTATCATCGCATTCAGTAATTGAGCTCACACACGTACATTCATTTACTCATACGTGCACACAGAGATAGATAGATAAATAGATAGATAGATATAGATAGATAGATAGATAGAGAGAGAGAGAGAGAGAGAGAGAGAGAACGAACGAACGAATGAACTTTATTTTCAAAGGGTTGAGAATTGGGCACGCAGGCCCGTCTGACATTCTGCCCTTCCTTTCTCTCGTCTTTTATACTGATTTCATTTATTCTCACAAACATTTTACCCATCAATTCAAGGAATTCAACGTTGTAAAGGTAAAATAATCGCATACTCACATTCACAGTATCTAATTATAAACACGAAATAAAATATGTTGAAAAGTACAAACTAAGTATTACCATGAAACAAAATATGTTGAAAAACACTATCATCATCATTAAACCTACATTCAATATTATACCATTTGTTCGGAAAAATAATCACATTAGGGGGGCAGATAATCAGAACTCATAAAGTATTCGAAAAGTCTACGATTGTATGAATAGGGACTGAGGTTGTTATCTTTCAGATAATGTGGAAGATAGTTCCAGAGATGAGCAGCAGAGTAAGCTAAGAGAGAGAGAGAGATAGAGAGAGACAGAGAGAGAGAGAGAGAAAGAGAGAGAGAGAGAGAGAGAGAGAGAGAGAGAGAGAGAGAGAGAGAGAGAGAGAGAGAGAGAGAGAGAGGTAACAATAATGCTATTTCATATGTAAAATTTAAAGCCAAAAACATTACAAAACAATACTCATGGAAACGTTGTATGACCTGAAACAGAATTGTCATTAGTTGCGTGGTCAAGATTTCGTGACATGTGAATGCAGTTGTCTTTTGAATAATACATATGTCAAAGTGTTTTCAAATTAAACTGTCCTTAACTTCAGTAGTAAGTAATCAATATTATCATCACAGACACATACACACACAGATATTATGAATTTCCGTAATATCAGAGACGATAGGTCGAGGGGGTAGAAGGCATCTCAAGATGCATGTGATAATAGTTAACCAGGAAGCAATGCCCAGGCTGGTAATCAGAGCTGGATGGTACTCTCAAAGTTTCAGCTGGTGGGGGTTAACAAAAAAATGGTCGTGCTGGTCTGACAAGGACAAATGTGTGACCTTCGTTATAGTATAAACATTTATAACACATAAGGAAGGGAAACCCGAGGTCTGTAAACAGTAAATAAATATTAGACAAACATAAAGGTATGTTTTCAGGCACTCGTAAGAAATAAAGAAGTAGAACACTAGACAACAGAAAAACAACAGACATGAGCCAGTGTATTCACTGGGGAAAAAGGTGGGGGGGGGGGGAGGGGGGGAGGGGGGGGGGGCGGGGGGGGGGGGGGGGGCGCGCGGGTGAAAGGACTAACAAAAACAACAACAAGAACAGCAGCAACAACGACAACAACAAAAACAACAACAAGAACAGCAGCAACAACAACAACAAAACAACAACAACAACAGCAGCAACAGCAACAACAACAACAACAAGAACAAAACAGAGCGGAAAAGAAAGCGAGCACTAAACTAAATGCTTTCTTCTTCCAATACCATGCTACTGGCATAGGAGATCATGTCTCTCCACAACTTCCTGTCTCCAGTACAATTTATCAATTCTGCTGTTGATTTCTTTCCATGCCACGATGTTAAACTGTCCAGTATTGTCTCTCTTTGTCTTCCCCTTTATCATTTTCCTTCAATCTTACTTATTGTTACGATATATTCCCTTACCTGTTGTTACGATATATTCCCTTACCTGTTGTTACGATATATTCTCTTACCTACTGTTACGATATATTCCCTTACCTACTGTTACGATATATTCCCTTACCTGCTGTTACGATATATTCCAATTTTCCTCTTCTCCTAACGTGCCCAAAAAAGTGAATTGCTTCTTTCTAACTTGTGAAATAAGTTTCCTTTGTGCATTGGCCTCTTTCAGGACATCCTCATTACTCTTTTTGGCTGTCCATGGTATTTTTAACATTCTTCTGTAAAACCACATCTCTGTGGTCTCTAGTGTCTTCCCTATTTGTTTACTAATTGTCCATGACTCACTCCCATATGTCAGGATTGGTTCTATATAACAATGAAGAACTCTCTTTCTTACTTCCAATGACAAAGAATTGTTGCATAAAATACTCTTCATTTTATAGAATGCTGCTTTTGCCTGAGCTATTCTGCTCTTCACTTCTGAGATGCATCTTCCATCCGTTGTTATTAATGTGCCCAGGTATTTGAATCTATTGACCTGTTTTAAAACTGTTCCATTTACTTTGATAGTGCATTCTGGGGAAGCCATTTTCTTTGAGACGACCATTACTTCTGTCTTTTTGCTATTAAGGCTGAGGCCTTTATTTTCACTTTCTGTCACTATTGTATCAACCATTTCCTGCAGCTCCTTTTCACTTTTTTCTAGCAAGACTGTATCATCAGCGTATTTCAAGTTGTTTATATTATGTCTACCGAATGATATTCCTGGCATGTCCTCTAGAGATCTCATTATATTTTCACTGTACAGATTGAACATATCCGGTAACAACACACATCCCTGCCTGACACCCTTTTTTACTTGCTTCTTCTTCTTCTTCTTCTTCCGTCCTTAGCCACCGACCGTCAAAGCAGTCAGTGGCCATTACGCCTAGTGGCGTCTTAGGGCAACAGCAGATAGGTTTTCTTTGCCATTGTTTCCCATCACGCCTAATGGCGTCTTTAGGGCAACGGCAAATCAATCCATTTGCTGTTGTTTCCGTAATCGAAGTGACTGGCAAACGGGTGATCAGCCCGTTGTGTTTTACTTGCTGGAACGTTCCTATTTGGCTGCTAATTCTTACAGCTGCTGTTTGTTGCCAGTACATGTTCTTTATTATCCTCAAATCTTTAGCATCAATGTTGATGCTTTCTAACATTTTGATAATTTCTTCATGTTTCACTTTGTCAAATGGCTTAGTGTAATCTATGAAGCACAAGTACAGATCTGTCTTTACGTCTTTGGCTCTTTCTATTAATGTTCTTATAAAATATATGGCATTGTTTGTGCCTTTCCCTCCTACAAATCCACACTGTTCATCACTGATTTCTGGTTTAATTTTATTCTCACTCTTCTCATGATTTATTCGTAATAATATTTTGGTCACATGACTCATTAGACTAATGGTGCTGTGTTCTTCACATTCCGTGGCTCCAGTTATCTTTGGCCAAAACTATTTAACTGTTGATTTTAGCAGATCATCAGGTATTTGACCACTTTTGTAGATGTCATTTAAGAGTTTTGTTATCAATTCTGCTACTTAAATTCTCGCACAGCTTCCATATCCTTTACTGTTATATTATGTGGTCCAGGCGCTTTGCTTTTCTTCATGTAGCGCATGGCATCCTCTACCTCTGCCACAAGTATTGGAGGTCCTTCACAACTGTCCTGGTCGTTCAAATCTGGTCTGTCATCATCATACAGCTCCTTGATGTATTCTGTCCACCTTTCTATCATGTTCTCATGACCCATTAACAATGTTCCTTCTTTTGATTTCAAACTGCCAGTGACTGTTTGTGGCCTTCTGCCTGTTAACTCATTTATTTGCTTGTACCTTGTACATAGATTTTGTGTCTTTTATGTGCTACACTTCAAGCCTTCTGCATTTCTGGTTTAGCCATGCTTCTTTCGCTGTTTTACATTTGTTTACTATTGACTTATTTAGTCTGTCATATTCTTCTTTGTATTGCTTCTAATTCCTTCCTTCATCCATCAGTTTTAAAATTTAATCTGTTATCCACTTCTTCTTGCAGTCTTTTTTGCTTCTGGTGCGATTTCTTTTGATGTTTGATGTATTGAATGCTTTTCCCACTGTTCATCTATACTCTGTAGTTTTTCTATTGCACTGTACCCATTCTGTATTTTAATCTTGTATCTTTTACTCATTTCCTTATCTGATTTAAGTAAGGCTAAGTTTAGCTTAATGTTGATTGAAGCTCGCTTTACTTTCTTCATTTTTATTCTGTTTTCCTATTGCTGGTACATGATCGCTGTTGCAGTTTGCTCCTGGCCTAGTTTTCACAGATTTCAAACTGTTTCTAAATCTCCTGCATATTAGTATGTAGTCAATCTGATTATGAACATCGTTCTCTGGACTTTTCCACATCCAAAGGCGTCTAGGATGCTGCTTAAACCAGGTGTTTCCTTCTATCATATCATGTGTTCTTGCCCATTCTATCAGTCTGTCACCTATCTGATTTCTTTCTCCCAGGCCATAACCATCAGTCACGTCATCAACTTTTTCATTTCCAGCCTTTGCATTGAAGTCTCCAGGTAGAACAGTTGTCTCATGAGATTTACACTGAGTCATTGCCATATCAAGTTCATTGTAAAATGTGTCTATCTCTTCTTCTGTTTTATCTGCTGTTGGGGCATATATTTGTATAAAATTGATATCAATTGGTCTGCCACTCAGTTTAACTAACAGGACTCGATCTGATATTGCCCAAAATCCCTTTAATGTTCTTCCCCTTTCTGCATCTAATATTATGCCTACTCCTCTTTCATGTTTATTTCCTCCAGAATAAATTGTTTTGTAATTGTCAGAATACATTTCACCTGTTCACGAATTTCACATAGACCTAATACATTTACATTAATTCTTTCTATTTCTGTATTGATGCTATCTAATTTTCCATCCTGCATTAGTGTCCTGACATTCCAAGTCCCTGTGATTAAGTTATACTTAATTCTAATTTTGCTAACAGTAGCTTGATGACGGTCGGGTATCACCTGTAGCACATGATGCTCCCCCTACCGGACAAGGTGATTTCTCTGGAATCCCCCTTAACGTCGTTGTCTTTTACAAGGAAGTTGTTTCGATGCATGAATGGGTTAAAAATAAATGCATTAAAAATAATAAAAGCTGATAACGAGTCGTAAATAGGAAACGATTTAGTCGCTCTGGTAAACCCGGTGAGAAATCTCGTTGGGGTATGATGTTCAAAGCTTCATGGTATAAGCAATAACAAGAAAAGAAAGACGCACAAAATAAAAAAAAAGAAAGAAAGAGATGTCCATCCATCCTTCCCTTAACTCTTTAAGGAGGAGAGACCCGTTTTTCCACGGCCCTCGAGGAGGAAGGCCCGTTTTCGGGGCCGGTATATTTGTCTAATGTTTTGTTTTGTCTAAATTTTATATTTTATTAATCCTTATTCAAAATCCTTTATAACTATGCCTAACTTTACCGTGCTTAAGAAACCAAAAGACCTGGAAAGAACCGAACCTTAAACATTAACATGAAAACTTAAAGCAAACATAAAATGTCGTTCGTCAAACATGGCAAAAACTACCACGTTCGTTAAGAGTTAATATCCTGGTAGAACCTCTCATCCAGATTCTAATGCCCTCTCCAACTCAACCCTGGTTCTATAAACATAACTATTTACGCCCGGTTTAAATTTATATAGTATTTGTTTATCATTTTATCCGCTTTCAATTCAGGTCGCGATGACTAACGCTGCGCCACCTGCACTTTACAGATCAATGCGCTTTGCGACATTCATTGGAGCCGAGTCTCGGTAGGGGAATAGGGGGGCGGTGGGATAACATAATCTTGACACCCACAGGCAGTGTCACTTCCTGCTCAGAACAGGTTACTCTCAGATGTCGACTTTTTACTCTCCCCACGGTCTCTGTACTTTATCTTGTATAATGTCGCTGTACTTTATCTTGTATAATGTCGCTGTACTTTATCTTGTATAATGTCGCTGTACTTTATCTTGTATAATGTCGCTGTACTTTATCTTGTATAATGTCGCTGTACTTTGTCTTGTATTATGTCGCTGTACTTTATCTTGTATAATGTCGCTGTACTTTATCTTGTATAATGTCGCTGTACTTTATCTTGTATAATGTCGCTGTACTTTATCTTGTATAATGTCGCTGTACTTTATCTTGTATAATGCCGCTATACTTTCTGTCCGTGCCCCGGGTAGGTTCGGGGGCGGGGGGGGGGGGGGGAAGGGGGGTATCTGATGAGACAAAGAAAGAATAGGACGAATGCTCCGTCGGGCATGTCGTACAAGGCCACTCATAGAGGTTGTTCACATACCACTCATAGAGGTTGGTCACAAGGCCACTGATATGAGGTTGGTCACAAGGCCACTAATATAAGGTTGTTCACAAGGCCACTAATATGAGGTTGTTCACAAGGCCACTCATAGAGGTTGGTCACAAGGCCACTCATAGAGGTTGGTCACAAGGCCACTCATAGAGGTTGGTCACAAGGCCACTCATAGAGGTTGGTCACATGGCCACTCATAGAGGTTGGTCACAAGGCCACTCATAGAGGTTGGTCACAAGGCCACTCATAGAGGTTGGTCACAAGACCACTAATATGAGGTTGTTCACATGGCCACTCATAGAGGTTGGTCACAAGGCCACTGATATGAGGTTGTTCACAAGGCCACTGATATGAGGTTGTTCACAAGGCCACTGATATGAGGTTGTTCACAAGGCCACTGATATGAGGTTGTTCACAAGGCCACTAATATGAGGTTGTTCACAAGGCCACTGATATGAGGTTGTTCACAAGGCCACTAATATGAGGTTGTTCACAAGGCCACTGATTTGACGTTGTTCACAAGGCCACTAATATGAGGTTGTTCACAAGGCCACTGATATGAGGTTGTTCACAAGGCCACCAATATGAGGTTGTTCACAAGGCCACTGATATGAGGTTGTTCACAAGGCCACTAATATGAGGTTGTTCACAAGGCCACTAATATGAGGTTGTTCACAAGGCCACTAATATGAGGTTGTTCACAAGGCCACTAATATGAGGTTGTTCACAAGGCCACTAATATGAGGTTGTACACAAGGTTAGCAACCTCATCATTTAAAACAAATTACTACAGGAACCACCACCGCAGGAGCATGTGAACGCTTAGTTCAGACTTCCTGCAAACGGACAAGCTACAGAGGTGGCTCTTATGTTCCATAGGGAGTGATAAGGAATATGATGATGACTTTCTGTTCGCTCGTCCGTCCACACCTGCATTCATCTTCACTATCTATCTATCTATCTATCTATCTATCTATCTATCTATCTATCTATCTATCTATCTATCTATCTATCTATCTATCTATCTATCTGTCTGTCTGTCTGTCTGTCTGTCTGTCTATATGTTTGTCTGTGTGTCTGTCTGTCTATCTATCTATCTGTTTGTCTATATTTCTATTTATCTGTCTATCTATCTGTCTATCTATATTACTACCTGTCTATCTTTCCGTTTGTCTATCTCCATATTATTCACTGTAGTCACTGTATGTGTAAGTTCTCATATACATCATATACAAGGGGATTGACAAGTCTTGGGCCTGACCATGAAGGAGTCACAGGAGGAAGATGAAACTTGGCACATTTAAAGTTCATCATATTTGCACTGAATGTGTAAAGTACGCATTTGTTTCTTCAATGAGTTTTCCCGCTACGGTGCACGGTGCAATGTACCCTATTGACCGGATCTGCTGCTCCAAAGATTTGACAAAACAATGGAAAAGAAGGAGGCCAGAGCTGTGATAAAATTTCTGATGTTTCAGGGAAAAACACCTACAGAAATACACAGGGAGATGGAACCAGTGTTTCGTGATTCTTGTCCTTCATATACTTCGGTAAAAAACTGGTGTGAACAGTTTAAGTGCGGCCGCTCAAATGTTGCTGATCTGCCAAGATCTGGTAGACCAGCCTCAGAGTGTAACGATGAAAATGCAACAAGAGTGAAAAAAATCATTGACCAGGATCGAAAAATGACAATTGTGGAGATAGCTAGTAGAGTAAAACTAAATGAAAGAACAGTTTATAGAATTTTACACAACAGACTGAACATGAGAAAAGTGTGTGCACGCTGGGTTCCGCGACTGTTGACACGTGAACAGAAGCAAACGAGGGTAAATTGCTGTCAGCAGTTGCTCAAAAAGTGTCAGTCAAAAAATTTGTTGGAGACCATGGTGACAGTAGATGAGACTTGGGTACACCATTATGACCCCGAATCCAAAATTGCCAGCATGCAATGGAAAACCCCGGGCTCCCCAACACCTGTCAAGCCGAGAGCGCAGAAATCTGCAGGAAAAGTGATGCTGACTGTTTTTTGGGACGGCAAAGGTGTCTTTTTGAAAGATTATCTGCCTCGTGGCAACACAGTTAATGGACAGTACTATGCAGATCTTCTCACCAAAGTAAGAAAGGTTGTGACCAGGAAACGAGGGATAACGCGCACTCAAAATCTTCCTTTGCTTCAAGACAACGCGCCCTCTCACAAAGCACGGCTTGTGCAGCTAGCAGCCAACGATTTGAATATTGAAATTCTTCCACACCCACCATATTCTCCAGATTTGGCTCCATCAGACTTTTTTCTATTCCCAAATCTTAAAAAACAGCTAAAAGGAAATCATTTTGACAGCGATGAAGAGGTTATACTGGCATGTGATGACTGGTTTAGTTTGAAAAATAGGGTGTTCTACTCCCAAGGTCTTTTCAAGGTCAAGCAGGGATGGCAGAAGTGTGTCAATTCAGACGGTGGCTATACTGAAAAGGAATAAACATTATACAAAATTTCAGCTCTCTGTGACATTTTCTTCATGGTCAGGCCCAAGACTTATGTCAATCCCCTTGTAGAATGACATAATCAGGGCATTTAAACCATTTTAATGTGATGGACCCCATTGATTGTTCACTACAGACAAGACCGGCCTTAGCCGTTGCGGGGCCCGATTTGAACCATTTTTGTGGGGCCCTTGGACTTTTTACTATTGCATATTAAGTATCAGAAATATATGTCATTACACTGAATTAAAAATGAAACAATATCTAAGTTTAATAGTTATATTTTGATACAAAGCGTGTTTACACAAAATCTTGCTGCCTGAACAGCTAATTCTTTCAACATATTGTTGAAGCTAAGTTATGCTTCTGTCCACTTTCAGCCAACAAAACTGCATCATCTACATATCTAATGTTGTTTATTAACTTCCAGCGATGTTCAATCCTGGCATGTCCTGTGTTGTGTTACAAACCGTTACTGTTATTGTAACAATAAGTTTTCAACAACAGCATTGTTCTTTACACAAATGTTTTTATTTCAAAGTTTGTGATACGAATAAACTGAAAATGCAAAGATCTACGTATCATTAAGTGTGCGACCAACCTAAACATGAAGCACTGCATGTAGGATGGAACATAGGCAATACGATATTGCGTTCCGTATTAAATTGGTACGGAATTCGCTGTTCTGTAAGTTTCCTGCGCATGGATGCAACCCATCTTCTGACAATGCGCAGGAACCACGCGAGCTAGGTCGCGCCAGAGAAATTGTTGTATGCAAGTAAAAATGTACTTACCTGTCAAACAATTCCTTGTGTTTTGTCATTGTGAATTTTTTTGCACACATAACTTTAAAACAAGACATGTATTTTTACATACAAATTAAAAAAAACAGTAATCTGATGTTTTTGGGGTTTTTTTTTTTAAAGCTGGAGGTGGCAACCGGATTGCAGGGTCCCCTTTAGGCTCGGGGTTAGGTCAAATCGGTCTACGGCCGGCCCAGGCTACAGACTTCTTCTTAAAAAAATGTCCTTAAACGGATAATTAAAAATTCCACATTTTAAGTCCGTTATGTACACTGACCCACTATAATCGACTCTCTGACCTGTCACAACAGCAGGTCAAGAATTCCTGCTCTCTCTCTCTCTCTCTCTCTCTCTCTCTCTCTCTCTCTCTCTCTCTCTCTCTCTCTCTGTGAGTAGTGTGTGGGTCGTGTGGTCGTGTCTCACATTTATAATTTTTGACACAGGCATTTCAAATTATACTTCAAGGATTTTTATATCGGTGTATTCCTTTTTGGATTGTGAATTTTGTGAACATGACATTATGTTGATTTAATAGATAGTATGTGAAAAATACCAGGAAATTATGAACTATTCATTTCCTTTTGGTAACTACAAATGCTTTCAACAATGCTTTTAACAATGACCACGTGACTATTTTTTAAAAAAAATATGTCTTTGCTACTTTTCTTTGTAGCACGCCCCTTTCAACCATCTACCATGTACATGGAGCTGTTGGTTATATCAGGACGTGTTTATTGTAATATGTTTTTGTTTGTATTTATTTTATACTATATTATCTCTAGTAGGTATTTTTCCTTTTGTAGTTATAGTTTAAAATGGCTTTTTATTCAAAATATGATATTTTCTAAGCTGGTATGTTTTTAATTTTCACTGGACGGTTTATCTGGTTAATCTGTATGTATCTGAGGGGAGTCTTTCACCAGTGTGGACTACTGGCTCGGATCCTTATTTATTTTTTATATGTTAGCTTAAGTTTTTGTAATATAGTGTTTTATTAACTTTTGCACTTCTGAAGGGGTCTTTGTGCCTATGAGATTTTCTACACTCATTTCTACCTTGTGGTTACTACAGTATGTCTTAATGTTTTGCCTATGCTGGTCATATTTTTTGCAGTCCACCAGAAAGTGTCAAATTGTGTGTGGTTCTTGACACTCTTCACATGTGGATTCCTCAATCATGAAATATCCAGTTCCAAGCTTGAGCCTCAGCAATTTTTTTTATTAATTTGTATTTTTAGTTCATCTTGTATTTGACATTTTTTGCTTGGTTTCTTTAGGATTTTATTTGAGTTTCTTGCTTTTTTACGTTGGTCCCATGCTGTTATCCACTCTTTAGTTATTGCTTGAGCAATTAAGCTCTTAATTTCAAACTTCCACCCTCAGTACTGATCGCTGTAAAAGAAAGGAATGTCAGCCAGCGTGTCTTCTTGGCTACCAACCCCTCGCCAACAGATACGGTTTGCAGCGGAACAATGTATTTCACTCGCAATTAAACCCAGTGGGCATGTAAACATGTCGCACTTAGAGATCGGCCACGGCTCGCAAGTAATAAAAGCCTTTGGGATGGTAGTTTGCGCTCAACTACGATAAAAGATTACTCCCTACACAAAACCAGGGCTCTTCGCGTGAAACTGAAGGGATGTAACAAAGAGTAGGGTTTAACCTTCCAAATAGCAAATGACGGTAAATGTGCTACTGTACTATTCCACAACACATTTCCTTACGAGGCATTTCGCACAACGTGTACCAAACACTACCAGACTGACCATGTCGAGACGAGAGCGGATAGACAAGGTGCCTTTGTGGAAGATTTAATCACAACACCACTACTATCTGTGAACCTTTACCATACCAAAAACAAAGTGATGGCTCAAGAAACTGCCCCTGTTATTGAGTCACGGCTGTAAATGGATTTTGTCAGTGTAAATGAGTCTACACAAAACATAATTTCTATCACAAAATTGGACTCTACAATATGTTTACCGCAGCTCGCAATAGACATCACATCATCAGCTACCAACGTCTCATCTGCTGATAACGAAACCCTCAACATTAACTCTATCTTAAACTCTCCCACAAATATATCCACGTTGCCTTCCGCAGCATGGGATTTTCCAATGAACGGCAAATTAGCAGATACTCCAATTTCTCAGCACATGCTGACCATAGAATATCCCATGGGTCCTAAAGGCTCGGCCACACAAACAGATGAAACGTCATATCATGAAAACCTCTCAGAAGTTACTCACAGGATAAATACACCGTGCTGCTAGGAACTGGTGCTCAAAATGAAGGATACAATGCGAGCTCTAATTGCTGATCTGTCGACTATTGTCCACAAATCGATGAGTACAGAATGCGAACTCCTCAAAAATGAAATACTTTCGTTGAGAGAAGATAATGCCAATATAAAACTCATCATTGAACTACTACGGAGCGATTTTTCTATTTGTAAAACAACTCAGTCAGTGTATCATCTTATAGTACCTGAAGCTATGGTGATTCCACCAAAGAACAAACATCAAACGAATGCCACAATCTGCAACAATGTCAAACCAAACAAGTTTCAGGTACACATAGAAATTACCCTATCAGTGTAAAAATAAGTAACAGGTTTTCAGCCCTTAACGAGAGTTCAGTACAAAGTGAACAGCTACCAAATAATGTACCGACGCCCCAACCACCCATTCAAATAACCCAGGCTCACCAGGACGATTCACACCAAGAGAATCAATGGCGACATAAAAAATCAAAGCGAAAGCAGAGTCAACCACCATGTAGTGAAGAAACACATATCATAATTGGCGACTCTCTCTTAAAATGCATTTACAACGATCGGTTGTCCACCACAAAAGAAGAATCCGTCTCAATGCTGACGATGCCTGGAGCTGGAACTGAAAGAAAAATTACTAAAAATCAATAAGTTTGACATACACCATAACATTACAAGAACAACCATACATATAGGAATCAACGACAAAATGAATGGACTCAGCGTAAGCCTCGCTGCAATTTCTATACTGACCACTACAATAAAGCAAAAATTTCCTAACACCTCCATTTACATGTCATCAATTATTCCGCCTTGCTATGGCTTCCAGCGTCGCATAGCAGACATCAGCAACAAGACACTACAGAACTACTGCAAACACAATAACATTAGTTTGATCAACCACACTCCTTTCTTTACAAGAAACTCAGGAGCACCAAAGAAACGCCTCTACATAGATCAAATACACACATCCAAACTAGGAAGCAGCATCCTAGCAAAAAACATTAAATATCCGGAGCGTACGCAAAACGACAACCCAAATTACACAGAGGGGAAAAAACCCATCTACCATGAGATCAGCCAATCACGATAATGCACAACACACCTTATCGGTCCCTCGTAAAAGCGCACCTATTGGGAGTGGCTTACCTTACAACAACCATAATGCACCAACAGTCAGGAAGCCGAACGTTATGATGTTTTGTTTCCTCCACTGCCAATAAGACAGTCCTTCACAAACAAATTACATGAAAATTCTACGAGCAGCGTCACAAGGTCCCAGATCCAGACACCTCCTAGCAGTGTTGAAACGACGACAGACGAAATCTACAGTCATTCTTCCTCTCGTAGCCAACATCATTGTCCTCAGTGGAATCCAGAACTTGGCTACCTAATGCAATTCAGCCCTGCGTCACTCAGCCAAGCACTAATAATGTCTGTGCAACGTGGCCCCTACTATATACCAGAGAAAGACATCCATTATCGATGATGACTACACATATACCTTTTCACTGACTTAATCCATGCGACCAAAGCCTTCTTTCCCCTGTAATTTAGTTGATTACTGTTATGCCTAAAGTAATAAGTACTTTGTTACTTTCTTGGAACACTCGTATTTCATTGGTTACAGGCCTTAAAAGTTGTTTACTTGTTTGATTTTTGACTCTATTAAATTCGTATTCTCTCTGTCCTTTAATTAATTTGTTAGATTTTGAGTGTTGTGGTGTGAAACTGTGCGTGCCTGCTTTTGTGTGACTATTTTCTTATAATCCTGACAGTTTCAGTCCATTGCAATTGTAAGTATTGCCTGTGCCAAGTTTTTCGTAAGTTAAGTACAAACATTTTTACTTTCACTTACTTCGTAAAGTTAATAGGTCTAAATATTCATGATTTTTGTGTTAACACTGCTTTTGTTATTGATATTTTTAACACCCCTATCAAAAATTAAATGCATACAAATCAGACACAATGGCTAATTAAGGATGGTCTACGTCTTGGTCATCTAAACATCTATTAGGCAAACTTCCTTAACTTACACGAATTCTAAATAAAAATTTTTATGTTTTTTTTTTTACTTTCGGAAAGTCGTTTAAATGACAAAATATCAAATGATGATATTGCACTACAAGGCTTTAAAACTGTTCTGCGAGACTCAAGTACAAAGCTAGAAACAGGTTTAGCAGTATATATTTCTACTTCTATTAGTTATCGCCGCAGAAGCGATTTAGAGAGAGAGCAGAGACCGGGTGCATATGGTTAGAAATAAAAATACAGAGTCAGGGACAATTTCTAGTCGGGTATCTTTATAGAAATCCCAGTGCAGGAACCATCTGGTATGTAGATTTTGCCACTATGATGAACAAAGTATTTACCACTGCCAAAGAAATTATTTTTCTAGGTGACTTCAACATTGATATGAACAACACAAACCAAACGTGGGAAAACATTATACTATCTTACAACTTAAAACAAATAGTCAACCAGCCTACCAGGGTAACAACAACATTATCCACAACAATTGACCACATCTACGTCACCTGTGCAGAAAACATTATAGAATGCTCTGTTCCTATTGTCGCAATGAGTGACCACTATCCAATATGCTGCAAGTGCTCAAAGAATAAATACAAAGCTTCCAGAAATAACTATTTAAATATTAAATTTACAAGTTTCAGAAATTTCAACCATAAACTATTTTTACATGATTTGCGATCTGCACCTCTAGCCAGTGTTTACCAGCTGATCCAGATGACGCCATTGCTCACTGGACACGTATCTTTTATTGTATTTTGATAACCACGCACCAACTATAGAAGTTCGTGTGAAACGACAGATCAAATCTCTTTGGATCACACAAGCAGTGCTAGAAGCCATGAGGCAGCGAGATAAGCTCACAAAAATAAGGACTTTAACACATACAGAGCACAAAGAAACAAGGTACAATGTTTAATACGTAGGGAAAAGAAAACACACTTTAAAAACGTAGTTCAGAACAAAACAAACAGTAATGATGTGTGGAAAGCAATCAACACTCAAGCAAACAAACGAAATTCACCAGACTTGTTAACCCCCAATACCTCATTTACTTGTACAGACTTCAGCAATTACTTTCAGGCAGAAATAACCAGTCTTAAATCTACGATACCAGATTCTCCTTGTGACCTAGGCCAACTGTCAGCATTCTGTAAGAACAAATGGACACCCAAAATCCCATCCGACTTTTCGTTTATGACAGTTACTGAAGTGTATAACAATCTTTTGGCCTTAAAGAGAATAACTCATCAGGACTTAACGGAATCAGTAATCGAACACTGCGCTATACTGCGCCAGTTATTAGTGATTCACTAACATACATATATAAATTATGTATCGCAAAGAGTTACTTTCCGTCGCACGTTTTGTTAACCCACAATTCCTCATTTACATGTACAGACTTCAGCAATTACTTTCAGGCAGAAATAACCAGTCTTATATCTACGATACCAGATTCCCCTTGTGACCTAGGCCAACTGTTAGCATTCTGTGAGAACAAATGCACCAACACAATCCCATCCGACATTCCGTTTAATCTAGTTAATCGCCGTTCTTGACAGAGCTGGTATCCCTAGCATCGATACTATTCTGATGCAGTCACAGATTCGCTGGGAGGGTCATGTAGTCCGCATGCCAGACCATCGACTGCCAAAGATACTCTTTTATGGTGAGATGCAGAAGGGTAAACGCTCCCATGGTGGCCAAAAGAAGCGCTTCAAAGACACGTTTAAGACTTCATTGAAAACCTTTGACATAAAACATGACACATGGGAAGCTACTGCGCAAGACCGAACTGCATGGCGCACATTTCTTCGTAAAGATGCAGCGGCATGCGAATCATCCAGAAGAGCAGCAGCGGAACAGCGGAGACAAGCTAGAAAAGACCGTGTAATAAAACCTTCGCATGAAGCAAACATTCCCTGCCCACACTGTACGAGATCTTTCCAGTCTCGCATCGGGCTCATCAGTCACCTTCGTACCCATAGACTAACCTAACATATTCCTAATAACTGGATGAGCAGAGTGGTCTTCATCACCCGTGATGGACGAACAACAACACTGCGCTATGCTGCGCCAGTTATTAGTGATTCACTAATGTACATATACAATCTACATACACAATTCAGTGAAAACAACACTTCAGATCTACATTGGTACCTCACTAATTGAAAACGTTGATGAACATAAAACTCTAGGTATAGTCGTTGACCAGCATCTAAGTTGGAACTCAAACTGATGAAGTATACGGCACAGAAAGTTTACCAGTTAGCTAAAATCAAACATTTCCTACAAAACCGTGCAATGCGTCTAGTCTCTGACAACTGCCTAACTCTGTATGTAGATCTATATAAACATCTCCAAATACTGCCCTTAAGAAAGTGCCTTCTTTTTAACAAAGCTAAATGTGTTCACAAAATCCTGTCACAGAATGCTCCAGCATATCTGTGGCCAATGTTCAAATACAACGAAAGACGCAGTCAACGCTTTAACAAATTGCAAATGCCCAAGCCTAGACTTGACTTATTCAAGAAATGCTTATCGTACTCCGCTGCTCATCTTTGGAATTGTCTTCCACATAACCTAAGAAGCAACCTGAGTCCCTATTCATACAATCATAGACTTTTCGAATACTCTTTGAGTTCTGATTACTTGCCCCTTAATCGGATTATCTTTTCTTATAATATCAACTGTAGGTTATAATAACGATATTTGTACTTTTCAACATATTTTATGTCATGTTTATAAGTAGTTAATGTTAATATGAGTGTGCTATTTTATTTTGCTTAACAACGTTGAATTCCTTGAAATTGATGTGTAAAATGCATGTGAGAATAAATGAATTCAGTATGAAAGGTGAGAGAAAGGAAAAGCAGAATGTCAGACGGGCCTGCGTGCCCAATTCTCAACCCATTGAAAATAAAGTTCTTTCGTTTGTTCTCTCTCTCTCTCTCTCTCTCTCTCTCTCTCTCTCTCTCTCTCTCTCTCTCTCTCTCTCTCTAAGTATATATATATATATGTATATACACCACATACAAGTAATTAACCCGCCAAAACATGACGGGAATGAACTATGGAGTGCTGTTTCTGCTGCTAGGCCGGACGACGGCACTAATTCTCCTGTGGTTTTATCATTCAATTCCATTCCATTTCAATTTAATTATATTTCAATTTCATAAGGTCTTTGTAGTCAATCTTTTCATGTCTTATGGTGGTCAATGTACCATGACAAATTTGAAAGGTCTCCGTGCTATTTCAATTGGTGTTTAATTAGATTTCGCGTTGCAATGCACTTTTTCGTATTTTCCTCAAAAGCTGGTGGTTTTTTTCAATGTTCGTTAATAGACGACGCCATGCTGTCCACAAAACCTCCCAGTGTGCCGTATGTTCAAGAAAATATGGGCCTAACATACTATTCTCAATATGCCTCAATGGACATGTAATGGGATCCTTTACCTTTTAATAGACGTTTTAGACTAGTAGTGTCGTAGATTTTTGATAGGGGAATTAAGACGTGGGTTGGTCCCTTCTGAATAGATTAGAATGAGTGATAGCCACAGTGAGAGATGATAGTAGAAATAGATTTCCACGAGTGAGATGGTAAAAATCAATAGAGGCTGTCTCTGAAATCGAGAATCTTTTCTCTCTTTTAGCCTATCTTCTACAACAGATCTAGAGGAGTCAGACAGTCTATTGACTACATATATTAATATATATATTACCACTCACGTGCACACACACAATTGACGACATGTAGACGCACGCACGTGGGAAAACTATAACAATGATTATATAGGTATTTTGGAACGAGCTGACCCGACACCCTGATTAAGTTCAAGGGAATTTTTAATTATCAGGAAATTCCATCACAACACATAAAATTACATCAAAGCATATACAAATAGTCATAAAGTCAATAAAAAATGCTACAAGAATGATAGACATACAGTATGATCCTTTCCCTCGATGAATAGCCCACAGTCCTGTTAGAAGAAAAGTGATAGCCCCAGAGAGTCACGGATACATATGATTTAGTCTAAGTCTTCCCTTTAAAGGTATGAACAGACTTGGATACTCTGCTCTATCCTAAGGAAAAATATTTGTTAGCAACAAAACTTGCATAAAGAAATTTAAGACAGCAAGAAAAACTGGGTGCCAAAATACCACAATAAAGGAATCGCTCAGTCCTGCATTCACTCTATTCAGTCATCAGGGATCCCTGTCATACATTCTTACCTACAATCGTGCTGTTGTTCGCCGTCTGGCGCAAACTTTAGGAGTAGGACACTTCTCTACAGTGAATCTGTATTCTTTGGATAAAGAGAATCCCAGCTCTGCAGATACAGGTTTCTTCCACTGCTCCGGGGAGCATTCACTTCACCAGTTTATTTTAAGATTACTGTTAAGGTCACTTGAATCAGTTTGGGTAAGAAAGTTTAAACGGGCTCACAGTATCAGAATCACGAGGTTCCCACTACTTAGGAAAAATGGCAGGTTTGTAACTTCGATCAAAGGTAAAATTCTGGGTCACACCACAAGGTTTCAAAATTGTCGGAATGTTAGTTTCTTGTAATATGTTACTCGCCCCAAGGGCTGACATGTACTTGATGTTTTATCAGGAAGAAATTAATCTGGCTCGGTAGGCGCAGTTATTTCATTAAAATCTTAAAGTTCTTGTAAAGGTTAACACCAAGTCTTTAAGGAAAATGTTTTAGTTTTTCACAGATATTTCTCGTGTACTCAACGCTGGCAAAGTTGGGTCACCCCCAGTTTTCACTGTATAAAGAAAAACAACATATCAAATACTATACATACTTTGTACTCCGGTTATAACTTACATTATACATTGCAAGCGGAGAGCTTGACTTATCGTTTAAAACTTCCCGTGAAATAAGTTATATTCATAAAATCAATCATCATGAATTAGAAATACATACGTATTTCGTTAATACTCAATGATGAATCGGGCATTTATAATTTAGTTGAAATATTCACGACGGGTTATTAGCAGTTAAATTAAATTTATTTATAGCTGCATGAGTTTTAAGCTAGAAATTATAATTTATTCTGCTTTCCACTGAAACACGTCAGCTAGAGAATATAACAGACTTATAAATCAATCCTACTGCACAAAAGAAACTAATGAAATAAATCGGCGATTAACCCTTAATCACTCACAAATAATACTAGATATCTAATATTTACCTCTACACAGAACTACAGATTAAATACCACGAAACTAGAATCCTTCAATATAATGGTAGTCTAGAACTCGGCACAATGTTGCCAAGAAACTCAGAACTTTTTCAATATACAAGATATTTCCTAGCCCGAGTGATCTGTCTACTGCGAATCTTGAGTATGAATGACCATTCTAAAACTGTCTCGAGTAGATATATCTTAAACAGACAAAGGATGCACGCTATTTCGCAAACCCGAAATAGCACCGGAATCTCCCCCTCTCCTAACACTTCACATTAGCTCAGACACCTGCCATAACCTGCCAAAACGCGTCTTAACGCCTCACACGACATGTGGCCGTTCTGAGGATGCATGTCTGGCACTTTCCACACCTCAGGCCAAGCGACTGGCAGAAGGAGCGTGGTGTCAGGTGAAAATGTAGACGATATGTCTCATTAGATGGCCGTTTCCACACCTCGCCTAGAACTTTAGCCAAAGAATCTCGCGTGACAGATGAAAATGTAGACAATTGTCTGCATCTATGTCTGGCGAAACGAATTATCACACTTTCCGTCTCTGCAGCGACTGACATCTAATGTAATAACATGTGTTATCAGTAAGAGAAAAGAAACAGGTAAACGTCAGAATGGGAAAGTAAATTTTGTCGCAAACGAACGAATGCGAAAAAACATGAAAAGGATGAAAGAGCGATAATAAAGTAGAGGACACGGGTAGAAAAGAAAGAATATAGAAAATTTATTGATCATAAAACTCTATGCGACAAGTAGTAATATGGTGTTATAAGTTGTGTCCAAAAGTTTGAAACAGTTGCGAGATTGCAGTCTAGCGTAAAGGAAACAAAACAAAATATTCTTACTTGTTACGTTCCCAGCTGTGGCAGTTGTCCCTGCACATGTGGATTAAGAGATATAAAACATCACATAACAAATAACTAGGTCAAAGATACTCGGAATTTTTGTATGAAAGTTTAGTACAAACCAGGTCTGTGGAGTCGGCGTCGTAGAGTAGGTCGTTTTTAGTAGAGTTGGAGTCGGTAAAAAATATCCGGACTCCAACTCTAAATTGTATTTGACTATCTAAATTTGACTGGTAAAAAATTGTAGTCGTAGTCGGGAGTCGGACTTGTAAAATTTTAGGAGTCAATTTGGAAAACTTGTTTGACGACTCCACAACCCTGGTACAAACTCCATTTGTATTGGGGAAAAAATGATGAGGATAAAGTGTAGAAACTTTGGAAAATGAGAGCGTTTGAATTGAATATGGAAAGTTTCATTCTTGAAATCATAGATAGGACCTGACAATATTTTTCTTGTTTATTACTTCTAGAATGGTTCCTCGTTGGGGAAAAGTTCTAGAATGGTTTCGAGTTGGTGGAATGTTCTAGAATGGTTCCTAGTTGGTGGAAGGTTCTAGTATTGTTTCTTGTTAGTGGAATGTTCTAGTATGGTTCCTAGTTGGTGGAATGTTCTAAATTGTTTCTAGTTGGTGGAATGTTCTAGTATTGCTCCTAGTTTGTGAGATGTTCTAGTATTGTTCCTAGTTGGTGGAATGTTCTAGAAAGGTTAACACGCTCGTTTGTCAAAGATGTAGACTGAGAAACACGTCACACGAGGAACCCAACTGACAGACCTGGCCATCCGGAACTGTTATTTGGTTCAAGTAAAATGAAGCATATCTTCTCACTACGCACAGACAACAGAACACAGAAGTTGCTTCCTGTTTTGGCTTCTAGAATACTTTTTTTCCTCCCTTGTTGTTACTTCATAATATCCTTATCATTTTTGTTAAATAACGAAAATATGTGCTTTCATTTTTCCATTAAATTTTGGGTTGTACTTTTGCTCCTGATACCTTATAGCGGTTCGAACCTTGCGTCTAGCTCACGTGGTCTAGTGCCTGTCACTTTCATCATAAGAATCTATCATCTGCATTTCCCTGTTCATTCCTGCACGGAGATTGGACCCAAAGCTGCAGGGGATAAACTTACAGGAAGCCTGCATCAAAGGATTCATGTTCTCTGCAGCAGTTTATTTTAGATGAGGTTGCCAGCTACATGCACAAACTCACACTAATGGCCTCTACGGCATGCCTGAAGGAGCAGAAGGCATATTCTATCTCTGCTTCCTAGGATGTCACAAGAAACTATACAGGGACGGAATCAGCGTAACCATATAGATACAGCCTAAAAAGATCGTCTTTGATATAAATTAAACTGCATTAGTAGAAAATTTCAAAATGTTCGATCATTGAACCTTTGTTCACTAACGTTTTCAAAAAGTGCGCTGCCTACAAACAATAATAATAATAAATTCTTTAAGCACCAAACACGGAACATAAGGCAGAAACCAGTGCTCTCCAGGTTCGTTGTGACGCCACTCCTCTTAGCTCTTGCACATTATTTAGGCCCAACGTTCTTCCTTCTCTTATTATTGTTCTTCTGAGTGTTTCTTTTGGTCTTCCTTTTTTCCTCTTACCCTCAGGAACCCAAGTGAGCGCCTGTAGTGGTATTCTGTTGTTTTGCATTCGTAGGACATGACCGATATATGACCATCGTCTTTTCCTTATATAGTCGGAGACATATTTCTGCCTAGAGTCTTCTCTTATTTGTCGATTAGTCTTGAATTCTTTCCAACTGATGTTCATGAGTTTTCTAAGACATTTGTTCTCGAATGTATTCAGCTTGTTCTCCAATGATTTTGTTATTTTCCAACTCTCACAGCCGTATGTTAACACTGAGATAACATTTGAATTAAACAGACGAAGCCTGGTATGTATATTCAATGATCGTAATTTCCAAATGTTAGATAATCTATTTAAGGCGCTAGCTGCCAAAGCAATTCTAGTATGGATTTCTCTTGTTGTGTCACCATCCTGAGTCATTTTACTGCCTAAATAATTGAAACTTTCAACTTTCTGTAGTTTTTCCCCGTTCAAGATGATATCAAAGGTCTCGTTAGAAAAGTTCATAGCTTTAGTTTTAGAGGCATTTATTTGGAGACCTATTTTAACCGAGAGATGACACAAATTATTTACTGCTTCTTGGGATTGTCTGGGTGTTGAACTTAAGAATGCTAAATCATCTGCGAAATCCAGGTCCCCCAGGAATTTTCCATTTGTCCATTTTATACCTAATTGTTTATTGTGGGTATAGTTTCTCATAACCCAATCAATAGCTATTCCAAAAAGTAGTGGTGACATAATATAGCCTTGTTTCACCCCTGTTTCTACTGTAAACCATTCTGTATTCCCTTTATTTGTTCTAACACAACATCTTACATTGTCATATAGCGCTTTGATTATATTCACATATTTTGTTGGAAAACCATAGATTGTAAGTATCTTCCACAATGATGGGCGGTGTAGACTATCAAAGGCTTTTTGAAAATCGACGAAGGTGATAATAAGTGGCGATTGCATTTCCACTGATTCTTCTATAATTGTTCTTAGTGTGAATATGCCCCACTGTTTAAATGAATTTCATTTTCAGTGACTCGTTTATCTTCTCCATGGACTGGGTTTTTTTAATACAACGAACTGGTAAACTAATAATTGCTGAATCACCTTCACCTAGGGGCTCGGAAATACTAGCAAAATATATTAATTCACAGAAGGGACGGGAGAATAATAAGTTCATGACAGCCTAAATAATCTCAGTTGTTATGCTTGCTTTTCTTTAAAATCCTGGAAGCCTTCCTGAAGTAGAAGCACCATTCTTCCATTTATATCTCTGCCAAGAGTAATCTTGAGCGAAGGTTGATACCTTTGAAGACCCTCTCTAATTTTTATACTCTAAGTTTGGCCATTGTGACCACTACTGCAGAGCAGGGGAGACAATACCGTCACATATCCATCAAATCCATTTTCTTTCCTTAATTTACATATTTGCAGGTGTCTGTTACTTGGTCTCCATATCTCTTTATTGCTTCTTCTTCACCCTTCAGCCCCCAAAGGAGCATAAAACTTCACCTACGTCCGCCAAGTCCGTCTGCTCCATGCCAACAGCTCAAGGTCTCCGCCAAGTCCGTCTGCTCCATGCCAACAGCTCAAGGTCTCCGCCAAGTCCGTCTGCTCCATGCCAACAGCTCACGGTCTCTGCCAAGTCCGTCTGCTCCATGCCAACAGTTCAAGGTCTCCGCCAAGTCCGTCTGCTCCATGCCAACAGCTCACGGTCTCTGCCAAGTCCGTCTGCTCCATGCCAACAGTTCAAGGTCTCCGCCAAGTCCGTCTGCTCCATGCCAACAGCTCACGGTCTCTGCCAAGTCCGTCTGCTCCATGCCAACAGCTCAAGGTCTCCGCCAAGTCCGTCTGCTCCATGCCAACAGCTCAAGGTCTCTGCCAAGTCCGTCTGCTCCATGCCAACAGTTCAAGGTCTCCGCCAAGTCCGTCTGCTCCATGCCAACAGCTCACGGTCTCTGCCAAGTCCGTCTGCTCCATGCCAACAGTTCAAGGTCTCCGCCAAGTCCGTCTGCTCCATGCCAACAGCTCACGGTCTCTGCCAAGTCCGTCTGCTCCATGCCAACAGCTCAAGGTCTCCGCCAAGTCCGTCTGCTCCATGCCAACAGCTCAAGGTCTCCGCCAAGTCCGTCTGCTCCATGCCAACAGCTCACGGTCTCTGCCAAGTCCGTCTGCTCCATGCCAACAGCTCAAGGTCTCCGCCAAGTCCGTCTGCTCCATGCCAACAGCTCAAGGTCTCCGCCAAGTCCGTCTGCTCCATGCCAACAGCTCACGGTCTCTGCCAAGTCCGTCTGCTCCATGCCAACAGTTCAAGGTCTCCGCCAAGTCCGTCTGCTCCATGCCAACAGCTCACGGTCTCTGCCAAGTCCGTCTGCTCCATGCCAACAGCTCAAGGTCTCCGCCAAGTCCGTCTGCTCCATGCCAACAGCTCAAGGTCTCCGCCAAGTCCGTCTGCTCCATGCCAACAGCTCACGGTCTCTGCCAAGTCCGTCTGCTCCATGCCAACAGCTCACGGTCTCCGCCAAGTCCGTCTGCTCCATGCCAACAGTTCAAGGTCTCCGCCAAGTCCGTCTGCTCCATGCCAACAGTTCAAGGTCTCCGCCAAGTCCGTCTGCTCCATGCCAACAGTTCAAGGTCTCCGCCAAGTCCGTCTGCTCCATGCCAACAGTTCAAGGTCTCCGCCAAGTCCGTCTGCTCCATGCCAACAGCTCACGGTCTCCGCCAAGTCCGTCTGCTCCATGCCAACAGTTCAAGGTCTCCGCCAAGTCCGTCTGCTCCATGCCAACAGTTCAAGGTCTCCGCCAAGTCCGTCTGCTCCATGCCAACAGTTCAAGGTCTTTTTGATCATTTTCATTTATGTGTCCAGTTCTTTTCTCAGTGTGTGTGTGTGTGTGTGTGTGTGTGTGTGTGTGTGTTTTTTGTTGGTCTTCTCTGTTTCTTTTACCCTGGGTATTCTAGGACTGGCTTGTAAAGCTATAAACGGATTTCTTCAGTGTGTGTCATATCTATCTTTAGCGTTTTCTTCTCACCTCTTGTTTCAGTGACTCTTACCTTGGTTCTTGTCATCAGCTCCACATTGGTGATCTTATCGTACCGTATCAATCTTATATTCTACGCAAGCATCCATTTTGTAAAGTCTGTATTTTTTTGGTTTTCTTTGCTAAATTTTGCATATCACATGCACTAAATCATTAAAATGATTGATTGTGGTACCTTTACAATATCAACTATCTTACCCTGTGCAGGAGCCTCCTGTGCCAGAAATACCAGAATCGAGATAAACACGAATATGAAGGCGTTTGCAACAATTTTGAATTCCATGCCGACTTTCGAGCAATTCAGTATGAACTTAATTATGACTCGACTGGCTGGGTTGCTTTAAGTGCTTTTAGTAACACTGCTTAAATTAGCATTTGTTTTTATAGTAATGTTATGTCTCCAGTCTACAGTCATGCGCAGTTGCTCTGGAATTAATTAGTTTTTTTCCCTGTTTTCAGCTTCTTTTCTTTTTCCGGATCTGACTTACACATTAGGATTACACAGGGTGTATAATTACATCCGTAACAACAATATAAAACATTTACACGATTTCTAGACGATATGCATAATGGCAGTAAGTTAATATGTGTATACATTTCTATGTATATATGCATGCAGGGTCAACGCTTGGGTATTTAGCGTCTTTTGCAAACAGGATAGGTGACATTTTAGGCGAACATCATTTGGGGCCCCAAAGTAGTATATATATATATATATATGAAATATGGAAGTGAGTTCTTTATGCATGTACGAAACGCGCACGAAAATCCGTGAAGGCCACAGGGATGTGGTGTTACAGAAGAATATTAAGAAAACCACAAACCGTTAATAAGAATGTTGATGATGATGATATTCAGAAAGAAGCCGCTGTGCAAAGACACATTATTGCTTCAGCTGAAGGAAGCAATATATTAACATTTCTTTGGACATGTTTTGAGAAGAGGGGATACTAAGCTGGAATATAGCGTGAGATCAGGAAAGATTCAGGAAAAACGGTATAGAAGACAATAACGACAGAAAGTACCAGAGAGTTTAACATCGTGGCGTGGGAAGAAGTCAAGATCAGAAGTGATAAACAGAACTAGGAATGAGAAACCTCAGAAATGAGGTATCTGAGGAAGGAAGTTAAAGTAACAAGAAGAGACAACTGGCCCGCAACCAGAACATACGACAAGGCCTCCAAACTCAACCCCTGCAGACCCAAGTGGAACAGTCCCAATTACGATGGTTCGGCAATGTCTGCAGAATGGGAGTTGATCGGCTATAACGACAAATACGGGAAACCAAGAGCTATGGATCCAGACCTCCAGGATGACCCAGAGTCCGCTGAGAGGACAATATAAGACAATCTCTCGAGGACCAGATCGGAACCAGGCCAGGAGGAAGACAGTCGATAGGATAGTATGGCACTCTCTTTGGCTAGCCTCTACAACCCAAGGTAGTGTGACATATTATGGAAATAGCTTCATATATCTGTTTCATTATCTACACTTTTCTTTTACTTTTTCTTCCACCTTTGCACGATCTAATTAAACCCCTATTTGATCAGATATCCGTCTCTCTTTCTCATTAGCACGCATATTTTATTGCTGCTCGCTATTTTTCTTTGATGATGTTCAACCAGCAGACCATTTAGCTACGTTGATCTGTAATTTATTCTTAACACCAGTGTCACGTAGGTTTTGATCATTAAATTGCCTATAGCGTCTTCCTATTCTTTCACCCGAATTCTTTAATTTTGTTATCTCTCTTTATTTCCTTTTTCCTGTATATTTTGCATCCATTCGTTTGCGAAATATATTTTTTTCATACTATTCGTTAACGTTACCTGTTTCTTTTCTCAAAACGGAGAATCGCAATAGTGATTCTATTACATAGATGTCAGTAGACGAAAGGTGTGATTATGTTTCATACCCAGACTAAAGAGCAGACTTTTGGTCTACCATTTTTCACCTGACACTAGCGTAAGGTGTCAAACCCGGCATCCTCACAGTGCAGGAACGAGACAGCTGTCTACAGTTTGCAGAAACGCATGAGGTTTTTCGTCAGAAAAACCCGGCGTAGCGTGAAAAATCGCTCCGCACTGGAGACAGACTGTCTGAGATTGGCAACTCACTCGTACTCTCGGTCACTGATGGCGATTACGTCACGCGTTAAGCTGACGTAGGTGTTTTACACGTAAAAGGGGAGATGATTTCGGAGTTGGAGAAAATGTGGGATTGTTTGCCCCTGTTTTCAAATATCCACCCAGGAGCTGAAATATGATTTCATTTCAGTCTTCAACATTCTTCAGTAGACGGAACACGCGGGCTTAGCGAATGAAGCTTTATAGCGAATTTCATAGTTCTCGTCAGATTTGTGACGAGCTTCTAACTACCTATCTAGTGAATTATCCTAGTCGTTGTGTTACCGTAGTGCTGTGGTGAGATTAATATAATAGATATCTAGTATTTTGGAAAGTGTTTAAAGCGTTAAATCGCTCATTTCATTCTAACTAGTTTCTTTTGAACAGAGTGCTTAATTTATAGTTTGTTATATTCTCTAGTCGACGAGTTACAGTGGAAATACATGATAAATTATATCTTTAGCTTACTAAACAAGTAGCTATAAGGAATTTAATTTAACTGCTAAATACTCAATCGAGAATATTTTATATCAAACTTATAAATGCTAGATGCGACATCAGTGAATAGTGACGGAATACGCATGATATTCCTAATTCATGATGATCGAAATTTTTATATAACTTATTTTTTCGGGAAGTTTTAAAATTATAAGTCAAGCGGTCGGCTTGCTATTTAAAATGTAAGTTATATTGAGTACATAATATGTAAATGATTTTTATGTGCTTTTCCTTTTATTCAGGAAATACTGGGGTGACCCGAACTTTACCGGCATTTAATAAGAGTTTCATACTTGTGAAGAAATAGACAGTCCTTATTTTGAACCACGTGGGTTTCTCAAGTAACACTAGTCTGACAGTGCATATGCCAACAGAGTTAGACAGAAATACTATATCCCACTAACGGGTTTCAAAGACTGTAATGATCAATACGGGGCTTTGGGCCAGATCTTAAATCCTTCCATAAACTCTACGTAAATTTTCTGCTTGGTGGCGTGAATATTACAAGAAATAACATTAACATTGTCCGACTAGATTATTTTTTGTGGACAAATCTGTGGTGTGACCAAAGTAAATCCTATACTGAGAGAAGGCACCGACCTGACATTCCTATTACTAGAAAACCTAAGCTATTAACATGGTGCTCACTGTAAACTTTCGTGCCTGGACAAGATTTTTTAAAAATGTGACATAGACATATATCATAGAATAAGAAATACCAAGGAAACGTTCCCCGAAGCAGTGAATTCTATCTGACTTTGTGGAGCTGGGGTTTTCTTGGTTACGACTACCTCTGGTGATTCTGTATGTGAATGTCCTAACAAAATTGTGTTTCCAGATATGTCTACCAAAACAGTGAGTATGTGCACGTGTACACGGTTGGATGTCTAGTGTGAATGTAGGACTGAGTAATTTCTCCATTGTTGTAATTTGGTACCCATTTTGCTGTTCTAATTGTCCTTACGCCAGTATTGCTAACCATATTTTCCCTTAGAGTAGATCAGAGTATATCTAAGTCTATCCATACCTTTAACAGGGGAAAATCATTTGATTACCGCTAATGTATCATTGATCCTCTTTGGGCCATCATCTTTTTCCTAAACGGGACTGGGGGCTAAACCTAGAGAGCTATCACCTATTCTAATCTATTCAGAAGGGACCAATCTATGTCTTAATTCCCCTATCCAAAATCTACGACAAATGTGCGCTCGTCCGATGGATTTTTGAACTTAGAATAGAAAAACGAGACGAGAAAGTTGGGATCGTTTTCCATTAATTGAACTCAAATCCTGAGCAAGTAAGACAGAAAATTTCTCGTTTACCAGGATTTTGATCTTATAATCTTTATAGTCTAGATAGAGAAAGAGTGTGGTTGTCTCGTGGAGTAATATATCTTTAAAAATAACTATCCCCTAGACAAACGATCTGTTTATTGGCTTGCTGACCACCCAAATAATAGCTATTGTTTTTCCACAGCATTGTTAGATATGCAATTGATTTACAGGGTGATCTTTGTGGGAGTATGTTATGTATTGATTTTGTAATACAAAGCCGCTGGTAGTGTTTTAATTTTTAAGCAGAAGGTGTTTTGAGCTAAGCTAAGGAGCGCATTCAGACTATTTAGTCCAGTAAATTTCCTCCCTTACACTAACTGACTTCAGGGGTGAACTTGATAATGGACTTATATAAGGGGATTTTTTTTCTCCTTCAAATTTTTGCCAGGAAATTTTTTTTTTTGGTTTCCATTTTTAGTAACTTAGTTTAGTGTTAGTTGATTAATCTGACTACCATTTATTTGGCGTAGTCGTCTGCATTAGGAGCCTTTATTGCCAATTAATAGCAGCGATAGTTAGACATATAATATAGGAGGAGGTATCCCAGTTAATATTATAATTTCTTGTTTGATTTTCTTGTAAGTGGTAGAGAACCAGTGTATCCTTTTTCTTACTTCTTTCTCGAGTAAGTCTTAATCAGTTATTTACAATGGCTGAGCAGGCAAAGCTTAGGCAGATGCTCAGAGAGGAAGCTAGATAAGAGGGATTGGAAGGAGAGGAAGCGAAAGCTTTTGTCAGGGACGAACTTGACAGATATGATGCAGAGAAGAAAGAAGCAGACGATAGGGAGAAGGAAAACCCAGCCGAAGCTAGGGAGAAGAAGATTGACGAAGAAATGGAAATTCGCAGGGCACAGCATGAGGAAAGAGAGAAGGAGAGACAGTGGGAGGAAAGAGAGAAGGAGAGTTAGCACGAGTTAGCGCTAAAAGCTCTAGAGGTCCAAAGCCATGGGGCTGCCTCTACCTCCTGCTATGGAGAGTCTTCTCCTCATTCTTCTTTAACTGATCCTTCTAACACTCAATCTCCTCAACGCACAGCTTTGTCTTTCGCTCTAGAATCTTTTCCTTGCTCTAATGAGAAGATTGACACGTATCTAGAAAAATTCGAAAAAATGGCAAATCTGTACGGTTTAGGGAGGTCGCGTTGGTGTATGAAACTTTCCCAGGCTTTAAAAGGGTCTGCGTATGAAGTTTACTCAAAACTGGAAAGCATCTGTTAAGTCATAATTTGGTAATGGGAGTTAAGTGGTAAAGATTCGTATGTATGGGTCGGATTTTTGTACACACGCTAGTTAGCACGCTGTTAGTGATGAGATGATTTTTTAGTTGGGGGCTTTATGCTCGGTAATTTTTGAACACAGCTCAACTGAGTGATTGCTAGTTTGTTTTTTAAAAATAGGATAAAGAAAGTTCTCGAATGTTCTTAGTGAGGTTTTTGGGAAGAGACGGTTGAGCTGAGCTGTAGTCTCACGCGGTTAGTTCGCGCATGAGTAATTTGTACTGAGCTGTTCGGAGAGACTGTAATCTCGTGACAGTGTGTTCCTGGCAGAGCTTCGGGATGGTCGTCCCATCTCGCTAGTGTGTTCCAGCGTATTTGTGTGTTTTTTGATGAAGGGAATTTGATAATTGAAGAGGATATTTTTTGAAGTAAAGATAAAGAGATTATTGTTGGGAATGTTCTTTCTCCCGGGAATTTATGGATTCTTTTCAAGAGATATTACCAAAATACCAGGGAGTACGCCGGCAATATATATATATATATATATATATATATATATATATATATATATATATATATATATATATATATATATATATATATATATATATATATATATATATATATATATATATATATATATATATATATATTGTAAGAATTCTGATGGATTTGTTATAGAGGCCATGGATTGTATCGGCCGTTATTTTGATTCCTGTTTCCTATGATGGGTTTTTCCCTTTTATTAAAAGATATAGTGTGCCGCTGTGTAAGCGACCAGTGGGAGTTCTTTTGATACGTTTGAGATTCTAGAGGCCATGGATTATACCGGCCACCATCATCATCATTTATAAAGATATTGATGTAAACCTTTATGAAACGTGGGCTGCTATGTTCGGCAGCCTATGTACTTTGGATTTTGTTACCTGTAACTAAGTTTTCATGGACTTACTTATCTGATGCGTCATGTTTATGCTGTGAACTGTGTGTAACTGTCTTTTTTTTCTTGTTGAGGTGATCACTGGCCCAAGACAGTTTACATGTTGTTAGATGTGTAGTGCGAGCGTATGATGAGTTGAGTGTGGGTGCGAATGAAGACGCGAATGTGTTTAGGCTCGTATAGATGTAGATCCTGCAACCCATACTCTCACATGCAGTAATCAAGGATGCTTTGACACTGCAGGCATGTTTCAAGACATTTATTGACGGGAACACACATAATATCAACAGGAACAGTCAGTGTAACAAGGTCATGCTGACCTGACATCGATAGGTATACATTTGGCATTCAAAAAGGTAAACATCAGAATAGACGTGCATGGTCAATAGCAAAGTTCTTCAATAATGACAGTTCGTAGCGTCGCCCTTGGCGTCTCTGACTAAACGCGTCAGATGCCTTAGTTACCTTGACACACAGGTGCAACTTGGCACTCCCTGCCAATTGCACATATCAGGCTGTAGTATAATAGCCGGAAGCACAGGCCTCGTCCTAACGTCGGCCGTGTACTTCTGTTAAATAGGTTATCACCAACCCTGCAGTAATACTTATTGTAGATAGAAGTTCCGCCAATCTGCGGCTCCCACAATATATCTTCGTCACTGGATTTCTGGACAATATAAGACTAACAGTCTTGGATGGCTACCTCGAGCACAAATATATAAGTTCTGAAATGGCGGATCAGTGAGCTGCTGTTCACCCTAGGTAATCCTTTACATGTTCTGCCACCGAAAAGCGTAATAATGCATAAAGGTCGGTATTACCTGGTAAATGAATCCTCAGAACTACACAAGGAATTCTGTCGTCATCCCGACGCACAGAGATTCACTGGGGAAAAACTGCCATAGCAGTTACTTCGAAGATTCTCCCCGAAAAACAATGGACTCTTGGTCCCTTCAGAAAAAACAGGACCTCCCGGCTTCCCGGAAGTATATCTCACTCCCGCTTAAAAAACCTTCCCATAGGCCTACGCCCGAACTGACAACCTCTGACCCTAAAGGTCAAACACAATGAATGAATAAACAAGGGAAGACAACCCCTAATCAACCTGACATCGCAGGTAAAGACACAATTATACTTATGATACAAACATAAGCAAATAACTTGACAGATGACTCCGTCGAAAATGACAGCAACATTACTACCACCCCCCTGTAAAAAAAAAAATGCAATTTTTTTTTTTTTTTTTAATATGTTCATGAGCAAGATAGCACCAGTATCACTTCTGTGCTCATGCAAACAATGAACCTAATATCAGGTACAATAGAAGAGGGTACAAATCATCTCCCAACATAGGAGAAAATATTTCCTTTAAGCCAAACAAACTAAGGGATACCATTCAAGAAACCTAAGTTGCTGGCAATACCAATCATATATCAAACATTACTAAATAATATAATCATAGCAATATACAAATGTCAATGCTATTTTAGCAACATATCACTGATGGATGGACAAAATGAAATTTGTTAAATTATCTAAACATCATCCAAATACATTTGTATTACAACATATTATGATATTAAGGACAGACCTAAGTCTGAAAATATATCAGGAAAAACTAGGACACAAGATTTAACTGGAATCATGTGGGCATCTAGACAATATGTCCGCCATCACATTATCCGAACCACGGATAGCTCGCACCGTGAAATGGAAAGGCTGAAGAGCAATAGCATAACGAGTAGATCTCGAGCTCTTCAAATCCTTACTTTGCATAGCCGTAAGAGCTTTTTGGTCGGTTTCCATAAAGAAATGCGCGCCCAGAAGGAACCTTTGTAGCTTAAGAATGGACCAAACCATAGCTAACAATTCACGGTCCAAAACCGAGTAATTCCTTTCTGCCGCATTCAGCTTCCTAGAAATATACATTACAGGATGCAGAGTTCCTGAATATTCCTGCATTAGTGCCGCTCCAATGCCAGTGGAAGAGGCATCACTACGAAGGACAAAAGTCTTATCAATCGTCGGTAGTCTTAAGATAGGATGAGATGAGAACAAATTCTTAACCTGATCCAATGAAGATTGGCATTCTTGGGACCAACGCACCATATTAGGAGAACCTTTTTTTCAATAACGTTGAAAGTGGTGCCATAATGGAGGACAGATTCTCAATGAATCTTCCATAGAATTGTATCAATCCCAAGAGACTACGCACTTGCTTTTTTGTCTTCGGAACCGAGATATTTAATATCTTTGAAATGTTTTGGTCCTCTGTCTTCAACAGACCATGACCAACTCGATGACCTAGGAAGGAAATTTCACTAAACCCAACAAAAGCTTTAGAGGGTTTAGCAGTCAAACTATGCTCACGTAGAGTAGATAGCAATTCCTTTAGACCCACATAGTGTTCTTCCCAAGTATCGCTGAAAAGACAGATGTCGTCTAAATATGCAATGACATCTGCACGATCTGATAGAATTCGTCGCATCATGCGTACGAAAGTCGCTGGGGCGTTCATAAGCCCGAAAGGCATAAAATTCCATTGAAACAGACCCCTAGGTGTCGAAAAAGCAGTGAGAGGTTTGGCGTGTTCCGTCAATGGGACTTGCCAATAACCTTTCGACAAGTCTAGTTTAGTAAAGAATTTAGCTTTAGAAAGTCTAATAAGTAGATCATCTAATAACGGCATAGGTTCAGCATCGAACTTCGTAACTTGATTTAATTTGCGATAATCAACGCAAAGACGTATGTTATTGTCTTTCTTTCGAACAATAACTATCGACGAAGAATAAGCTGAAGTGGATGGTTCAATTATTTGTAGTTGAATCATTTCATCCAATTCTTTCTCGACTTGTGCTTGAAAATGAATAGGTATTGGGTATGGTCTTACTCTGATCGGATTACGATCAGTAAGTATGATGTCATGTTCTATGACATCTGTGTGTCCAGGAATGTCGGTAAGGACATCCTGATATGATTGTAACGTAGAGGATACTTGACGTTGTTCCTCAAAAGACAAGTTAGAAGAGACTGTAACGTCTCTCCACGATTCCGTTGAAATAAGTGGAATCGTAGGAAGAGGTAAGTTCACGTCAGAAAAAATAGTTTCCTCATCCTGTATAACGGACAGGGATGAGATGTGACCATGTTGAACTGGAGAGTCGTCCGTCGCCTGGAAAATAGGCTGTAAATAGTCTGGACGTTCAATAAACTCTGTTAACATATTTATATGGAAGGTTTTATGCCTTCCATCCACATCGACAATATAGTCGACATCAGAAATTTTCGAGACTATAGTGTATGGACCCTTCCAAGAAATGAGAAGTCTATTCTCTCTTGAGGGCAGTAAGACATATGCTTTGTCTCCAGGACAAAGTTGACGTAGGCGTCTTTTCTTATTAGCAAATCGCCTAGCTTTTTCTTTCGCAAATTCGGAAGATGAAGTTGCTAACCTGCACGATTCGATAATCTTTTCTCTAAGAGCTATAACATATTCATATGACGATTGTGTATCATCGTCAATATTATCGGAAGTTATCAAATCGTGTAACAAGGACATTGGCCCGCGCGGTTGCGCGCCAAAGACAAGTTCGAAAGGAGAAAACCCTGTATGCTCGTTGGGAACCTCTCTATAGGCAAAGAGGACTGCAGGTAAAACCCTGTCCCAATCTTCAGGATGATCCTCCGTTATCTTGCCAAGTAAGTTCTTTAGTGTCCTGTTAAGACGTTCTACCAATCCATTGGACATTGGATGATAAATACTACTGAGAGACCTTTTAATGTCTAGCGTAGCCATTACCTGAGACATAACGTCCGAAATTAACTGAGTGCCGTGATCCGACAGTATTTCTCCGGGGAATCCCAGACGAGAAAATACGAGCCAAAGAGCATCAGCGATATCGACAGTTGATATGCTCTTCAGAGGAATAGCCTCTGGCCAACGCGTGCACATGTCCACGCAAGTGAGGATAAATTGGTGTCCTCTGGCTGACTTAATTTTGAACGGACCAATGATGTCTATAGCCATTTTCTGAAACGGCCGAATCGGAATATCTGCAGCCTGAATAGGAGCAGCATGTCTCGGACCCCTAGACTTGACCTCTTGACAAATTTTGCAAGATCGGCAATAAATTCGGATGTCTTTATTCACGAATGGCCAAAAGAATGACGCAAGGACTCTAGTTTTAGTTCTGGAAAAACCCATGTGTCCCGCACACTGAGAATCGTGTGCATGCCGAAGAATTAAGGCTCTCATACACTTAGGCACAAGAATTTGCGAGTGCATAGACTTGTCCGAGTGTTGTACCATTCGTACCAATATACCATTCTTCATAGTGATATACGATTTGTGATTCGTATTTTGATTGGGATCCCCTTTCTTTGCAAGAAGGAAGTATTTCTTCAAAGAAGGATCCTCTTCTTGACGTTTAACAAACGAGTCATGGGAAATCACCAAGTGCTCGTCTTGGCTATCAACTTCATTACTATTATCAGATGAAGTTGGGGGATTAAGAGCTTGAGCTCTTGTCACCACTGCATTGACCGTTTGAATGTTTTTTTCTTCCCAACTAGAAATTTGTTGCGGGGTGCATTCCTTAACCCCATGAATACGACCGATTATAAGATCCGCAATAGGATTAGGAAGAAGACATGCATGGACATCTCCTGTGAAGAAAGGAGTGTCAATCCTAATAATAGCAGTAGGATAGCTTTCCATAGTACCACCAAATGTAACACATTTGATTGTTTTTCCCGTGGCACAGCAAGGATCTATCAGAGACTCCTTAACCCCGACGGTAGTACATCCCGAATCGAAAAGTACTGAGACTAGCCTATCATTTATTAGACCTTTATGTAAGATGAGAGATCCTCTCCCATCATGCGCAACTGTAGCAGGTAGAGCAGGAAGAGGGTGACCACAACTTAGCGTAGATACAGTTGATGAGTCAAACAATGTTAAGCATTGGGGGCATTCAGTTGCTCTCCCAAAATCGAAAGCACAACCAGTGATAGCCCTAGAGTTACCACTATCATTTACTGTATTACAGGCTCCATCAAACTCTTGTTGCGCAGAGTTTGCCTGTTGGTAAGGTCTTTTTTTTGTTAAACCTAGGTCTACCTCGATTATCATTTCCCCTGTAGTTATTTTGACTATCATTTCCCCTGTAATTATTTCGATTATCATTTCCCCTGTAATTGTGATCATATTGTCTATTGTACTCATCATTCCGGTTTGAATCCCGGTTTCTAAATTCACCATCGTCATAATCTTGACGTCGAGAATGATTACCTCGAAAATTTGAATAGTTATTATTTGGATAGCCTTTACGAAAGTGTCTCAAATTATTACCACTAAAATTACGAGAACTACCATCTTGTCTCCACTGCATAGACGAAGAACCATCATGTGTTGGATTACTCCGCTTCTGAGTGTAATTTTGATTACTTCCCCTATTCCAATTTTGTTGAGCACCCTGAAATTTTTTTCTGAAATTAGGGCCATATGGTGTTGCCGAAGCAGCTGGCAACCCTTCTTTCACTTTAGAATTGCTAACTGTAGCATGGGGATGTGCTGTGGCATACTGACAACAGTATTCCTCCATTTCTTTTAAGTTTTTAGGCTTACGCTCATGAAGGAATGCAAGAAAAGAATCATTAACAGATGACAAAACCTTATCTCGCAATAATAAGTCCATTAGACCTTCATATGTTTTCTCAATCTGAGACAACTCAACCCATCGTGTAAATGTACGACGTATCTTTGTAACAAAATCAGAGAAATCTACTCCATTTTCTGGCAACATTGTCCTAAAACGAAGACGATAGTCTTCTTGTTTTAATTGGTATTTCTTTAGTAATGCTGCCCTGACAACATCATAATTAGTCCTCTCATGTTCGTCTATTGTCATAAGAGTAGTCACTGTGTCACCTGTAAAAAATGGCATCAGTTGTTCAACATATTTTTCCTTTTTTATGTTATGCGTATCGCACAAAAATTGGAATCTATCTAGATAATCTGCTACGTCATCCTTTAAAGGATTGAAATGAGGCAATTTAATCCTACTAACAAACTCCTTTGTCGTACTCGAAGTTGTTTGCTGAGCACCCGTACTCGCCAATTTCAATTTCTCTAACTCCAAAATTGCGAGTTTTTCATCAAGTTCCATCTTCTGTTTTCTTTCCTCATGTTCCATTTTTCTAATTTCAGCCTCAGCAGCAGCTTGAAGTTTTTTTTCCTCTGCATCAGCTTGAAGTTTTTTTTCCTCTGCATCAGCTTGAGCTTTAATTTTTTTGTCTTCCATTTCCATCTGGAATTTTTCTTTCATCAGCTGCAGCTTGAGCTTTCCTCTCCTCAGCAGCAGCTTGAGCTTTTCTCTCCTCAGCCTCTCTTTGATACCTTCTTTCTTCAAGTTCTAATCTTCTATTCTCAGCTTCTAGCTTCTTTAGTTCAGCTTCTGCTTTCAATTTAATTTCCTCTTTTTGTTTCTTTTCTTCTGACTTTAATGCAATGGCGAATTGAGCAGATGAATATTCTTCCAATTCTTTACCAGACTTACCAAGGGTCAACCCTTGCTGGATGAAGAAATCCAATGTAGACATTCTGTCTAATGAGATCAGAAACCTGAAAAAAAAATTAAATAAATTACCTTATCCCACTTCAATGGGAGACAAGTCTGAAATGCTAGACTTGTATACTCACTTCACTTTATTTTACTGTCTCAATCTTTGTAGATAACAAGTCTTTTATCAAAGAACTTGTATAAATATCTTATATAATATTATTTAACAAACTCTATATGAAGAGTCTACCTTATCAATAATATCAAAACATGACCAAGTATGTGTATGTAGACTGTGCATGACAGTAATGTAGTACAACCCAAAAAAAATACAAAGACAAAAATACAAAACAATACAAATGGCAACACTGTTTTAACCAAAAATGTGTAGAGAAATACACAAGAAAGGAGAGACCTACAGAATACAAACAAAACAAATCGACAATCAAAACTGAAAAACAGACAAAATATTACAAAAACAACGTTAAGTACAATTACATCACAGCTAACATCAATAGCGACCAATTGTCACTAGCAAATTTCCAAATTAAGAAAATTTGCACCTACAGACCGCTTACAGTAAGCCTCGATCAAGTGGCATATTTACCGTAAGACCCTCCAACCGAAAAACCCGCAGAAAAATACACAAAACAGTAGAAGTGACATAAACATATAGCAATCAATTTCAATGTGTTGCAGAACAAGTTCAGTCACAGCTGAAACTAAAATAAATTTCTTGCTCCTTGCGAACACAGAAACGAAATGTCAAACGCGCACTGAACGTCAAATCCACTGTAACATAAAGTGGTATTCACGAACCAAAGTTACTATGACCTTCTCAAATTAGGGCTTGCACATTGAATGTTTACAATTTCACGTACTGTTTACAGACACTTGACCTCCAACAATGTAGCTTGAATGCTCTGACCTAGAAAAGTCTGTTGTTGAATGAAACGTGTAACAACCCGCAGTACTGTTTACAATAGGAACCCGCCTTCTATGCAGTTATGGTCCACGTAGCAAATGCCTAGTAGTTCACTTCAGTACTTGTCTTGTAATGCTTTATGTAGCATTATAATATAAATGCTCGTACTGTTTATTTGTGTCAACCGTTGATGACCTATATCTGTCCTGTTGTAGCCAAAACTTGCAAGTGTAGAATTAGCGCTGTTACGGCTGTCCCGTGTGTAGCTTAGACCCACAGATCAGAAGTGTAATGTGTACTTGTCCTTCTTGTAACTTTCTCGACAAAACTGGAGACATCATACATGTAACAGCCAACCAGGAATGTAAATTTCTGGATCCATAAATGTCAACAATAATGTCAAATGCTCGCTCTGTTCTTTTTAAACCCACAGATCTGGTCCATCAGAAATGTAAGTTTCTAGGCCACATTGGCGACAAGAAATGTATCCTAAGAGCCCACGTAACTGGTCCACCAGAAATGTAACTGTCTTTTTTTTCTTGTTGAGGTGATCACTGGCCCAAGACAGTTTACATGTTGTTAGATGTGTAGTGCGAGCGTATGATGAGTTGAGTGTGGGTGCGAATGAAGACGCGAATGTGTTTAGGCTCGTATAGATGTAGATCCTGCAACCCATACTCTCACATGCAGTAATCAAGGATGCTTTGACACTGCAGGCATGTTTCAAGACATTTATTGACGGGAACACACATAATATCAACAGGAACAGTCAGTGTAACAAGGTCATGCTGACCTGACATCGATAGGTATACATTTGGCATTCAAAAAGGTAAACATCAGAATAGACGTGCATGGTCAATAGCAAAGTTCTTCAATAATGACAGTTCGTAGCGTCGCCCTTGGCGTCTCTGACTAAACGCGTCAGATGCCTTAGTTACCTTGACACACAGGTGCAACTTGGCACTCCCTGCCAATTGCACATATCAGGATGTAGTATAATAGCCGGAAGCACAGGCCTCGTCCTAACGTCGGCCGTGTACTTCTGTTAAATAGGTTATCACCAACCCTGCAGTAATACTTATTGTAGATAGAAGTTCCGCCAATCTGCGGCTCCCACAATATATCTTCGTCACTGGATTTCTGGACAATATAAGACTAACAGTCTTGGATGGCTACCTCGAGCACAAATATATAAGTTCTGAAATGGCGGATCAGTGAGCTGCTGTTCACCCTAGGTAATCCTTTACATGTTCTGCCACCGAAAAGCGTAATAATGCATAAAGGTCGGTATTACCTGGTAAATGAATCCTCAGAACTACACAAGGAATTCTGTCGTCATCCCGACGCACAGAGATTCACTGGGGAAAACTGCCATAGCAGTTACTTCGAAGATTCTCCCCGAAAAACAATGGACTCTTGGTCCCTTCAGAAAAAACAGGACCTCCCGGCTTCCCGGAAGTATATCTCACTCCCGCTTAAAAAACCTTCCCATAGGCCTACGCCCGAACTGACAACCTCTGACCCTAAAGGTCAAACACAATGAATGAATAAACAAGGGAAGACAACCCCTAATCAACCTGACATCGCAGGTAAAGACACAATTATACTTATGATACAAACATAAGCAAATAACTTGACAGATGACTCCGTCGAAAATGACAGCAACACTGTGTTTCCATGATGTCTACGTGACTGTGGCGTTAATAAACTGTGTAGAATGTTATACTAGTTCCTACATTTCCTGATCTTACGTTACAGTGGTGTGTGATCGAAGTGTGTATAGGTATGTCAGAACCTTCTTACGACATTTGCACTTACAGCTATACATATTTACACACCTGTCGGCCATCTGTAAGCCCGACCCCAAGCTGATTGCCTTCATCAGCCGTAATATTAACATTGTCATCCTACACCACTTACGTATCCATAACATATTTATGGTGAGCCAGGTTCGTGGGGTGCTGTACCAACTACAGATGGAGAATTCTACAGAAGAATATTACCTAACAAGTTCAACAGCATTCTCAAGAACATCCACTAACAGAAGATCTTTGTCATGTCAAGTTCAGCAGGATTTACAGTGTTAACAGTGCTGATTTTTGATGCGCAACTTGGTCAAGTCAAGTGTTTCCTGTTCATGTTTCCTGTGCAAGTTTCAAGTAGACGTCATCCAGTGTCAAGGACCTGAGAAGCTAGGAGATCCTGTGGCCATCAACGTTCTGCTTTAGTGTGATACCTGATGTCCATCTTTTTGTTGTTGCGGAGGCCGGGAGTTTTTCCTTTTGAAGATAAGTGGTTGTTTCGTTTGTAAACTGTACCACTGTTCTATGTTATCGAGCCTTCCTCAGAGCTTAGTCTATTTAATCTATGTCGTATTCTATGTTATGTATTCCATGTTTATGCGGGTTTGGTTGGGTGGTGACTTTCGTTAGGATATAGGCAATCCACATTAGGACGTCAGTAAACTCACGACGTATAAAGTCAATGATTCTTGTAACAGCCGATGACGTTTTTCTTCATTATTTATTGTGGACGCCACAGTGACAAAATGGTTACGCGAATATGTAGGCACATCAAACAGTCATTATCACAGCAACATTCAATACAGCAATAGACGGTAGACAGCATTACAATGATGAGTCAGATGCATGTTATATTTCATAGTGCTGCAAATGTAGTCAGGTGAAAAACTCCATCCTTTTCTATAACAGCCAGGAGATAACCAGATGTATGAGATCAGTTCACTCTCCTTAATCTGACTTCAGCAAGACAGGCACGTCTGCTGAAGTATAAATAATGTCCTCAAAAATATCCTCTAGATAACAAAGGTTTTCAAACCTAGTTCATGTAACAAAGTAGCAAGTAATAGTCCTTGGGACATGCATCAACCGATGCGATACAATACAGCAACACGTGAGCTGGGAAAACATCTCGTGACGACGACTTTCGAAGACAGGCTATGAATCAAACGTCGCTCACGACCAAAAAAAATCGATAGAGTTAATGAAAAGTTAATTTACCTTGCCTTCAGGAAATACACAGAAATATTACGCCTCCCCGGCATGTGGAAATACACTAGAGGTATTATCTCGAATAAACGACATATCCATTAAGAGGACTTCACATTCCTGACAGAACAAAAAAATAGCGGAGATCCCCTCTCAGCGAGGCATCTTCCTAGCTATTCAAAATCGCTCACTGGACTGGTGGGCGGAAATCGATCGACCAAGAAGCAAGACCAGTCATGCGCAGTCCAGCGCAAAATGACCACAGCTCAGAACTTAAGACGCAAGGACCTTTACTACGAACCAGCGTAAGAATGATTACCTTAAAAGGATAACCCAACAGGTTGCCAACCGTTTTCTGAGAAAACGGCCTAGCATAGCAAACTTAACTGCATTCAATACCAACGCGAGGAGACAACTGCTGACCGAGAAAAGTGACTATAAATTTCAAGCAGTTGTTGCCCTTGCGTTATAAAATATATATTGTAATAAAACGATGTTGCGAGAATTTCTCACGCAACAGTAATCCGTGACATCTCTGTTTAGGTGTGATGAAACGTTTCAATGTTGTGGTCGTAGTATTTTCTCTGTTCCTTAGTTTTTTTTATTAATTTGTTTGTTGGTGTCTTCCTCTCCTGGCTATCTTTTATTTCTATACAAATTTTTTGTTTATACACTGTGCTGTCGTGTAACTTGTCATTCATTTCTCAGTGTCATTGCACTTTTTGCAATTTTTTTTCTTTAGTTTCCTTTCTTGTTTAGTTGATTCTGCGAACGTGGTCATTTGTTTTTATTTCTTGTCTTTGTAACTCTTGTTTGTACTGTCTATTTTCTCATGCTCTATCGATATTATAATGCATATTTTATGAGTAATTAATAACATTATTAACAGCTAGAAGGTAATTGTCCAAGCTTCTAGGGACATAAACTTATTGTAATTATAGGTGATTAATACATATAGTTGACTCAGTGAGTGAGTCACTATGGATTTTGATATGGATCCTGAGGACATGAGGCCTGTTTTGGAGTATTTATTTGAGGATGGTAGGGATTATAATAGATTGCAAGGCCCAGCACTTGAAACATATGTGATGGACCGTTTCTTGGTTCATGCGTCATCAGCCCTAAGGTATTTTGCTGAGGATAAGTTTCATTCCGTTCCTCATTTAATAATGGCTAAGGATGTAGCGAATTTACTGCTTGTGGACCTTCGTGTGTCTTTAGATCAACATATTAATGTTAAACACGATCATATATTGAAGAATATACAGAATATACTTCACAACGACATTCCTGATGGTCAGAAAAAGGTGGAACACTTATGTAAAGAGAAGGCTCTTACTGATGAGCTACAGCAGTTGAAAATGCAGTATGAGAAAACGTTGTCAGCAATGGATTTTGAAAACGCTGTAATTGAAGAATAAAGTGACGCTGTTGATAGCGGATAATAATAAATTTGGTGAATTTTCCCTTAGACAGAAGAAAGAGTTAGAGGATGAGGTAACCTCATTGAAACAGATGTTGGATGACCAGATAAGTAAGGTGAGCTCTTCCGCGCATAAATTGGAACTACGGCAGGAAGATAATGAGAAACTTATGGATGAATATCAGAAAAGTAATGAGACATTTAGGATTTTGTTTGATAATTTGCAATCAAAATGTGACAAGTTGAAGTCCGATCATGAATCTTTGATTACGGAGTATGTTAAGTTTAAATCAGAAGGTCGAAAAGGGGAGATTGAATCTCACAAGGACAATAATGTGTCATCCATGAGTGATGATTGTTTAACTGATGACAGAGTAATGGCCTTAGAATCTTTACTCCTGAATGAAAAACATAGATATTCTGAATTAGAAAAGAAAATGCAACAACAGATTGATGAACTTTCAACTAAATTGAATACGGTTAATTCCTTACTTGTTAATGAGAGAAAGACAGCTACTAACTTGAATAAACTGAATAAAAGGCAGAGGCAGGAGATTACATTACTGAATTCGGAATTTGTTGGATTGAGAAACAGAGTTGATGGCCTATTAGATATTCTCTTAAACAACAAGATGTTGTCTACTCTCAAGGTTGACAGTGTTAGACATAAAGTTGATAATCAACACTTCACAAATGCAAAGAGTCAGCCATATGCACTCAATGCTAACTATAACATTAAACATGGTGTAAACAAATGTTTTCGTGGCAAATACAATTTCCCACGTAATAACGATACTATCTCTAATAGGAGTGATTCTTGGCGTCAGGCCAACAAAAGTAATCCTATTGTAACAGTCAGTCCTTTAGATCACGGTAAAAACTTTGATAAATGTCATGTCAAGCCTCCACAGACAAACCGTGCATCGACTTTGCAGAGTACTGATACATTGGTAACAGGGAACAAAACTATTAGTACTCGTTCCCAAAATAATACCCATTGTGTTCGTAAAAATAAGGATTCTATCATTCCTGTGCCCAGTGGTTTCGCTGATGCTGTTACTCATCATACTCAGCACAGTCAGTATGATGCATATGTTAAGCACATTCCCTCATGCAAAAATACAAGCAATTTTGGTAGGAGAGATAATCGTGATTTTAGACAGTACCAAGGGGGTCCATCAGGTAGTAATTTTCCTTCTCCGAGAAATTGGAGACAATTTAACAGACCTCAACATTTTGGTTCCAACAATTATGGAAATTTTGGAAGAGGTAACTATGCTAGAGATTATCAGCCTGACAATAATTTTTCGCGGAGACAACAAAATCCATCTAATAGGTATTTTGATCAAAGGGGAAATAGTAATCGCAACTATGCTAACTGGTGTTCAAATCAGAACAATAGTCTCAATAGAGGAAATAGCAATGGTCCCAATAGAGATAATAATTGTGTTAGATCTCGATATGACGGTAGATCTCTAAATGATAGATCGCATCGCCATTATAACTCTGCTCAACAGGAGCCCCAGGTTATTGGTAATCAAGGTAACAATAATAATAGTGTCTCTAATGCTACTGCTTGCTCTGCTTTCGATTTCGAGAGAGCATCTCAGTGCCCTGAGAGCACAACTTTGTTCCAGCCTACAGAGGTGACTTACTTGAGTTGCGGTCATCCTCTACCTACTCTTCCTACCTTATCTACAAATGACGGAAGAGGGTCTCTTAACCTATATAATTTATGATTCCAGTTTGCTACTTTCTCTGCTACTTTTTTTTCTGTAACGGAGGAAGGTTTGATTGACATACCACAGGGGTCGGAAGTTTACACAGCCACATTTGGTAGGTTAAATTTAAAGTTAATTGTTGCCTTTTATAAAATCCTACCGTTATTAAAATAGACATTTTCATTCATTTTTTTTCTCACAGCAACGGCCTTCCCATGAGAATCAGAGTTGCTATGTTACGTGATTAAGCTGTTTCTTTTCAACATGTTCTATATGTCGCCTTGCGCTGTTTTTTCGGTTCCAGTATAGAAAGAAAGCAGGAATGAGTTGTTCTTTGATCGTATAAATTCATGTACCCACACTGGATTTTTTTGGATGATGCAAAAGTTTTGCTAATACTGTTTCCTTTTTCAGAATAGATTAACTCTGTTCTTTACTGTAGAGGGAAATTCTAGACCATAGCATATAACTCTTTGACTCTTTGGGGTTAATAACTTCGCGTATAACGGGATCTTGTCTCAACAGAGGGAGGGAGGTTTACACCTATGAGTCTATTTCTTGATTTAATTCATTCTTCTTCTTCTTCTTCTGCGTTCGGTTTGTAGTCATGCTAAATCTGCAGGCCTGTCGCCAGGACGAAGTCCACAGTCTTTTCCAGGTCGGCGCGGCAGCCCCATAGCTTCTGCTGGAGCTCATCACCTTTTGGCCAGGTCGCACGTCGCAATTTATCATGGGTTGGACAGTTCTGGAGAATGTGTTCTGGAGTCTGGATATCAGTTCCACATGGGCATTCATTCGTGTGGGATATCTTGAGGCGATAGAGATGTCCAAGTAATCTGCAGTGACCAGTTTTCAGGCGGAAAATTGTCGTCTGTTGGTGTCTGTTTAGGTGGTGGATTGGGTCATCTCTGCTGTATATATCCCCTTCCTCCTTCCACTGATTTTTGTACTTGTTGTGGATGATGGTTTTTGCTTCCCGATAGGGCAATGGGTGGCTGTATTGTTCCATTTTACTGCCACTTCTTGATAGAGCATCTGCTTTCTCATTACCAGCGATTCCACAATGGGCAGGTAACCACTGAAGGGCAATGGTTGATGACCTTTGGATGATGTTAAGCTCAGATCTGATCTCATTCATCATGTTATCATTTCTGGTGTTTTGTATTGATTCAAGTAATGATCTGCAGTCAGTGAAGATTACTATCTTAGCTTGTGGCTGCTGTTCAGGTCTGGTGAGGATCTTCAGGGCTTGCAGTAGTGCCATAGCTTCTGCCCTAAAATTGGAGGAGATCTTTCCAGTTGGGAAGGCCTTTCGGATGATCTTTCCATTTAGGAATCTTATAAAAATGCCTCCTCCACCATTTGTTACTGCCCCCTCAGCAGATCCATCTGTGTATACATGTGTCCACTCCTTCGGGTTGTACTTTTCTTCAATCATTTCTTGAGCCAAAGTTTTTAGTTGTTGAGGGGTCAGGTGGCCTTTCTTTTTTATTTCAGGGACTTCTGTGATGATAGATATATTTCCATGGCAGTCGTCTGGCTCCTCGTAATCAATTAACATTTCAATCTCAGTAGATCGATTTGGGAGGAGGTCTTCATGGCATCGATGCAGATGTTTGGAGATGTTTAGGAAGCTGGTTCTTTTCAGCCTGTTCTTTGTCACACTATGGAGTTTGGCATGCATTGGATGACTTGGCATTCGTAGAAGCTTCTCACTGTGAGTGAATACCTTTTCCTCACGTCTGTCATCAAGAGAGCGGATGTTGGTGTATCGCTCCATTGCCTGGATTGGAGAAGTCTTCATCCCTCCAGTGATTAGTCTAAGGCCTGAATTTTGCACTTTCCCTAGACATTCTGTGTTTGTTTTAGATGCTGTGGCCCAGGCTGACATGCCATATTCAAGTACAGGTCTGACTGTGCCTGTATAGACTTTTTTAAGTATGTTGGTATTTGCCCCCCAACTTGTGCCAGCCAGTTTCTTCATAATAGAGAGCTTTCTTATTGCTCTCTGTTCTACTGCTTTTATGTGCGGCTTCCAGGTGAGTCTCTTATCCAACTTGACTCCTAGGTATGTTGGGTTTTCCTCGATTGGAAGTTCACTTCCATTTAGCTGCAGTTTGATCGTTTCTCGGCGATTTGACAGAGAGAAGCAGGTTGCTACTGTCTTGGAGAGGTTTATCTGTACTCCCCAATCTGATGCCCATTTACCGATGGTATTTAGCGCAGCTTGCATCCTGAACTTCGCAGTAGGCAAATGTTCAGCAGCACACCAGGCAGCAAAATCGTCAGCATGAAGAGCCCTGGAGATATGCCCGGACAGTTTCTCTGCAATATCATTTATATATATGATAAAAAGTGTGGGGGAGATAACTCCTCCTTGTGGCACACCCTGTTGTAGAGTGACGCGATGGCTCAGTTTCCCGTCAAGTTTTACTCTTGCTGTGCGGTATCGAAGAAAGTCCCGTATCCAGTTGAACATTCTCCCTTCAATTTTGCTGTTGAGCATCTTAAGGAGGAGTCCTTCTTTCCATACCTTATCAAAGGCTTTTGTCAAGTCTACAAAAACCGCCAGTACTTTCTTTTTCTCCTGAAAGGCATTTTCTACTTCCTGGGCTAGATATACTAGTTGGTCTTCGGTGCTGCGATTTTTCCTAAATGCTGACTGTGTGTTATCAAGCAGATGGTTTTTTTCCAGATGTTTCAGTAATCTTGAGTTCACCATTCTTTCCATTACCTTACCCAGACAGCTCAGTAGGCTAACTGGTCGGTAGCTGGACTTGCTTGTTTTCTCCTTTTGTTTCTTTCTGATGGGAACAATGATTGCTTCTCGCCATTGATCTGGAAATTTTCCAGTACTCCATGACTGATTGAAGATTAGGAGGAGCTTGTGCCTGGCTACAGGTCCAAGGTTCTTGATCATATCATTTGTGATGCCATCTTTTCCTGGAGCTTTTCTGTTCTTTAGTTTTGTTATGGCAGCACTGAGTTCTCTCATAGTAAGGGGTGACTTCATGCAGATATCTGGGTTTTGGTGCTTCAGTTTTTCTTTTACTTCCTTACGTACTTCTTGGATCCGTGCATGTGAAAGTGATGTGGTGCTTTCTTCCTTGTAGAAATCTGCCAGGATGTTTGCTGCCATCTTTCCTGTGTGGTATTTTTCATTTTCCTTGATGACAGTCTTACAGTAGCTGGTTGTTGTTTCTTCATTTAGCACTCTTGTCAGATTCCATAGCTTGCTTGAGTCCTTTTCCATGTTGAGACTGCTGGTCTTCTGGTGCCAGCTCCTTTGGATTTCAGCTTTCTTTTGTTCATTGAAAGCTTGTTTTATGCTGTTGTGCCTCTGTGTGTTCTCTAATGTGGGATTTTGCTCCATAGTTTCCCCGTGCTTTATTTAATTCACTATGGAGTTTTCCCAGGTTGTCACTCCAGTATGGTTTGTAGTCTCGTCGTTTACCTCGTGGAATTGACTTCTTTGCTGCTTGGATGATTGCCTCACTGATGATGGAGATGTTTTTATTGATGTTATTTGAGTGGGCAATGTTCTGACAGAAATTGTCGGCTTGTTCTTTAAAAAATCCCCAGTTTGCTTTTTTGAAATTCCAGCTAGGAGACATATTGATTTCTCCTGCACTTCTTATCTCAGATATCTGTAATGTGACTGGTACATGGTCACTTCCCCCAAGTTGAGTATTTACTGTTCTGGTGGTGAGTCGATGTATGTCATCTGTAGCCATAGCAAGATCTGGTGTGCTCGTTGTTTTCCATACTCTGGAATAGAAGGTGGGCTTATCCTCTGGTTGGTTTATTAGAATTAGTTTATTCTCTACCATCCAATCTTCCACCTCTTCTCCTCTTGGATCTGTTGCGTCATAGCCCCAGCTGGGTGAGTGGCTATTGAAGTCACCCATAATGAGGTGTCTCGATGCTGCAAGCTTCAATTTGTGTAGCTCCAGAGTTGTGGTTGGAGGGCTGTAGCAGTTTGTGATCATTAAGTCTCCACTGGGCAGCAGTAGTTGGACTGTTATGTATTCAAGTTCGTCCTCACCAGATCTGTGTGTCTCTACTGCTGGGATTGAGGTTTTAATCAGTGTGAGGATTCCTCCCTTAGTTCTTTTTGCCCTGTCTTGGCGGAAGGATTGGTATCCACGTACAAAGAATCGTTGGGTATCTTTTAGGTGAGTTTCTTGGATGCAGATTATATCAATGTTATTTTCCCTGAGGAATTCTTGTAACTCCGGTTTCTTGTTCCTCACTCCTTCTGCATTCCATTGAGCCACTGTAAGATAGTGGGTTAGTTGGTCAGTTGCTCTACTTTGCCTTCCCCCGACCATTTGGTTGGCAAAGGCACCGGTTGCTTGGGTGGGCCCTTTCGAGGCTAGGGGCCCGGCTCCGCTCCTCCCCGGTTGTAGCTGATAGGAGCGACGCCATGACGTAAGTCGAGATTGTCGCATGACTCCATACCGCAAAAGCGTGTGTGTCCTAATTTTTCCCGGTGTCTGCGCCGTAGCTAACACACTCCGTCTTCGGCAGGCCGGGTTGTGTTTGTTGTTCAGGGTTGTCTCCCATAGCCTTTCCATCTCCCGGTGGTAGCTGCAAGGCAGCAGATTGGTTTGTTTACCGAGGTTTACCTTCCCCGTGGCTAGAGCTTATAGCGGCTCTTACTCGCTTGATGCACCCGTCATAGGACATATGGGGGATTTCAGTGGGGGTATCAGTGCCACCTGTTACCCCTCCCCGTCCTGCTGGGAGGACATCGCCGTTTGGTCCGCGACTGCTTATTCGTCCAGCAATGCTGACTTAATTCGCAGCTGACACACCATATCTGGAGGTCGTTCCACTATCCGCCACCCGTGGACACGCCTGGTTGGGGTCGGTCGCCCCTTTGCCAGGATTTAATTCATTAACTTTATGTTTACTTGTATTTGATTTGATAGTCATAATATTGTTGTTGTAAAGTTTCTATATGATAAATAAAATTTACATAAACTTTATTTACGTGTTTCTGTCAGCTTGTCCCAAAAGATCCATATTCCATTGATGTAGTTTTCACGTCTGTGCGTCTAACTGTCGTCACTTATGTGTGTGTGTAGGTGAGTGGTGATATATATTAATATATATTCTAGTAGACTGTCTGACGAACTAAGTTATGTTTTAGAGATAGGCTGAACGAGAGAAGCTTCTCGATTTCAGGGACAGACTCTAACTAGTTTCCACCATCTCACTCGTGAAAATCTATTTTCTTTACATTACCTCTCACTGAGCTATCACCTGTTCTAATCTATTCAGAAGGGACCAATCTATGTCTTAATTCCCCTATCCAAAATCTACGACAAGTAGTGACAAGATAAAGTGACAAATGTCGAGGTGTTATCACGAGCTGGCCTTCAAAGTATGTTTACACTGCTTAGACAGAGCAGACTTCGCTGGCTTGGCCATGTTCGCCGCATGGAAGATGGTCGCATCCCAACACATATCCTCTACGGACAATTAGCAGATGACAAGAGAACAGTTGGGCGACCACAGCTGAGGTTCAAAGATGTGTGTAAGAGAGATATGAGGGCACTGGACATGGATCCAGCACATGGGAGGATGAAGCTGCCGATCGCACTAAGTGGCGATGCTATTTACGGCGCCACCTCAGATTGGGCGAAGAGAGGCTCACACAAGAAGCAGAGTTGAGGAGAAAACGTCGAAAGGAGCACCAGGAAAATAAGCAGCTGAGGGCTGTCACCTCAGGGGCGCATTCCCATAGTCAGTTATGACTGAAGGGGCTATCTATTATTATATTATTATTACAACCCAAGGTAGCAGACGAACGACTAAGTAAATAAGTAAGTAAACTAGGAATGAGAAGTTATGAAGAATTATGGTTACCAAAACATTCTTTATTTCTCAGCTTTGTTTCCATTTTGTAACTGTTGCTGGCAAAGGATAATGTCGAAACGACCCAGTGTTTCTAGTTTACTATTCATTTGTCAGACTCCATTATTTTACTTGAAGTCATAGTGTATTTTTCCAGCCACCTGTGCATAACGCTGACAATCCAAGCATAAAATTCCAAACACTAACTTTAATTTTTATGGAGAACAACAAAAACAACAACCAAAAAACTACCATATTTCATAAATGGGTGTTTGCGTAGAATAGACGGATTAAACTTCCATGACAAAGTCAGAAATGTGGAACAAAAACCAGACAAAATACTAGTGGAACAAGAGATGAGAAGAAGACGCTGGCGATGGATTGGACACTCAGTGAAGAAGCCTGTTGATAGCTTTACAAGGTACTCATTGTTGTGGAATCTCCAGGGTAAGAGAACGAATGAACGAACAAACTTTATTTTCATAGGGTTGAGAATTGGGCACGCAGGCCTGTCTGACATTCTGCCCTTCCTTTCTCTCACCTTTCATGCTGAATTCATTTATTCCCACATGCATTTTACATATCAGTGTCAAGGAATTCAACTTTTGTAAAGTAAAATAAAATAGCACACTCATATTAACATTAACTACTTATAAGCATGACATAAAATATGTTCTTCTTCTTGCGATCGCATCTTTGATGTTTACACCGTCAGACGAATTCTCATGATGAATTCGACTGTTGTTTGAAGTTCCTCTCTAGCTCCATACAGCTTTGAGTTTAGTGTTGAGTCATTGGGCCAGTATATCTTTCTTAACTGGTCATACAGAGGACAATCTTGTAGAACATGCTCAGCAGTTTGTTCGTTTAATCCACATGTGCACAGTGGTGAAGCAGACAATCGTAGCTTGTACATGTGTTTATTCAGTTTGTTATGCCCTGTCCTGAGGCGAAAAATGGTTATCTGTCCCTGCCGGTCAAGGGTGTGGTAGTCGTCGTTGGGTTGATTCTGTTCTCTTCTGATAGTCTGGATAGCTCTCTTTTTCTCAAAGTATGTGATTTCGTTATCTTCTTTGTTCACATCCTCTTCCCTTTTTTGCATGTTTATCTGCCTTTTCATTTTCGGGTACACCACAATGAGATGGTACCCACTGAAGTATGGTTCTCTTTTTGGCAGCTACCTTGTGTAGTTCATTTCTCAGATGCGGGAGTTTACCACCCTTGAGAGCTTGCAGGACAGACAGTGCATCTGTGAGGATGACTACCTGGTGGCAGTCAGAGTTGGTGTTATAAATCATATTTGCAGCTTGCTCTAGAGCTTGAACCTCAGCTAAATAATTGGAACAGAATTTACCAGTGGGAATGTGCCTAGTCTCATAGTGGTTGTCAGGATATGAGATAAAGATACCGGCACCTCCATTCCTAACAGCATTTGTTGCTGATTCATCTGTATAGGCATGTATCCATGATTGATCGGGATAGCTTTCTTGGATCATACTCAATGTAGCAGTTCGTTTTTGCAGATCATTATACTCATATCCACTTGTGAGACCACTGACTGACGTATTAATTTGGAGGGCACTGCTGGCCTGTTCCCATGGTACAGGGTATAGGGTGGGCTTCAGTGGTGTTGTCTTCATGGATAGGTCTTCTTGATGCTGTCTTTGATGCTTTCCACCTCTGCATTCAATAGCTTATTCTTTGTCCTTGGGGACGAGGGAGAACAGTGTTGTGGAGGTTTTGTCTGTGTTTATTGTGATAAGCCATTTCTCTGCCCATGACACTAGCATGTCTGCTGCCCGCTGCATTCTATAATTTGCTGTGGTGACGTATTCATCAGTGCACCAGAATACTAGGTCGTCTGCATATAAGGCAGCTTTCACTCCAGCGGGGAGATCTTTCACAGGTCACTGATGTAAACAAGGAAGAGCGTTAGGGAAATTACTCCTCCTTGAGGTACCCCCTGATAGAGCAACAAGTTTCTGCTCTGCAGACCATAACGGGTGACTCTAGTTCTCCTGTTGTGCAAGTATGACTGGATCCATTTTATCATGTTGCCTTGGATTTCACTTCTCCTAAGTGTTTGTAATATGGCCATCTTTCCACACCTTGTCAAAGGCCTGCTTGAAGTCGTCCCAGATCGTTTGGACCGTTTTCTTCTCCTGGAAGGCATCTTCTACTGCTTAAGACAAGTAAGTAACTTGGTCTTCTATACTGTAGCATTCTCTAAATCCAGCTTGTTCTGGCACCAGGATCTGCTCAGACTCTAAATACCATTTCAGTATGTGGTTGACTATTCGCTCCATAGTCTTCCCAACACAGCTTGTGAGATTGATCGGCCGGTAACTTGCAGCCTCGGTCTTACATTTCCCTTTCGTTAGTATGGGTATTGTGATGGCTTCTCTCCATACTTGGGGTACCTTTCCTTTTAACCAGCTGTGGTTGAATATCTCAAGCAGTTTTGTCTTTGCTGCTGAGCTCAGATTTACTAGAATTTCGTTGCTGGTTTTGTCTGGGCCGGGTGTCGTATATTTTTGATAGGGGTAATTAAGATCAATTTTGGCCCAGCCTGAATAGGACTAGAACAATTGATAGCTCAGTGAGAGATTGGGTAAAGAAATAGATTTTTCACAAGTGAAATGGTGAAAGGTAAAATCTGTCCCTGAATTTGAGAGATAATCAATCCAGCCTATCGATTACGACTGAGATTTGTAGATCAGACAGTTTCCCTATAAATAAATAAATAAATATATATATATATATATATATATATATATATATATATATATATATATATATATATATATATATATATATATATATATATATAGATATATATATATATATATATTCAACCACTCACTTCTATACACACACAGATACGTGACGACAATTAGAGGCACATACGTGAAACCTATATCCATGGAATTGGGATCTTTTGGGACAAGCTGACCGACACACGTAAATAAAGTTTATGTAAATTTTATTTATCATAAAGAATACAACACAACAATATCTTTGAATATCAAAATCAAAAACAACGAATAAAGGTTAAGGAGTTAATTAAAGAGTTAGACTCATAGGTTTAATCCTCCCTCCCTCTGTTGAGACAAGATCCCATTAGAGCAAAGTTATTAACCCCTGAAAGAGTCAAAGGTTTTTACGCTATGGTCTAAAATTCCCTCTACAGTGTGGTGGGTTTAGATGTTAAAAGGTTAAGTATTAATTGTCTACAGATGTGAGGTCAGCTATGCAAGTCCCTGAGTCTAATTGTTGATGAAGTTGTTCTCAGGGTACCTGTCTGCTACCACCCTACGACCTCAATCTGCTATATATTTTGAGCCTAATTATATGTTATGGTGTCTGAATGTTATCTGGCTAGGTGTCTAGGGTAATATGCAATGTAATGTTAATAAAATGACAACAACTACACCTATAACTTAATGAACAAGTAATTAAACAAGTCACTGGGTAAATTTTGACTGATGATATTTTTTTCAATTTTATTTTCCTGTATCTCAGTGGCTGGGATACAGGACTGTTTAAACTCAAAATATAAGGCAATTTATTTACAGCAAAGTAATTTAAAACAACAACTGTGTCTGTTAATATTAATCTAAATTGTTTCTGACTGGAAGTTTTCTGATGAAGCAATAACTCCTATGAAGGGACACGCTTCTGAGGATCGACTTGTATCATCATTTCAAGAATACTGATTGATATAATAATGATGGAGAATGTGGTTAAATGAACTAACACACGCCCGTGGACAATTGGGCTTAACTTTATTTCCTGGAACCCTGTGATGTCCTTCTTGCAACCACCTTCTTCACGACTGCAACGTCTGAACTCTGCTTCAGAACTCTTTGGATTTAAGGCAAACGGGTAATTTTTGCATCGAGCTTGCAGCTTCGGGAGTACGTATATTTTGGTATGTGGCTCACTGATTGTTTCACGATGGAACCCTGAAATCAGAGGATTAAGGCCTCCTCAGAACATCATACACCTATCTCCATCTCTAAACAATTAAACATTATCAACAGTTTCAAGATCAGTGAAGTTACTACATAAATAGCTATCGTTCCTATCTGATTTGGTGCCCTATTCATCATCAGGTAATCTTCAACATCCGTTTGATACATTCCTTGTCATAGAAGAAATTAGATTTAATTATATAAAGTCATGTGCAAACACTGTGACTTGCTGAAGACGGCCAGTGGTTTTCTGGCCTACCAATTATAATAATGTCATATTTTATTTCCCACTATATCTTTTCATCCTCTCCCAAAGTTTAAGTAAGCCTGCCTGGCTTTTACAAGAAATGGTAATCTTCCCTAATATCACTTGTGGCATAACACAAAGTGTTGAGTTGGGCGCCTTTCTGGTGTTGCCTCTACCCATCCATAATGCATCTTCTTCTTTGATCCTTAGCCGCCGACCGTCAAAGCAGTCAGTGGCCATCACGCCTAGTGGCGTCTTGTAGGACAACAACAAATTGATTCCACTTTGCTCGGTCGGTGGCCATCCTTCGTACAGTGCCCCAACTCTGGTTCATTCTTTGCATCTCAGCCTCCACAGTCCTCCGCCAGGTTGTTTTTGGTCGGCCTCTCTTTTGTTTTCCTTCAGGGGTCCAAAGCATAGCTGTTCTTGTGATGGCATCGGGGTCTCTTCTGAAGACATGACCAACTGTCGTAAATTTATTTTGAGAGAATGAGTCTTAGAAATAGTGGTCCTGTTTAGAGTGGAGAATGATGATGAAAGCTCAGTGATAGAAATTGTAGAGAGTAAATAGTTGCTTCACAGAGTGCCGGAGGAGAGTAAAGACAGACTTATTTACGACAAATCGTTTCTCTCAATCTACTCTTCAGTCTCTCTTGGTCAAACAATTATTTGCCAGATTTCCAGACACACATCTGCGCTCACACCGATTTGGTGCTTCAAACACACAAATGCACGTGAATACAATCTATATTAAACAAATAGGGGAAATGTTGGGCTTTGGGTATTTCCAACACAGTGCTAACTAGGTTTATGATGTTTATTAACCAAAAAAAAAAACCAATCACAAACAAATATCAAGTGTTACATAAAATTATCATAAGTACAGAAAATGCCAATAACAAGGTGGGGAGGGGTGAAGAAGATTGGTATCGACTAAGCCCTTCCCGCTTATTAGACAAAGATGAACCCAGTCCAAAGATAGATAGTTATCAGGAACATAGGTAATGTAACCTAACAGTGAAGTTAATTACTCTGAAAGAGGGGTTACAATACTAGGTATGGGTGGTAGAAAAAACCTGTTATCGCAAATTGTTCTTCCCTTTACTAAGCAATTGAAAGGGAGGGGGTTAAACAGAGTTAACAAAATATCCCACTTAAAGGAACAATGCGGGGTATACAGAAAATGTATTGCCCGATAGGCAAGTTAACAAATGGTTTGCAAAACAATTAGATTTCCTGTCATTCATGCACGCGCGTGAGGATCCACACTCATACACACACACATACTACCGATTGCAGCATCAGACAATCCATAGAATTATATAAACAACAATTACTCTTGACACGTGAAAATGTCTAGTACTTCGATGTCCCGCCCCAGATGTAGCGAGGTTTGCTGATAGCGAATATTCCCACTAATCGCCGGACTTGAAGACTCAGAGTTCTTATGTTTTATTATATGAAAAGGAGTCTATGGGATGGCACTGACACAATTCAATACAGGGGTGAAAATGAGGTCTCTTTAATTTCGCTGCTGGAGGTAAAATCCCTTCAAGGCGTGATGATAGCAACTAACCGGTATGGTTTAAATCCAGTGAGGAAAAATTAGGCTCAGTCACAGTCAGGTAAATATGTATTCTCTCACAGTAGAGCAGTAAATAAATTATCGCTACTGGCACTTTTCATCTTCCAGTTTATATTTGTAGTGAAATTGACCGAGATACAACGGTAAAATACTCCAAAGATAACATTTAAGGATAAAAAACATAATGCGTAAGCTGCTGATGTACATGATCGCCTAGACCGCGGGTCATCATCCTCTATAAATTTTGCCTTGCTAGACAGGAGGGGAACGGAGGATCAAAAAGGAAAAAATATGACTGGAAAGATTGCGTAGCAAGGCTAAGGAGACGCAATTGGGGGGGATGGAGGAAAGTAAAAAATTCACGTCCCCCAAATTGACACGAGGTACGGAAATGGACGCTTTTGCGATACTAAGATTTTGATTTGAATTGAGCGGCAGAACGCGGATGGTAGGAAAATTACAAAAATTTAAAAAGTAAATTTTCTTAATATTAATGTTAGGAATATAAAAATTAGCTGGCCGGATGGCCTATTCTGAGCAGTGAACTAATATGATCTTAATTTTACAAACGGATAGATAATATTGAAGATAATGACAAAAGACAGTGTAGTTCACATCATCGCTAGACTATATTGAATCTAAAAGTGTCACAATTTGCACACAAAAACACGACCTTGGGAACAGGTGTTCAAAGTTACTTATTATGGAGGAGAGGGGTTTTGAGCGGTAGCTGTGTCTAAATATAACTTTTTACGACAAAATTTTAAGGGGAGAGAAAGGTTGCTTCAAAAATCAAGCACATTTTTTTTTTAGAAACACAAGTAGAGACGGACAGACTAACAGATAACCATCCATACTTGACTGAAGCATGACTGAAATGACTTTAGTGTAGAAATTTGAAATTAAAAATAAACCTTGGCAGTGATTGGCCACAGACAATCATATCATTAGCGCTCAGAGCGCATTTGGGGTCATTCTTCAATAATTGTTCAGTGTTAGACACAGATTTTAAAGTGTGGTGTGTTCCCATATGAAAGACAGTGAATAAATTTAGGGACGCCATACTATAGCCAGCAGCTCAGCTGAGTTTTGCTAGCAATTCTGTGTTATGTATTCTTAATCTGGTAAGATTGAAATTATTTCTTTATATATTTTGAATATTGTTTCATGTTCGAGTGATTTGATACTGCCATATCATAATATAGCCTTACAAACCAGTAGGGATTTTGCTCTAGACCCCCCGCCCAAGTCAGGGTCTAGGGACCAACAAGGTACATAAACTACAGCAAGGATTATGCAAGATATATCAAGCGTTGAAACAGATTACCTATCTTCTTTTAGGGCCAACAACTAATAAATATTTTTCAGAATCTCTAGTCTGGGAGGATCTATCTGAGGTAAACCCACCATGGTAACTGTGCTGTTTGGTCAGAGAGATCTGACCTGTCTGTATGATGTGGTTGTTGTGTCAGTGTGGTGTCCAGACGTGGGTATAGAATAGATTTTGACACATAGCCCATACTTTGATTGCAGAGCTGTGAGTTTTCTATCGACAACAAAGCAGAGTCTATCCGGTGGGTGACTTTACTCGAGTGTATCTGTGCAGTTCTTGTGACAGAGACCACCATTATTGTCCGCCAGCACGGAGAGGTGGGACCGCAAGTTTTCAGCACCAGAGCTACAAAAAGATGAGTGAGCCTCTGGTCTGCTGGACATTCACCAACTATTGGTAGTGACTAATATCCCCATAAAAATTCCCACCAGTTTCTGGACACGGTGTAGTCAATATAGACAGGTGTGATGAGGCCACCCCAACAGCACAAACAGTAAATATCCTCCCTAGTAGCTGACTACCAGAACATTTGAATAAAACTAACTATTCTAGTACTTAAATATGTACACTTTTGTATTTATTATGTAACATTCCATGCATAATTTTCATAAATTTTAAATCCTTCTTTTAAAACAAGTTCTGGTCAAAATAAAACTTGATCCAGAACAAATAAATGTAATATAATTATATCAAAAACTTTATACACGTGAGTTAGTTCAGTGTATTTTAACACTTGTTAATCTTATTAGTCTTCTTAAATGCCTGTGGGTGTATTTATAACTAACACCCACCATTCAACATCATTACCCTAGACACTTTACGTAGCCACATTCATTAAGAAAAAAAAAAAATTAAGTGTGAGGTCGTAGTGGTAGCAAGAAAGGCCTTCTGATAATTCTCAACCACATTTTATCTCAGGAGCCTTCACAGCTGGCCTCATACAAGTTACATGTAGTAATAACACCATCATACAATACCATCAACACCACTACATAAATTGGGGTCTTGTCCAGGGATAATTAGCCCAACAGTAAAATTAGGATCTCCTGGTGGGAGAAATAAAAGTAGGGAAATAAATTGTAAAATTTCCTTTAAAATTAAAAGTGTCCCTGCAGATAAAAGTTGGTGAATCTTCACAGCCAGTAATAATTAATTAGTTAACTGGTTAGTTAGAATTAGTTAGACTATAGTCATATAGTAATTAGAAGTACTTAGTGTATTTACTGGTTAGAGATTTATCTTGTATATTATTATATTGTCCAAAAAGTATGGCAGAGCTAGCAAAGTTTAGATCAGCTGCTGTGCTCACTGCGAAGGAGATGGGGATGGATGGTCAAATTTTAATTCAATACGTAACGACTGAATGTGATAAATATATTGAACGGGAAGAAAGGAGATTAGAAAAAGAGGCTGAAAGAAAATTAGAGGCTGACAGGTTAGCTGAAGAAAAGAGATTACAAATTGAGGCTGATAGAGAAATTAAGAGGCTGCAGATTGAGGCAGAAGAAAAACGACAGCAAAGGGAGGCAGAAGATAAAAAGGCCGAAGGGAGGCAGAAGATAAAAAGGCCGAAAGGGAGGCAGAAGATAAAAAGGCCGAAAGGGAGGCAGAAGATAAAAAGGCCGAAAGGGAGGCAGAAGAAAAAAGGTTGACTGCCGAAAGGGAGGCAGAAGATAGAAGGTTGCAGAGGGAGCACGAATTACGACTAAGGGAGCTGGAATTACAAGGCCCGGCTCCTGAAAATGGTGCCAGCCCTTTTGCCTCAGATGCTACGCCCAGTATGGGAGCCTCAAACTCAGCTATGGGGTTTCATTTAGACCATTTTGTTGAAAAAGACGATGACATAGAGGGGTACCTAGGACGTTTTGAGTTATTAGCTACTACATATGGGTTAGAGAGAGAGAGGTGGAGTTTAAAGCTATCACAGGGATTGAGGGGTGCTTCTTATGAAGTATTTGCCAAAATGAACAGAGAAGACCAAGACAATTATGACATGTTAAAGCAGGCTTTGTTATTAAGGTACGAGAAGAATGGTGAATTTTATCGTAAGAGATTTAGAAATGCCAAACTGTTGTCTGGGGAGACATACCACCAATTCTCTGCCAGACTAGAAACCTATTTGGAGAAATGGACGGCTCTGGGGAAGACCCAAGATCTTAAAGAAATGATCATGATTGAGCAATTGAGAGAGTCCATGGCTCCAGACATGAGAAAATTTCTCATGGAACAAGGTGCAGAGAAGTTGGGGGAAATTTTAAATGTTGCTGAGAGGTATCAGGCAGCTCAGGCAGAGGTAAGTGGTGCTAAGAAGAAGCACATAGACAATTTTAAAGCTCCACAGCAATTTAATAAATTTGATAATAGAGAGCAGGGAAATAAGGGTAGGACAAACTTTGAGCGGCCAAGAAATGACTATCGCGACAGAAACTCACAGTTCAATGACCAAAAGTTCAATGAAAGAAAACCGTTGAACCAAGGAAAAAGATGGTGCAAATGGTGCAAGAAGGATAACCATAACACCGAATTTTGTAGAAGGAAACCTTCAAACATTGCTGCAATGAAGTCGGGGACGCAAAGAGTAAAGGTTAATCCTAAGGGACAACAGGAACCTTATCACCCCCCAGTTTGTGAGGATGTTATTTGTAATGGGGTCACCATAAGGTGCCTTTATGATACAGGTTTGGATTATGATTCAGTTGTGAAGTCTAGCCTAGTGGACCCAAGTCAGTATACCACAGAAACAGTGGAAATACAAGGGGCGACTAAGGACATACCACTCATGACACTTCCCATCGCAAGGATAACGGTGAAAACTCGCTATGTGGAAGGAGAAATCAGAGCAGCAGTGATAGATGAACCAATCTACCCTCTGATATTGGGGTGTAGATACGTCTTCTTGGGGAATCCCGAGAAACCTGTGATCATGGCGACAGTGCAGACCAGGTCACAGAAGAAGGAGGAAGAAGGTGAACCTATAAATGCTCATCCAGAGGAGATGAGGAAGGCGCAGGCTGAGGATAGGACACTCCAGCCATGTTTTAAAAAATTACCCAAATGCCACACACCTCCGAGCAAGGGGGAATATTTCATGAAGAACAAACTCTTATACAGGAAGGCCGGAACTGGAACAAATGGTCACAACCAGCTGGTTCTTCCCATTGCATATAGAGAGAAAGTGATGGAACTCGGACATGCAATCCCCTTCAGTGGTCACATGGGGATCAGCGCCACAGGACAGCGTATAGCTTGTCATTACTTCTGGCCAGGGATAACGGAGGATATAAAAAGATATGTCAAATCCTGCCCAGAATGTCAAAGGGTAGCTCCAAAGCACTGGACTGCTCCTGCAACTCTAGGGGAAATGCCCATAGTGGGAACACCTTTTGAGAGGGTTGCAGTGGATATTGTAGGACCTCTCACTCGGACCAAGAGGAGGAACAGTTACATCCTTACTCTGGTGGACACTTGTTCTATGTGGGGAGAGGCGGTAGCCCTGCCATCAATTGATTCAAAACATGTAGCAGAGGCACTACTTACAATATTTACCCGATTAGGATTCCCGCATCAAATCTTGACGGATAATGGTTCTCAGTTCAAGGGGAAACTAACGGAAGAAGTTTTTAAGCTATTTCAAGCCAGGCACTTTCATTGTAGTCCGTACCATCCACAAGGGAACGGCCAGGTAGAGAGGTTCAACGGGACTCTCATTTCTATCCTGAGAAAGCTGGCACACGAAAAACCGGATCTGTGGGATCAATTCCTGCCCGCCGCATTGTTTGCGTACCGGGAGGTACCACATAGTTCAACCGGGATGGCTCCCGCAACTCTGCTATTTGGGAGGCCAATAAAAGGGCCTTTAGAAGCTCTATTAAGGACCTGGACAGATGAGAAGGCGGAAGAGACTGTTACCTCATCGTATCAATACGTGAACGAACTGACCACTCGTTTGAAAGCTGGATGGAAACTGGCAAATGATAATTTGAAACAAGCCAGGAAGAAACATGCAGCATATTTTAATAGGAAGGCAAAGGACAGGGAACTGGCAGTCGGAGAGAAGGTGCTGCTTTTACTACCCGGAAGCCAGAATAAATTACAAATTGGTTGGCAAGGTCCATATACGGTTCTAGAGAAGGTGTCTAGAACAAACTATAAAATTGACAAAAAGGGGAAGGAAAAAGTTTATCATGTAAACCTGTTAAAGAAGTATCTGGACAGACCACTCCAGGAAAGCACCCCCTTATTGACCTTAGCTATTGCAACCCAGATGCAAAAGGAACCACTCACCTCACATGAATACCCATTACATCCTTGTGAAACCGCAGCACAGGTAAAAGTCAGTAAGCACCTGACTAAAAATCAGAGGGAGAGAGTTCAACAAGTTCTGGAGGAACATACAGATGTATTAACAGATAAACCAGGCCATACAAATTTGCTACAGTATGACATGAAACTGGTAGACTCAAACCCAATCTGTATGAGAGCCTATTCTATTCCGTTCGCGAAGGAGAAGGCATTAAAGGAAGAAATAGATTATTTATTGAAGGAGGGGATTATTTCGCACAGTGAATCATCTTTTAGTTCTAGTGTCGTTTTGTTGAGGAAACCGTCTGGGGAACACAGACTGTGCATAGATTACAGGAAACTGAATGCTGTCACAGAAGGACAAGTGGATCCATTACCAGACACAAAACAGTTATTTGCCAGACTGAACAAGGCAAAATACTTTTCAAAAGTGGATCTTAGTAAAGGCTATTACCAGATCCCAGTGAAGCCTGAAGTGAGACCTTATTTGGCTTTTAGCACTTCGGATGGACATTATGAATTCAATATGCTACCATTCGGACTGAAAAATGCTCCGAGTGTGTTTTCAAGGATGATGCGAAAATTGTTGGACCCCCTGAATAACCCATGTATCACGAATTTCATGGATGATATACTCGTCGCCACAGAGACATTTGAAGAACACATTGAAGCTCTGGAGATGTTGTTTGATAGACTTCGGGAGGCGAACTTAACTGCTAGGCCAACAAAATGTTGTATTGGATGCAAAGAGTTGGAATTCTTGGGGCACACTGTATATCAGGGTAATATGACCCCTGATCCTAAGAACTTGGAAAAACTGCAGAGAGCACCTAGGCCGCAAACCAAAAAGGACGTGCGATCATTCGTGTCGTTATGCGGATTTTATCAGAAATACATCAAAAATTTTAACGCCATTTGTGCTCCTCTGACTGATCTGACTCGCAAGGGACTTCCAGATAAAATTATTTGGACTGCACAATGTGAATTAGCGTTCCAAGAGTTAAAGGAAAAACTCACTAGCAAGCCTATTCTCAAACTGCCTGATTTGACACAGGACTTTGTCTTAAGAACCGATGCCAGTAATGTAGGACTTGGAGGGGCTTTGTTGCAAAGATCATCTTCACCTGATGGGGAACTGAAACCAGTCGCTTATGCAAGCCGCAAATTGAATAAGGCGGAACAAGGATACTCCACAAGCGAAAAAGAATGTTTAGCATTAATCTGGGCAATAAAGAAGTTTCAAATCTATCTGTATGGTAGGACTTTTGTGGTGGAGACGGATCATCAGCCTCTCGTGTTCTTGTCTCAGGCTAAGCATGAAAACGCAAGATTGCTGAGGTGGTCTTTATTGCTTCAACCATATCAGTTCAGTATCCAATATATCCCAGGCAAATTGAATGTCGGTGCAGATTTCCTCAGTCGGCACCCCTGTGATCAAAATTAGAGTAGTGGCAGACGTGAGGAGTAATTTTACCTATGTGTATCGCTGGTTTTGGAACTTGCCATAGGCATGTTTTCAAGTGGGGAGATGTGTAGTGAAATTGACCGAGATACAACGGTAAAATACTCCAAAGATAACATTTAAGGATAAAAAAAAACATAATGCGTAAGCTGCTGATGTACATGATCGCCTAGACCGCGGGTCATCATCCTCTATAAATTTTGCCTTGCTAGACAGGAGGGGAACGGAGGATCAAAAAGGAAAAAATATGACTGACTGGAAAGATTGCGTAGCAAGGCTAAGGAGACGCAATTGGGGGGGATGGAGGAAAGTAAAAAATTCACGTCCCCCAAATTGACACGAGGTACGGAAATGGACGCTTTTGCGATACTAAGATTTTGATTTGAATTGAGCGGCAGAACGCGGATGGTAGGAAAATTACAAAAATTTAAAAAGTAAATTTTCTTAATATTAATGTTAGGAATATAAAAATTAGCTGGCCGGATGGCCTATTCTGAGCAGTGAACTAATATGATCTTAATTTTACAAACGGATAGATAATATTGAAGATAATGACAAAAGACAGTGTAGTTCACATCATCGCTAGACTATATTGAATCTAAAAGTGTCACAATTTGCACACAAAAACACGACCTTGGGAACAGGTGTTCAAAGTTACTTATTATGGAGGAGAGGGTTTTTTGAGCGGTAGCTGTGTCTAAATATAACTTTTTACGACAAAATTTTAAGGGGAGAGAAAGGTTGCTTCAAAAATCAAGCACATTTTTTTTAGAAACACAAGTAGAGACGGACAGACTAACAGATAACCATCCATACTTGACTGAAGCATGACTGAAATGACTTTAGTGTAGAAATTTGAAATTAAAAATAAACCTTGGCAGTGATTGGCCACAGACAATCATATCATTAGCGCTCAGAGCGCATTTGGGGTCATTCTTCAATAATTGTTCAGTGTTAGACACAGATTTTAAAGTGTGGTGTGTTCCCATATGAAAGACAGTGAATAAATTTAGGGACGCCATACTATAGCCAGCAGCTCAGCTGAGTTTTGCTAGCAATTCTGTGTTATGTATTCTTAATCTGGTAAGATTGAAATTATTTCTTTATATATTTTGAATATTGTTTCATGTTCGAGTGATTTGATACTGCCATATCATAATATAGCCTTACAAACCAGTAGGGATTTTGCTCTAGACCCCCCGCCCAAGTCAGGGTCTAGGGACCAACAAGGTACATAAACTACAGCAAGGATTATGCAAGATATATCAAGCGTTGAAACAGATTACCTATCTTCTTTTAGGGCCAACAACTAATAAATATTTTTCAGAATCTCTAGTCTGGGAGGATCTATCTGAGGTAAACCCACCATGGTAACTGTGCTGTTTGGTCAGAGAGATCTGACCTGTCTGTATGATGTGGTTGTTGTGTCAGTGTGGTGTCCAGACGTGGGTATAGAATAGATTTTGACACATAGCCCATACTTTGATTGCAGAGCTGTGAGTTTTCTATCGACAACAAAGCAGAGTCTATCCGGTGGGTGACTTTACTCGAGTGTATCTGTGCAGTTCTTGTGACAGAGACCACCATTATTGTCCGCCAGCCCGGAGAGGTGGGACCGCAAGTTTTCAGCACCAGAGCTACAAAAAGATGAGTGAGCCTCTGGTCTGCTGGACATTCACCAACTATTGGTAGTGACTAATATCCCCATAAAAATTCCCATCAGTTTCTGGACACGGTGTAGTCAATATAGACAGGTGTGATGAGGCCACCCCAACAGCACAAACAGTAAATATCCTCCCTAGTAGCTGACTACCAGAACATTTGAATAAAACTAACTATTCTAGTACTTAAATATGTACACTTTTGTATTTATTATGTAACATTCCATGCATAATTTTCATAAATTTTAAATCCTTCTTTTAAAACAAGTTCTGGTCAAAATAAAACTTGATCCAGAACAAATAAATGTAATATAATTATATCAAAAACTTTATACACGTGAGTTAGTTCAGTGTATTTTAACACTTGTTAATCTTATTAGTCTTCTTAAATGCCTGTGGGTGTATTTATAACTAACACACCACATTACACATCATTACCCTAGACACTTTACGTAGCCACATTCATTAAGAAAAAAAAAATTAAGTGTGAGGTCGTAGTGGTAGCAAGAAAGGCCTTCTGATAATTCTCAACCACATTTTATCTCAGGAGCCTTCACAGCTGGCCTCATACAAGTTACATGTAGTAATAACACCATCATACAATACCATCAACACCACTACAATATTACAGATTGTAATTAAATTTGATGATTTATTTTAAAAAGTTCTTGGGGGTGCTTTCTTTCATGTAATTGATAGCTAGGTCGCATCGGACCGCCACAAGAATTATATTTAAAAATGTTCCATCAATATATCTGGAAGTTAAGAACCGAGTCTGAAAAGGACTCTGTATGATTTCTCTATTGCTTTCTTTATGCTGGGATCGCAAAGGTTACGATCACTCTGTAGGAAGAAAAAAACCATGTAATATACCGAAAAATCAAATAACATTCTAAAGCGCGATGAATTTCCCGTTAAGACTATATATACCCTCGCGTATTTAATTATGTATTTAATAAACACTGCGCGAGTTCTAATGGTTAAAACCCACATCTATATATATAGGACTTAACTAAATTTATTAATTATAAATTCCTTCGCGACTATAAAAGTTACTTTAGCATTTAAGCCTCTATTATTTTTGGAAATAATATAACAGGTATAACATTACATTTACAACTGGGAACTATTGAGATGGTTTAATTTAATAAATTTAAATTAACACAATATCCAGTGAAATAGAATGAATGAACTAGACCACTGATCATTAGACACAGTTATATTTTACCGTTTTGCACAGAATAGAATTCACTGCAAATATATATGAAAATCCAGGGGAAAATCTATAACAAGATTTCAATATCGCTAGTGCTTCTGTCAAGTTCTGGCCAACGAGTGATAACAAGCATTTCTTCGTGGTCTGTATATCTACAACTGGAATGCAAGATTAGGGGGGACATGAGAAATTTGCCACCTTTTTTTTTATATCTCAGAAGACTTTTGGGGATCTGACCGCCAGACTAAAGAGAGAAGCCGCCCCTGGTCTCTCGTATCTTCGCTCGCTGCTTGCGCCGGCTTTCCCGTTCGCTCCCACTGCGATCGGTTTCGTGTTTAACACCGAGATGCGAAATACCGGCAGGAAACTTGCGTCGCTCGTTTCAGGGACCACTACTGCCTTTGATAGCATGCCGCCAGTCCTTCCTGAAATCTCCCCCAGTGTCTTTGATCGTGGTCACTACTATCGTTTGATGCTGGCAACGCCCTCCACTGGCCATGTTAATGAAAATACCTGCATATGATTGCTCAAGAGATATCCTTGGGCGTGATTTAATCTCTCCTTAAATCAATGCGATGACCAGAATGAACGGTAGATAAACTGTCCACATATTAATCAGCAAACGTGTTGACCATCTTCGTGGAAAGGTTGCTAATGAGTCCAGATTGAAAAAATCCCGTTTGACGAAAAGTTACAATATATTCGGGGGCACTTATGCTATACGAAGGGGTCGTTACAAAGGGTCGTACTATATCATCCAACGCTTCAGGGTCAATCAGGGTCAGCTAAGTTCGTCTGTCACACCAACCCAGCTCCAGCGTCTGCCAGCTATGATGGTGTGCATGTCCTCTTGCTTGCTACGAGTAAGCAGATCTTGGTTAGTGATGGTATTTGGCCAAAAGATTCGGTGAATTTTTCTTAGGCATGTTGTGTGAAAAGAGGACAATTTCGACATTTCCTTCTCTGTAACTCTCCAGCATTCCGCACCATAGAGAAGCACAGAAAGCACACAGCTCTGATATAATCTTAATTTTGTGCTTGTGCTGTATTGGGAGGACTTCCAGATGTTGTTTAGGCTAAAGAAGGCTGTTCTTGCCTTATTCATTCTGATGTTGATTTCTTTGCTTGCCCCGCCGTCTGGTGTTACTATGCTTCCTAGGTATGTGAAGGTATCTGTCTGTACCAATTGCTGATTCCTTATTGATATGGGCTCAGGGTTGCTCACATTGAGCGTCATGACCTCAGACTTCTTTAAATTGATATTCAAGCCCACCTGCTGGCTAAACTTATTAAGTCTATCCGTTTTTTCCTGGATGTGTTGATGTGAATGTGCTAGTAGTGCAATGTCATCTGCATATTCCAGATCTTCCTATGTAGAAAATGTTGTCCATCTTATTCCTCTTGGACTGCCCTCTGTTGTCTGGCGCATCACCCAGTCTATGACTGTTAAAAATAGAGTGGTTGATAAGGGGCATCCCTGTCGTACTCCTGTCTTCACCTCAAAGGTTAGGTTGCTCTGACCAACACTACACGTAAAGTTGGCATAGAGGCTTTTTATGATTGACACTATGTAGCTTGGAATTCCATAAGCCCTCAGTATTTTCCATAAACTGTCCCTATGTATGCTGTCGAAAGCCTTTTCAAAATCAACAAAATTAATGTAAAGCTGTCTTTGCCATTCTGAGCACTGCTCTATAATGTTCCTGAGAGTGAATATATGATCTACACATCTCCTGTTCTTTCTAAATCCTGCTTGTTCTTTCCTCAGTTTGTGGTGTACTGCCTTTGAAATTCTCTGCATAATTATCCTGCCTAGTATTTTGCTGGGAACTGAGAGAAGAGTGATTCTTCTCCAATTATTGCAGTCTGCAAGATCTCCCTTCTTGGGCAATTTGACAATTATTCATTCAATAATGCATACACATTCAATAATACAAATACATATCAATAATAAGGTTTACATAAATGTTTATCTTACCGCATCAATGAAATAATACACAATTTGTAGGTTAACCGGCGATCAATGGTCACATTTAGATCGCCACTGATGCAGAACAGCGAAGGCACTGGTCATGTATTTCTTACATCTGATGCTAACACTACTTGTGAGATTTTTATCTTCGAGTGGCAACTACCGCTGGTTTCAAATCGTTTTTTTTACTCCTATTAGTCTATTCTACCACAGCCAATCGAATTATGTTATGCCCACTAGCCTCTTTTTTTTCAAAAATAAATTACACTTTCAAAAATGTAACGTCCCCCCTTTCCCAAGACTGGCACAGTTCAGTGAGTTGAAAAAAAACACACACACCCACACAAATAGTAATACGTCTTACAAGGAGAAGGACAAGAAAAACCTACGTTGCGGCCACAAGGCCTTCGTCAGGGACAGATAGACAAGAGACAGGAGGGAAAGAAAATGAGAATTAAGTAGAGAACATGAAACTATAAAAATAAGAGAAAAAAACTCCCTTAATATTAAGTCCAGTCACATGTGAAGCAAGATGGCTGCCACACAAATACCACAGTTGAGTGAGGACATCAATACGTCTCTCTCTCTATCTTTTCTTTACAATATTTCTGTTATTATCTAAGCGTTTTTTACTGTAAGATATTATAACATTATGGGTAGTTTTGTCTTCTAATAAACAAATATTATCATTTTATTTGTCAACTGTCCTTGCTTTTATTTTATTATTCATCGAGGTTTCTTGGCCACCATTTCTCTACCCTTTTCAATTTCAGTATCACACTTCATAAGCTATCTTTTCAAATATGCCTCCATGCAAATCCCCCACTTACATTTCTCTCTCTCTTGCTTGTACGCGTTTTGCCTAACGCAAAACGGTTTCGTTAGATTTAAATTGTCACTACGGGTAGGAGACAAAGCGGTGGGGTTTCCTCTCATTCAATAGCAGATACTTTTTTGGGAAAAAAATGCCATAGCAACAACGTAACTAACGCCAAGTAGTTTTATTCAAACTCCCAACCATTCATTCCCGTTTAGTGTTAGACTAAGCAAGTCTGTGACGTCAGCTGTCGCCTGTCGTTCTAGTTCGAGATTCAAAAACCAACGCTTGTCAAGGTTGCATTTTTCCGTCTCTCATTTCACTCCTCCGTTTCTTTATTCTCTCACTCCATTTGAAACTAACTATGCATTTCGGTCTGTCAAAAGGCTTTTATTTTAGTGGAAATTGGTATTGCGGAGAGGGGAAAAGCTAACAGTTTTGTGTATCGTTTACTATGGCGTTTCTGCTTGTTAGAACCAACACGACTGCGAGCGATGGTGACGATGTTGAACACAACTCCCTATTTTATCTCTAAGTATTTGAATTTATAAGCAGTAATATTTTATCTATTTGATCGGGGTATCAGGGATCTTACTTAGAGTAAAGAACAGAGTTATAAGTTAATCTATTCTGAAGTGAAATAGAGGAGCAGCTTTAACAAAACTTGCATAAGCAAATACAAAATAAGTACATGGGTTATATTCAAATAGAATTATTCTTCTCACGCTTTCTCTCGCTCTGACAAACCCGTGATCACAAATTCAGTCTCTCTTACCTACAAAGGTGCTATCACCACATCTGGAACAATAGTTAATGGCACCCACAGCCCATCCACGATTTGGTTGTTTGGCGAATCAAGCCCCAGTTTTTCCAACGACTAATTAATCAAATGTTGGGAAACGCTTGATTTACTCTTGTAAGTAGGATGCTGATAAAGGTCACTTCAACTTGTGTCCAGGTAGTAAAATAATTAAGAGATCTAAATGTCACAGTGTACGTTAGCTTGGAATCTTCAATCGTTACATCAAATGTCAGGTAAACAAATCGGTTCAGGATCAATCTTCTTCACAACACGTGGTCGTTATACAGGTAATGTCAGTGTTTGATTTGGTAGCCACAACAGGCTGAATGTTATGAAATTGGGAAAAGAACTCTGGATATGCTATAAGTCCAGTTATCATTTATTTTTAATATTATTTGGGTTGGTACTCTGTCTCTTTCTGGGTGTACCACGAGACCAGACAAGTCATCTTGAAAAACCCGATATTATATCAGAATGTTCTTTGATAAAGTTTATTTCCAGTTTCATATGGAATGGAAGCCGCTGGTAAGGTTTAGGGTTTGACCCAAATACTGTATAGGAAGAAAATACAAATACTTAACATAATATATTATAATTCACAATCCTATCCTTACCCCGCGTAACATAGAAGATATATTATCCACTTCGGTTATTTAACTTAAATTAGAAACTATAAGCTTAGAGCTAGTCTCATCGTTTAAAAAAAACTTCCGTGAAATAAATTCTAGTCATTTAAAAAAAGAATCAATCATCAAGAATTAGAAATGAATACATATTTCGTCAATACTCATGATGAATCAGTGCATTTACTAGTTGGTTAAAATATTTACTGACTGGTTACTAGCAGTTAATAAAATTTATTTATGACTGGAAAAGTTTAGTTAGAAATATTTATTTGTTCTGCTATCCACTGTAACACAGTAAAACTTAGAGAAATACCGTTTACGAACCTATTAGTAAATCACTCTGCACAGAAAATAACTAGTAAAATATAATTCAAGATTTAAAAGATTAAATCACTCAAACTACTAGTATGTTATTTACCTCAACACCGAGCTACTAAGACTTATCTCCAACGACTACTAAGAAATTCACTTTTATAAGTATTCTAGAATCGAAGCTAGTTGTCTAGAGGAATCTGTGAGGTACTGGATGAATTGAGTTAGATTTCTGTGGTATATATATATTAAAAGATGAAAGGAGATAGTTAATTATCCCCCCGAAAAACCAGACCCTACCAGATGTTCTCACCTACGGGAAATTTTACGTTCAGTTTTCGGCTTATGCGTAATTCAAAGCCGAAAACCCAGGATCTTCGTTCTCGCTTAAATCAGACATCGGCAATGCGCTAATCAGTGTGAGTTTCCTTCGTCTCTCTGCTCGTATTCAAGCGAGCAATGTCTTTAGATCTCCCGATTCGTCGTGTTTAATTACTTATCAAACGAACGGATTCAGGGAAAGGTAATACAGATTTCTCACTTGGTTCCCAAGATCTACTCAAATTTATTCAAATCTGGTCGCTGTCTGATCTCTGCAACGATTTGATCTCTGGTTCTGGTGTTAGAATTACAGCTCACGTTAGCGAATATGTCTCTGGTAGACTCTCATCAAAGAAATATAGCGACCAGCATTAAATGCGTGCTAATGAGAAAGAGAGACAGATCTATTATGAGTAATAGGAGGTTTTATGTTAACCCAACAGGCGTAGGTGAAGCTAGGAAAAAAAGAAGAAAAATGAAGATAGAGAAAGTAGATATATGAAATCAATTATCATAATCTGCCACACCGGGTGATTTTTGGAACTTAAGCTTGGAAATTGCGTTCTGTAGTTCTCCTAATGTGATGGGTTCCCTCATTGGGGCAGGAGTATCTGTCTGTCCCATGGTTGCCAGTATTTCTTTTCTTATCTCTCTCTCTCTCTCTCTCTCTCTCTCTGATAATGTTAATGGATAAGTTGTTTTCTGAAATGTATCTTATAGCAAACAGGTCTGCAGCTTGTTTTCCTCTGAGAAGTTTGCCACCTTCATCCAATGTGATAGTCTGCCTAGGCGAGGAACGCTCTTCATTTAGAGACTTGACTAATCTCCAAAGTTTCTTGCCGTCTTTCTCAAGGTTCAGCGATGCCGTTTTAGTTCTCAAGCTTTTCCGTTTTTCTTCTAGCTTTGTTCTCTGAAACTCTGCTACGGCCTTTTTCCATTTGTTGTGAGTTTCAAGTGAAGGCTGAGACTCTGCGTCCTTTCTAGCCCTGTCCATAGCTTTGTGGCGTTCTTGGAGTGTGCTGGACCAGTATGGTGTGTAGTTACACCGGCATCCTTTGGGAATGGTTTTTTTGCAGCTTGAATTATACATCTGTTGAAGTCTTTTATCACTTCATTAATGGCTCTGTTCTGTACCTTGAGGTCAAACAGCAGCGTGCTCACCTGATGCCTAAATAAACCCCAGTTGGCTGTTTGGTAATTCCATCTTGTAATGGCTGGGCCTGTACTGAGAGTTACACTCTGGACAGTAAGAAAGATTGGGCGATGGTCGCTTCCCCCTAGTTGGTCTCCTACTTCTCTACTAATAAGTCCAGCTATATCTGGGGTGACGAAGGCAAGATCTGGAGTTGAAGTTGTGTGCCATCCTCTGGAGTAGAAGGTAGGAGTATCTGTGGCAGTATTGACTAGGATTAGGGAGTGGTCATCTTGCCATGTTTCAACCTCTTCAACTCTGTGATCTAGATGGTTATAGCTCCAGCTCTGGGAGTGGCTATTAAAGTCTCTAACTGCTATAAAGTTGGTGACTGGTACGTGTTTAGAGCTGAGACTCAGGGGTTTGTTGTTTGGACAGTAATAGTTCAGAAGTTCTATTTCCATCTTGTCTACCTTTAGCTGCAACAGCTGATATTCTGCTCCATCCATGTAGGTTTTCCTTTCGGGTGCATGAATGTTATTCCTTACAAGAGTAAGTACTCCTCCTTTTAGTCTATCTTATTTTAAAGGTTTGATCTGCTTTCAAGTGAGTCTCTTGGATACAGCAAACACTGACTTGCTTCTCATACAAGATGTTTTCCAGCTCTGTCTTTTTGCTGTATCCAGCCTGCTTGCTGTTCACTCCCCAGTGCATCATGACAAGTGGCACTCTGGGTTTCTCTTTTTCTGTTTTGTTTCGGTCAGTAGTTCTCCTCCGCCGTCTGCTGACTCCACAAGACGGTCTAGAGGGTCCTCCAGTAGCTGAGGGTGGGCTCTGTCGAGGCTCAGAGCCCGGCACTGCACCTGCCTGGTGGAGCTCCACAGGGCGAGCACCAGTACGAGATTTATTTGACGGTGTACTCATCCATAGAAAAAAGCGAGTTGCTTGATACTGTGGTTTCCGGTGCGCCAGTATCGACGACTTCAGCACCTCTTCAATGGGAGAGTGGACTCATCCCTAATCTGTTTATGTTCCCAGTAGTACACTATTTGCAAGCAGCCTGTGGCGTCACTGCTCTGCGCGGACCTGTTTACCGAGGCGGCGTCCGAGCTCGTATGGTGAAAATATGGTTGCATTATCTTCAAAATAGACCTGTCTTTCCCGTGGTTTTTCTGCCATCCTGCAACTTTGAGTTGGGGAGTTCTGAGCTCCAGTCTCTTTCCCAGGCATTTTATCCTGGCCTGGCACGCACCCAGAGGACCCCACTTCTGGTTCTAAGTTAGCAGTTGGGGATAGGTGGGGAGGCATCCTGTGAATTCCCCGTCATCCAGGAAGGGGGGGGGGGGAGGGGCTGTCCAACTATGCAGAGCTTGCACAATGCTGTGCTCTGGTTCTGGGCTCTCCCAAGGAATCCTCACGTCCTGCACAGAGCCACTTCCAGATACCCACCACCTGCCATATCTCCATTGTAGAAATCTCCTGCATGCGGCCATCCAGTCAAGAGCCAGTATTAAGTCTGGTGCCCATGTGATTCCCCCAAGCTTAGTGTGCAATGCTAGGTTCTCAACATGCTGCAACACAGGGGAATTGTGATGTTGAGCCAATTTGTGTTGTTGTTTGCTTTTCGCTCAGCCATCTCTCTCAACTCTGCACTAATAAGCGACATCGGGGACTTAACTGTGCCTCAGTACTGGGAGGTCCAGTTTTCGGGTACACCACACACAGCCAATTGAGGCAACTGTCGTGGGTGTGTCTTCAGTGGGGAAGTTGTGTAGTCTTCCTGTCCATGTTCTTGCACATCCTAACACTGCCCGCAAGACATTGGAGGTTTGGAGAGTGGCCTTCTCTGCTTTTTGAGCCGGGGTGGGCTACCCGGGCAAGTCTCGATGGGGATCGAGACGTGTCCACGCGCCGGTGGGCCCAGCATCGGCCGCATCTGATGGAGGACTTGCTCTGCCAGAGGTTTCTGTAGAGTTACCTCCCCCATAGCCTAGTGTTTTACCCCAGTAGACTCTGGGGGTCTGGTTTGTTGGCGCCAGATACTCGCCATTCGCCATATCCATGTTGGTAGAAACAAGGAGCACCGGGCCCAAGAACTGGACCACGCGTGAAGGTACGGTTGGCTTGGTTGCAGGCATTTCTCATTTTTTTTAATGAGACCTATAGCAACCCTTACTACCCATAAAATATGTTGAAAAGTAAAAACATCGTCATTAGAACCTACCGTTGATATTATAAGAAAAAATAATCTGATTGGGAAGGGGAGGGGGGAGCATGTAATTAGAACTCATAAAGTATTCGAAAAGTCTACGATTGTATGAATAGGGACTGAGGTTGTTTCTTAGGTTATGTGGAAGACAATTCCAAAGATGAGCAGCAGAGTACGCTAAGCTTTTCTTGAATAAGTCAAGCCTAGGCTTGGGCACTTGCAATCTGTTAAAGCGTAGACTGCGTCTTTCATTGTAATTGAACATTGGCCACAGATATGCTGGAGCATTGTGTGACAGGATTTTGTGAACAAATTTAGCTTTGTTAAACAGAAGGCGCTTTCTTAAGGGCAGTATTTGGAGATGTTTATATAGATCTACAAACTGAGTTAGGCAGTTGTCAGAGACTAGACGCACTGCACGCTTTTGTAGTGAACGGAGTCTCTTTCTGTTGGACATTGAGCAACCATCCACAATTGTGGAGCAATAGTCAAGGTTTGCTTGTATGTGAGATATATAGAACAATTTTCGTGCTTCTTCATCTAGGAAATGTTTGATTTTAGCTAACTGGTAAACTTTCTGTGCCGTTTGCTTGGCCAGTGCATGTACATGTGAGTTCCAATTTAGATGCTATTAACGTTTTCAATTAGTGAGGTACCAATGTAGATCAGAAGTGTTGTTTTGTCTGAATTTTGTAATTTTTGTCTAGTTGATATTAACATTAATTTTGTTTTAATGTTATTTATTAACATGCAATTTCCGTTGCTCCACTTAATCAAATTATCGTTATCTTTTTGTAACAATAGTTAGAGTGTGTTACAACTTATCACTCGTGTAAATAGTACAGTCGTCTGCAAACAGGTCACAGGATGACTGCTTGATGTGTAGTGGAAGGTCATTAATGTATATGGCAAAAAGTAGAGGACCAAGTATAGAACCCTGAGGAACGCATGTATTTATCACTGCTTCGTTTGAATAGGAGTTATTATAAGAAACTACATGTTTTCTGTCTGACAGGAATGATTTAATTATTGTCACTAGTTGAAAGTTTACTTTTGATGTTTCTAGTTTTCTAATGAAGATATTGTGATCTATCATATCAAATGCCTTTTTAAAGTCTACAAAGACTGCCACATACATGTTGCCGTTGTTAATATTTAGGTGCCAGTTGTCTATCATCTTAGTTAGAGCAGTGTGACATGAGTGTTTAGGTCTAAACCCCGACTGACTATTAATTAGCAAGTCGTTGTTAACTAGGTGTTGTAGTGTTATTTTATGTATATGTTTTTCCAGTGGTTTGGATAGCGATTATATTAGAGAGATTGGTCTATAGTTACCAAAGTTACAATTATCGGAGGAACCAGGTTGGAAAAGAGAATATACCTTAGCGACTTTAAAGTGCGACGGAAAATAACTCTTTACGATACAGAGATTAGAGAGGTAGAGATGGACCAACAAACATATACAGAGGAGAAGTGGAGACAGAAGTGAAAATTCTGAGGGATACGTGGAAAGAACTAGAGCTGATGGTACGTGACAGGAGTACGTGGACAGAAATAGAGCTGATGGCACGTGACAGGAGGACGTAGACAGAACTAGAGCTGATGGCACGTGACAGGAGTACGTGGACAGAACTAGAGCTGATGGCACGTGACAGGAGTACGTGGACATAACTAGAGCTGATGGCACGTGACAGGAGGACTTGGACAGAACTAGAGCTGATGGCACGTGACAGGAGGACGTAGACAGAACTAGAGCTGATGGCACGTGACAGGAGTACGTGGACAGAACTAGAGCTGATGGCACGTGACAGGAGGACTTGGACAGAACTAGAGCTGATGGCACGTGAGAGGAGGACGTAGACAGAACTAGAGCTGAAGGCACGTGACAGGAGTACGTGGACAGAACTAGAGCTGATGGCACGTGACAGGAGAACGTGGACAGAACTAGAGCTGATGTCACGTGACTGGAGGACGTGGGTAGAACTAGAGCTGATGGCACGTGACAGGAAGACGTAGACAGAACTAAAGCTGATGGCACGTGACAGGAGGACGTGGACAGAACTAGAGCTGATGGCACGTGACAGGAGGACGTGGGCAGAACTAGAGCGGATGGCACGTAACAGGAAGACTTGGCATGTATTTGTTCAAGGCATATTCTCCTTATGAAGCTGAAGTGTTTTGGTTGGTTGATTGATTGATTGATTGATTGACTGACTGAACTTTAGTTTTTACTTTATTTTTACTTATTCGGTCCAATGTTGTCGTGAATTCATGTTGGGAGCATTGGTTCCTGTCAGCCGGTGTGGTTGTAAGATTTTTTTTTAATACTGCCTATCCATCTAACTCTTGGTTTTCTCCGAGCCCTAAATTCAAAGCTTCTACTGTTGTAGACGCCTAGTGATAACTGATCAGGCTCCATTCTCATGAAATGGCTTTTGTAGACGCCTAGTGATAACTGATCGGGCTCCATTCTCATGAAATGGCTGTTGTTGACGCCTAGTGATAACTGATCGGGCTCTATTCTCATGAAATAGCTGTTGTAGACGCCTAGTGATAACTGATCGGGCTCCATTCTCATGAAATGGCTATTGTAGACGCCTAGTGATAACTGATCGGGCTCCATTCTCATGAAATGGCTATTGTAGACGCCTAGTGATAACTGATCGGGCTCCATTCTCATGAAATGGCTGTTGTAGACGCCTAGTGATAACTGATCGGGCTCCATTCTCATGAAATAGCTGTTGTAGACGCCTAGTGATAACTGATTGGGCTCCATTCCCATGAAATGGCTATTGTAGACGCCTAGTGATAACTGATCGGGCTCCATTCTCATGAAATGGCTGTTGTAGACGCCTAGTGATAACTGATCGGGCTCCATTGTCATGAAATGGCCAAACCAATTTATTTTCTATCAATCTCTTTCTATACATTTGATGCAGGGTGTAGTTTCCATAATTTTTTTCTGAAGCTCCAATTATATCTGTTCTTGTTAGACCAATGACTTTGTTTAAGCCTCTCATCTCACACCATGTTATTGTCCTCTTTGTGCTCTGGTCAGGAACCATGTTTGACACTGATAGCAAAGAGTTGGTAAATATGTACTATTGGTATCATACCTGGACAGGTGAGACAAAAATCACAGGTATATATAAATGTAAGCATATGATCACACTTTTAATTGATTTCTTCGGGATGTCTGTCAGATGATCTTTGATGTAATTTGCGCGCTTTCAGCACGTATTGAATTGTTTGTAATCCTATTTGTCCGCCATTAGTATCATGATCTCATGTCGTTATGCATTCTATGCTTAATCTTGTCAGTCACTGTGCTTTCTCAAAGCCGATCACAATACTTGATATGCGATAATTTAATCGTTCTGCTTTTGTGCTGCACGACTATACTCCATAGACAGGATGTGTTCTCAACACGTCGATTTAAAACACACGACACCGTTCTAGTTCACATGAAATCTTTTTATCTCAAATGTTATCTTTTTATGTCAGAACACTAGAACTAAAATAGAGAATTGAGAATGTTATGACAGACGTCTGGGTGCACACGACACTTACTGGTGACCTTAGACTGGGTGCACACGACGCTTACTGGTGACCTTAGAAGGAAGTAATCCACTATCTCTTGTAGTTTGCAGATGGTTTTGAAGAGAAAAAGAAAGAATTTGACTACTGTACCCTCAGGCATGTCGTAGAAGGCGACTAATATGAAGTGGTGCATGGCACTGGCTAGCTCATACATTGCCACATAAACCACCATTGGAGCAGCATGGGCTGCTTGGTGCAGGCTTCCTGCAGGACTGGCTATTGTTGTGGTTCGGTGCCCAGTAAGGAGCTCAAAGGAAAATGGTGAGAACAAGAGATATGTGACCGTATGGCTTACTACGCCGCCATTAGGATAGAAAGTACTTCAGCAAGTCTGATACACTAAGTACTTGTAAAGACTAGTTAGTAAACAAACACTAGTCATAAATCAATGACATCATTTGTCATGGTACTCATGAGTCCATGATGTCATTAAATCTTCGACCAGGTGTTCATGGTTCAAACCCGGCCGTCGGCGTTTGAAGAAATGTTTACGACCGGAAATTTGACTGAATAACCTGAACGGCTCCTGCACATAAATCCCGTGTGGATGGGAAGGAGCGAAGCTCCTGACCGGGTTGGAAGGAAAGTCCACTGACCCCCCAGCCTCGCAATGACATGTCATTGGGCCGAAAGAGCTGGAAAGCTCGAGTGCCGCTGGTTATAGAAAAAAAAAAAAAACCGGAAAGTCATTAAACTGGAAAAATGATTGGTCAACGTCACTTGGTGATAATAAATTTGGTAGAGAGATTTTGTAGTTAGTTAGTTTTGAGATTAAATTAACTGACTATTAACCCCAAGACCAATCATGGGTTAGTTTCCGGTCAACCATAAAAAAATAACATCCGCCCAAGCTTAGACCAGAGAAGTACATTGTACTGAGATATGATATATTAGACACGAAGAGTATTTTAAATGTTCCAATTTGTATTGATTTTCAAGATACCTTCTGCTGAAATAAACATTTTTATATAAATGATTCAGACTGATCAAATCAATCTACTGTTTTGAATAAACAAAAGAAAGATGGTTGCAGTTTTGAAGTTATATTGACTATCGATGATCCTTGCATCCTCCACTACATGATCACATATAGGAGATTACAAAGAGAGAATTTACTGGACAGTTTCACATCATGAGCAGGAAAGGCTGAAGGAACAAGTGATAGGAGATGACAAATAGATAATTTACTGGACAGTTTGACATCATGAGTAGGAAAGGCTGAAGGAACAAGTTATAGGATATGACAAAGAGATAATTTACCTGACAGTTTAACATCATGAGTAGGAAAGGCTGAAGGAACAAGTGATAGGAGCTGACAAAGAGATAATTTACTGGACAGTTTGACATCATGAGTAGGAAAGGCTGAAGGAACAAGTGATAGGAGATGATAAAGAAAGAATTTACTGGACAGTTTGACATTATAATCAGGAAAGGCTGAAGGAACAAGTGAAAGAGAATCACAAAGCGAGAATTTACTGGGCAGTGTGACATCGTCAGCAGGAAAGGCTGAAGGAACAAGTGATAGGAGATGACAAAGAGAGAATTTACTGGACAGTGTGACATCGTGAGCACTAAAGGCTGAAGGAACAAGTGATAGGGGATGGTCAAGAGAGAAGATACTGAGAACTTTGGCATCACGGCGGGGAAAGTAGTCAGCAACAGAATTGATAAATAGTACTGGAGACAGGAAGCTGTGGAGAGACTTGGTTGCCCATTGTGGCGAGAAGTTTTATTTGGCTCTTGGATCAGTATAGTACTGACAATTACAGAAATAGAATTTCTGCAGAAAATGGTGAAGTCCCAGTATCTGAGAGGACTACTGGTATCACAAATTAGTTACGGCTGTGAATGATCTGATCTCGAAACAATAGTAGAGAGGAGACCGACATAAAGCGCCACCTCCGCTGTGTAACTAACTGTGATATTAAAAAACAAAGAAACAGATTTTGCTTAACAATGATAAAATTGACAAGGCTTCAAATACAATTTCCTAAGTATTTATTTAGTATATACACTATCTACTCTTGTGCTGAAGGGTGAATGTTGAAAAAAATGGGATGTAATGGAATTGTAAGTTTACATGTGATTTACAAATATTTATTTTATATATATATAAATATTTTACAACAAGTTTTCCAATTATAGGAACAAAAAAAATTATATCAGCTGTGCTGTTAATTAAGGATATAACACTTATCAGCTATGCTGTTAATTTTGTCTCTTGCTATGCTAATTCACTTTCTCATCACTGACAGTTTCTATGCTCCCAATGCTGACAGAAATGGTACTAATGTGTACTCATCTCTTAAAACGTTCTGTTCTCACACAACTCCTGCTAAGGCTCGTTACTTTAGCCCACCCAAGACTGAGGGGGACTAAAGATGTAGCTTCTGTACAATCTCTATGCTCCTGCGAAGTTCCAGGCAGCGGGATTGACTCGAACATACGACCTCAGGTTTTTAGGATACAAATGAAACCTGTAACAAGGAAAAATAGGGGCTAATTTCTGTCCTCAAGCCCACCTATTTCTATTGTATATGATATGAGCGTGTCTCAGTGTCTGCATGTGGGATGAATGACAACATGGCTCAGTATGATTTAGCAATAGCGAGACAAGACAGGTGTCTACTTGCAAAACATTCTTTCTGATAAACTAATGCATGGATACATTCAATAATATAGATTCAATACATGAATACATTTAATACGTTAAACATCCCATAATATAAATCAATACATGAATAAATCCAATAATATGTACACCTAGGTGTGATACAACAATGTCCTTCCCCCTATAATCCCAGGCCCCCTCTGACGAGTGCTATACAAGCTGGTAACATATATCCTAACAATAACGTTATGTTCTTATGATAGGAATATATGCGACGAGGACTGTTTGGTTATATATATCAGGTGGGAGTTATAGGAGACAATAGATTGGAGTTAGATGAGACAATAGATTGAGTCCTAACAAGGACTGTTTTGGTTATATTGCAGTTTGGAGTTATCAGAGACAATAGACTGAAGTTATAGACTGACAATAGATTGAGTCCTAACAAGGACTGTTTTGGATATATTGCAGTTTGGAGTTATCAGAGACAGTAGACTGAAGTTATAGACTGACAATAGATTGAGTCCTAACAAGGACTGTTTTGGTTATATTGCAGTTTGGAGTTATCAGAGACAATAGACTGAAGTTATAGACTGACAATAGATTGAGTCCTAACATACATTCAACCAAAATTATAAATATATACAGTTCTGGAAGCCTCTATTCCTAAAGGTTAGACATTATAGACTCCAAGATTTAAAAAAAAAAGAAAGCCAGTTTGACTCGACTAGTGAAGTAGGTTTGCAGGTCGATGCCCTCAGGTAAGCAACAAATCAAGGTGACAGCTTCTTCCTCTTCAGTCAGTATCTCTGGCGTCAAGTTCGGGGTTGCGTGGTTAGCATAAAATCCGCCCGATTATATAGGCAGGTAAATACTTAAGGAAAGCTTTCGGTTGGTTCCTGGCGGAGCAAGTTGATTGGTTTCCTCCGGTTTCGTCTTTTGCTCATACCGCCTAATTTTTATTCAGTTTTTCGCCGCCATCTTGCGTGAACTGCGTGAACAGTATAATTTATTCTGTCTCAGAGACTGGTGAACGGTGATCGTTGATTGGTTGAAGCAAATCTGTATTTCGACATAGTGATTAACCAAGTAGTGGCTTACACTCGTTTCACGACATAGCCCCCTCCTTTCCTAGCTGTGACTTGTCATAGCTGACGTGTAAACCCCTGCTGTGGTTAATCCTTTTGCGTCTGTCCTTCCAGAGTACTAGGGTGTCGACTTAAAAATCAGCTCCTACATTGTCTCTTCCCGGAATGTAATTCACGGTAAAGGAATAAGGCGCCAGAAGCAGACTCCACCTTAACAATCTCGAATTTAGCTTTTTAGATGCAGCCAAGAATGTTAAAGGTTGGTGATCGCTTTGGACAATGAAGTGTGTCCCATACAGATAAGGTGAAAATTTGTTGATGGACCAAATTAGAGCTAAACATTCTTTCTCTATGGTCGAGTAGTTCAACTCAGCTGCATTCAGCTTCCTACTGGCGTAGGCGACTGGTAAAAGTTCCTCCCGCTGGGCTTTTGATTTCTGCAAGAGAGTTGCACCAATACCTATACTGCTAGCGTCCGTCCTTAATACAAATTCCTGTGTGATATCGGGTAGTGTAAGGATTGGTTTGCTGGTGAGTTTTGCTTTTAGCTCTGTGTAAGCTTTTTCACAATCAGCATTCCATTGGATTTTGTCAGGCTGTCCTTTCTTCGTTAAGTTGGTTAATGGTGCACACAGAGAGTTAAAGCGGGGTATGTACTTCTGATAGAACCCACATAAAGACACGAATGATCTCACATCTTTCTTCGTTTGAGGTCTGGGTGCCTTCTTTAACTTCTCTATATTCTTTGGGTCAGGAGACATATGACCTGTAGAAATAGTGTGACCTAAGAATTCCAACTCCTTACAACCGATATAGCACTTGGTTGGACGGGCAGTCAATCCAGTGGCTCTCAGTCTGTCAAACAACATAGAGAGTGCTACTATATGCTCTTCAAATGTGTTTGTAGCAACAAGAATGTCATCCATAAAGTTAGTGATATGGGGATTTTGTAGAGGTTCCAATAATTTCCTCATCATTCTTGAAAAGATACTGGGAGCATTTTTCAGCACAAAGGGTAGTACATTAAACTCGTAGTGTCCGTCTGATGTACTAAATGCCAGCATTTTCCTAACTTCTGGTTTCTCTGGTATTTGGTAGTATCCCTTGCTTAGATCTACCTTCGATAAATACCTAGCCTTACTCAGTGTAGAGAATAGCTGGTTGGCGTCAGGTAATGGGTCCACCTGAGATTCTGTGATCGCATTAAGCTTCCGGTAGTCAATACATAACCTGTGTTCACCACTCGGTTTTCTCAATAGCACCACACTTGAGCTATAGGGAGAGTCTGACTTCGAGATAATTTTCTCCTTCAACAGATAATCAACTTCCTCCCTTAGTGCTTGGGCTTTCGCATAGGGTATAGGGTATGTTCTCATGCATACTGGGGTAGGGTCTGTAACCTTCATGTCGTACTCTAACAGATTCGTACGACCTGGCTTATCTGTGAGCACATCAGCATGGGTTTCCAACACTTTCTGAACCCTCTTCTTCTGCTCTGGAGTTAAATGTTCACTAATATTTACTTGAACATAATCCTCTGTAGTTGTGAGTGGATACTCCATAGAGTGAAGTGGTTCACCGTGCATTTCTGTTGCAATGGCTAGGGTCATGATATGTGCAACTTCTGATGATTCCTTGTCATAGTATTTTTTAAGAAGATTGACATGATATACCTTCTCCTTTCCTTTCTTTGTCAATCTTATAATTGGTCCTGGAAAGTTTCTCCAGTATGACATAGGGTCCCTGCCATCCAATCTGCAATTTATTATTGCTGCTTGGCAACAGTAATAACACCTTTTCCCCCACCTCCAGTTCCCTATCCTTTGCTTTTTTGTTGTAGTAGGTAGCATGCTTCCTCCTGGCCTGTCTTAAGTTATCATTGGTCAGTTTCCAACCTGCTTTCAATCGAGATGTCAACTCGTTGACGTACTGGTATGAGGAAGTCACTGTTTCCTCTGCCTTTTCATCAGTCCATGTCCGCAGCAATGCTTCCAGTGGACCTTTTATTGGTCTTCCAAACAACAATGTAGCTGGAGCCAATCCAGTTGAATTGTGGGGTACTTCCCTATTTGCAAATAGTGCAGCGGGTAAGTAGGTATCCCAAGTATCAGGTTTTTCACTCGCCAGCTTTCTAAGGATTGAAATTAGCGTACCATTGAACCGCTCTACTTGACCGTTCCCTTGGGCATGGTAGGGACTATAATGATAGTGCCTGGCTTGAAATATCCTGAATACTTCTTGTGTTAGCATTCCCTTAAACTGAGACCCATTGTCAGTCAATATCTGATGCGGGAAACCTAATCGGGTAAATATTGTCAACAGGGCCTCTGCCACGTGCTTTGAATCTATAGCTGACATGGCCACTGCTTCTCCCCACATAGAGAAGGTATCAACCAAGGTTAAGATGTAAGCATTTCTCTTCTTGGTCCTAGTGAGGGGTCCAACAATATCTACTGCAACACGTTCAAAAGGGGTTCCCATAATAGGCATTTCTCCCAGTGTTGCTGGTGCAGTCCTATGCTTAGGAGCTACTCTTTGGCATTCTGGACAGGATCTTACATATCTTTTTATGTCCTCTGTAATTCCTGGCCAAAAGTAGTGACAGGCTATCCTTTGTCCAGTGGCCCTATTCCCATATGTCCACTGAAGGGTATAGCATGTCCTAGCGTCATAACCTTCTCCCTGTAAGATTTTGGCACTACAAGCTGTCCATGCCCTTTAGGTCCTGTTCCAGCTTTTCTGTATAGTAGGCCATTCTTCATATACAAGTCTCCTTTCTCTGGAGGGTTATGGGCTTTTGGCAATTTGCCAAAACAAGGCTTCAACGTGCTGTCTGCTGCTTGAGCCTTTTTCATCTCTTCTGGATGAGTATTGATAGGATTTTCCTCCATTTTCCTGGAGCTTTCCCTGGTCTGGACTGTTGCCATAACTACAGGTTTTATAGGTTCTTCAAGGAAAACATACCTACACCCCAAAATCAAAGGGTAAATAGGGTCGTCCATCACTGCTGCTTTGATTTCTCCTTCCACATAACGAGATCTTATGTTGATTCGAGCTATGGGTAGTGTTATGGTTCTTGCTCCCTTGATCGGTCCTCTGATTTCCACTGTTTCTGTGGTTATCTGGTCAGGACTCACTAGAGAAGAGCACACAACTGAATCAAAGTCCAATCCTGTGTCATATAAACACAGTACTTGAGTGCCATTCACGGTCACTTCCTCACAGACAGGGGGATGATGGAAGTCTTTCTGACTTACTGCCATTTCCTTCCTTCCCTGATTCCCTGTTGTAAGACATGCAGCATGATGAGGAGGATTCTTCCTTCTGCAGTCCGCAGTATTGTGGTTACTCATTAGACAAGTTTTACACCACTTTCCTTCCTTCTGGTAAGGTGTCTTATCCGATCTTAGAGGGTTTTTGTCCTTTTGGTCAAATCTTTGTTTATTCCTTGTGGTATAGTCTTTTTGTTCATATTTGGTATAGTTTTGTGATGATGTGAAGTTTTCACCCTGCTTCTTCTTATTTCCTAATAATTCTGCCTGAGCTGCTTGATATCTCTCAGCAACAGTTACAATATCTTCCAATCTCTCTGCTCCTTGTTCCATGATAAACTTCCTCATTTCTTGAGGCATGGACTGTTTCACTTGCTCCATCATTATCATTTCTTTCAGATCCTGACACTTTCCTAAACTACTCCATTTTTCCAAATAGGTTTCCAGTCTAGCAGAGAACTGGTGATAGTTTTGTCCTGGAAGAAGTTTAGCTGTTCGGAATTTCTTTCTATATGATTCTGAGTTCTTTTCATATCTCACAAGCAGTGACTGCTTCAGGATTTCATAATCTTCCTGGTCATCTCTTGAGAGCTTCAAATACACATCGTAGGCCACACCTCTCAATCCCTGAGATAGTTTAAGACTCCATTTTTCTTTCACTAAGCCATAGGTAGTGGCTAGTCTTTCGTATCTATCCAGGTACGACTCAATGGCGTCTTCTTTCTCAACAAATGGGTCCAGATGAAAATTCATGGCCCCCACTTGAGGTGCTCTGGCTGGAGCTACTCTCAGAGTGAGGTGAGCTACCACCATTATTGCCAGTATTTGCCTGAATTTCAAGCTCTTTTAATCTCAACTGATGGTCTCTCTCTGCTTGTAATTTCCTTTCCTCAGCTTCTAACCTTTTAGTTTCTCTTTCAGCTTCCAGTCTTTTGTCTTCTCTCTCAGCTTCCAGTCTTTTGTCTTCTCTCTCAGCTTCCAGTCTTTTGACTTCTCTTTCAGCTTCCAGTCTTTTGACTTCTCTTTCAGCTTGCAACCTCCTTTCTTCAGCCTCAAATTTCTTTGCTTCTCTATCAGCCTCTAATTTCTTTGCTTCAGTCTCTAATTGCAACTTTCTTTCTTCCCTATCCATGTGTTTGTCCACTTCTGTTGTGACATACTGAGTGAGAGCATCACCTGTCAAATTTAATTCCTTACCCATCTGCATGATCGCAGTTCTGAACTTCACTAGATCAGCCATGGCGTTACTTAGATAGGGTATGTATATTTACTATAACCAATTTATTGTAATTAAACTTAATTAATTTAAATGAACAAAAAATTTCCGTGCAACTTTGTGAGCATCAACTATTTACTGAGTACTAAATGGTACTCCTCCTAAGAAAACAATAAAAAAAAAATCCTATTATAGAATTTTTTTTTTTTTTTTTTTTTCAAAAATTTGTTTCTTATGTTATCTATGGGTGGCACAAGATAGAATGTAGATAGATGAATAGACTAAGTATGGCTCAAGATATAGAGAAATATCCCAGGAACGAGCCCCCAGTGTGGCGAGAGGTTTTGTTTGGCTCTTGGATCAGTATAGTACTGACAATTACAGAAATAGAATTTCTGCAGAAAATGGTGAAGTCCCAGTGTCTGAGAGGACTACTGGTATCACAAATTAGTTACGGCTGTGAATGATCTGATCTCGAAACAATAGTAGAGAGGAGACCGACATAAAGCGCCACCTCCGCTGTGTAACTAACTGTGATATTAAAAAACAAGGAAACAGATTTTGCTTAACAATGATAAAATTGACAAGGCTTCAAATACAATTTCCTAAGTATTTATTTAGTATATACACTATCTACTCTTGTGCTGAAGGGTGAATGTTGAAAAAAATGGGATGTAATGGAATTGTAAGTTTACATGTGATTTACAAATATTTATTTTATATATATATAAATATTTTACAACAAGTTTTCCAATTATAGGAACAAAAAAATTATATCAGCTGTGCTGTTAATTAAGGATATAACACTTATCAGCTATGCTGTTAATTTTGTCTCTTGCTATGCTAATTCACTTTCTCATCACTGACAGTTTCTATGCTCACAATGCTGACAGAAATGGTACTAATGTGTACTCATCTCTTAAAACGTTCTGTTCTCCTTAGTTTGGTTCACACAACTCCTGCTGAGGCTCGTTACTTTAGCCCACCCAAGACTGAGGGGGACTAAAGATGTAGCTTCTGTACAATCTCTATGCTCCTGCGAAGTTCCAGGCAGCGGGATTGACTCGAACATACGACCTCAGGTTTTTTAGGACACAAATGAAACCTGTAACAAGGAAAAATAGGGGCTAATTTCTGTCCTCAAGCCCACCTATTTCTATTGTATATGATATGAGCGTGTCTCAGTGTCTGCATGTGGGATGAATGACAACATGGCTCAGTATGATTTAGCAATAGCGAGACAAGACAGGTGTCTACTTGCAAAACATTCTTTCTGATAAACTAATGCATGGATACATTCAATAATATAGATTCAATACATGAATACATTTAATACATTAATACATCCCATAATATAAATCAATACATGAATAAATCCAATAATATGTACACCTAGGTGTGATACAACAATGTCCTTCCCCCTATAATCCCAGGCCCCCCTGACGAGTGCTATACAAGCTGGTAACATATATCCTAACAATAACGTTATGTTCTTATGATAGGAATATATGCGACGAGGACTGTTTGGTTATATATATCAGGTGGGAGTTATAGGAGACAATAGATTGGAGTTAGATGAGACAATAGATTGAGTCCTAACAAGGACTGTTTTGGTTATATTGCAGTTTGGAGTTATCAGAGACAATAGACTGAAGTTATAGACTGACAATAGATTGAGTCCTAACAAGGACTGTTTTGGTTATATTGCAGTTTGGAGTTATCAGAGACAATAGACTGAAGTTATAGACTGACAATAGATTGAGTCCTAACAAGGACTGTTTTGGTTATATTGGAGGACTGTTTTGGTTATATTGCAGTTTGGAGTTATCAGAGACAATAGACTGAAGTTATAGACTGACAATAGATTGAAGTATGAGTCCTATTAGTCTTCGTCTATTCAATCATAATAGGAAATACAATCATTATACTAAATTTCCCCAAGATACAATCAGTGAACCAAAATATATTAAATATATACAGGTCTGCTGTAAGCCTCTTTTCCTAAAGGTTATCGTAAATTTATATTTACCCTCCAAGATTTAAAAAAAGGCCAGTTTGACTCGACTAGTGAAGTAGGTTGCAGGTCGATGCCCTCAGGTAAGCAACAAATCAAGGTGACAGCTTCTTCCTCTTCAGTCAGTATCTCTGGCGTCAAGTTCGGGGTTGCGTGGTTAGCATAAAATCCGCCCGATTATATAGGCAGGTAAATACTTAAGGAAAGCTTTCGGTTGGTTCCTGGCGGAGCAAGTTGATTGGTTTCCTCCGGTTTCGTCTTTTGCTCATACCGCCTAATTTTATTCAGTTTTTCGCCGCCATCTTGCGTGAACTGCGTGAACAGTATAATTTATTCTGTCTCAGAGACTGGTGAACGGTGATCGTTGATTGGTTGAAGCAAATCTGTATTTCGACATAGTGATTAACCAACTAGTACACGAAGAAGGTAAGAAAGAGAGCCCATACAGGCCAAAGATCCATCCGTACAGAATAGGCAAGAAGAACCGTAGCGGTAATAAATATATATTTGAACAGGAGAATGTGTTTGGAATTACACGAAAAACTATAAACGTTTATGAATGTGTTTGGAATTCGATGAAAAACTATGAAAGTTGATGATGAAGTCCCCAAAAATGACTAGTGCGCAAACTGATAAAAAACAATTGCTCAGTTTTTTTTCCTGCAGGAAGGGGAGATGTTATAAACCAAACAAAAAAGAAACATGGAGAAGCACAAACCTTATAGATTTTCATTAGCGGGTGTTTGTGCATACAAAATTGTATGACAAGATCATCAATGAAAAACTGATGGAAGGAACCAGACAAATATCATGGCACAGGAAGTGGGGGAGAAGACCATAGCCTGGGTTTAATGCGTGTTGAGGAAACCAGTTGATAGATTTACATGCTGGTCCTTATTTTGTAATCCACAAGGTAATATAAATAGATAGACCCAAAAAACGCGCGGAAATGAGATTTGGAGACACTTTGAAGAGGTTTAAAAAATACACTGAAAGGTCTTGTACAGACGACGCGGAATAGTGTCCTATCCATCTACAGCGTCTTCTTGTCATCTCTTGTTCCACTGCCACTTGTCTGGTTCTTGTCATCTCTTGTTACACTGGCACTTGTCTGATTCTTGTCAACTCTTGTTCCACTGCCACTTGTCTGGTTCTTGTCACCTCTTGTTCCACTGGCACTTGTCTGGTTCTTGTCATCTCTTGTTCCACTGGCACTTGTCTGGTTCTTGTCATCTCTTGTTCCACTGGCACTTGTCTTGTTATTGTCAACTCTTGTTCCACTAGCGCTTGTCTGGTTCTTGTCAACTCTTGTTCCACTAGCGCTTGTCTGGTTCTTGTCAACTCTTGTTCCACTGGCACTTGTCTGGTTCTTGTCAACTCTTGTTCCACTGGCACTTGTC